>JACEFZ010017242.1:0-87500 GCA_014155875.1 Cepaea nemoralis
ACAATGATAAGAAAGAGACAAACAGCTTCTTTAGTCATGTGATGAGAAGAGAGGCATTGGAGAACATCGTGACAACTGGAAAGATCAATGAGAAGAGAGGCAGAGACAGACCAAAAGAAATGATGCTGGATGGAGGAATATCATCAGCAGAGTTGATCGAAAACAGCAAAGACCGTGATCTGTGGAGAAACATTAATGTCTACCTCAGCTGGCCGGGCATTTGATGATGATGATGATGATGACAGAGAAATTGAAATCAGACTTACATATCAACTATCACCCTTACTGAAACATCCAAATATGCCCATGTCCGCAAAACGACAGACAATAAACAGCATATTCACACCAACCCTATGCTACCAATCTCAAACCTGAACTTTATTCAAATCACACCTTTGCAAAATCAACACCTGCGAAATGAGATGCCTGAGGAGAGCTGCCAACTTAACAATCCGAGACCTAGTAAGAAATGCTACTATCAGACAGACAGTGGGATCAACACCTTGTGCCACATTTATTGAAAGACAGAAGATCTAGTGGTTTGGCCATGTCGTTAGAATGCATCATCAGCAACTACCATCACTGGCCTTACATCAAAGATCATCTGCGACATGACCACGAGGATGTCCAAGAAGAAAATGGATTGACGACATCAAAGACATTGTACAACCACACGGAATGACACAATCCAGTGCCCCCCACCGGGCGCTGGAACGCAAATTATTCCTCCCCACTACACTTGACGGCAGAAGTGGAAGATGATGATGATGATCCTATAAATTACTATCTTTCTTAAATGATGAAGTCTTTGAAGAACCACAGTTGCAGGATCAGGATTGCAGTAGGAGGAAATAAATTCTGTGACAACTTGTAAAGTCTTTACAAAGAGGAATACAATACACTGTTTAACCTACAACTACCGTACATACTTCCAAATATAATTACTTTAATTACAAATATAAAATATACAAGACCCGGCTAAGACCGTGTGTACATCCTGACTTACTGTTTGTTTATTATTATTTTACTTAGTCACACGACCGTGCTTACTAAATTTACAATCTTAATCATAACAATGATTATTTAATTTATAATATATTTTGTCACTTTCAACCATACCATACTACTACTTTGCTATTCGCAGCATGAGCTAACATATCGCTCTTCATCAAACTCTGCCAGAATAACAGCATTAAAGGGAAGAGGAGAACGGCAGAAGAGACAGGTGAGAGACAATTATCATGACAACATTTACCATCTTGCAGGATTGTCACTGATGCAGACGACAGGAATTCCTGATTTTTCTCTCGGACTCGACGAGATTTGGCTATCCGCAAACTGCGCGCTCACCGTGTGCGCCGAGTCGGAATATTAACTCTTAGCCGTAGCGTAGGGAGTGAAACGGTATTTCATATTTCCCGACATATCGGGTCGAGGGTTAGAAATCAGTTAGTCTATTTGAAAGCAGACCGTTGAAAGCGGAGTAGTGAGTTCATTCAATACATCGGTCAGTTGGACTTAAATGTTTAGTTTAGTCGACGGATCAACATCACGGCACACGGGTGTAACCCATAAGTGCTCCGTTCTACTCCTAACTCAAGGCTGAGTCCGGAGAATCTCAGCTCAGTGGATTAACTCCGTAACACCGGTGAGGATCCTGAAACACTTTGGGTACATTTTTAACTCGAAATTTTGCCCGGGCAGCGCCGTTAGGCTACTCTTTTTCGATTTCCAAATGGAATTTACGTGCTCAACAATACACGCTGGCGTCCGATCTCAGTACCCAGAGACCAGGGGAAATTTTTTTACTAGAAGTCCACGTGAAAAAAATCCAGGTCCGCACTGGGACTTGAACCCGGGACCTCCAGCACTCGAAGCAGACATCATACCATGAGACCAATCAGCGCCCCCCCCCCCCCCCCCCCCCCGACTTATATGTTGACTTCTTGATCAGAAAGCAATGGCAAACTACTGAGTAAATCACAAACAGCAAATAGGAGCTAGGGTTGCTTGCACACTCCTGCCAGCCATGTGTCCATTATACCGTTATCCCTACCCCGTTCAACCTCACAAGAGAAGTTATATTATGGCCCATTCCTGGCTCAGATTAATAATCCTGTGACTGGGTCAGCGACAAATAGGATATTAATTTGAAGATGATTGTTGTCCAAATAGGGTAATGACTTATAAGTCCTGCAAAGGACACGCAATTTATACGTTTTACCATCGATGAGGGATATTCATCTTCTTCGTTCATCCGGAGTTTTTTTTTCCGGACGTGATTGCGTTGTGCCTGTTTACAGCAGAGCTGCATTCTTGCGCCGTTAGGCCGACACATCCGACTTCTGCGGGATGAGGGATATTGAACATGTCACGTGATTAACCATACCAATGCGAAGGTTAAACATTGTTAAGAGCCTGCGCACAAAGCCATAAATCATGTAAATATCTTAGAACACGTATGACTCCTGTTGCAACTTGTCCGTGAGTCACGGATTATTTCACAATCACTAACGACGAACTTGAGACTTTTGAATTTAAATGTTACATAACAGAGATGTTATACAATCTATTGGCACTGAATCAGTTAAATGTGTATATAAAGAACTCCTGTGCACAACGGCAAATTTCAAAGGCCCAAGTTGCAAGCTAAAGGGAAGAGATGGCAGGAGAAAACAGAATCTAAACTTTTAGAGAGATACATAATAATCATCATCATCACCACTTGCCATGCCGGTAAATGTTGGCGGTCATGTTTTGCCATCTTACACGATCACAAGAGTCGAGGATCAGCTCTGTGTTCTTGACCCGACCATGTCATGTGATCAAGCAAGCATACATATATTTACTTCTTTGCCTCCCCCCCCCCTTTTTTTTCTCTCCTCAATCTTGCCAGTTGTTACCAAATTCTCCACTTTATTTTTTCTCGTAACGTGCTCATACATTATTTTCTGTCTACGTCTAATTTCTCTAATGACTGCGATTTTCATTTGACTCTTATAGGATTTGCTCATTGGTTTTTCTGGCTGTCTATGGTATTGTTTGCATTTTCCTCAGAAACCCCGGAGAGGCACAGGGAATATGAAACAACTAATAAAAACAACACAATGGTGGGGATATAGGTTAAAACCCCAAATAATTCACTACACAAAGGCGAAAACATCTTAACAGGGAAACATCAGCTGTCCATTGCTAAAGACAATCAGATTTAAATGAATCTAAAGAAACGGGAATTTATTCTTGAGAAACCACAACAACATACAGGACAGAATGACACAATACCTGAGCTACTGAAAATACTATGACTATCACATCCAGTCGGAACAGTCATAACATCTGATGGGAGATGCCTTGAAGAGATTAGAACAAGAATTGCCTTTGCGAAGGTAGCCTTTTGCAAGCTGAAAAACATACTGATCAATAAAAAGATATCAACTGAAACGAGAAAAAGAGTGTTGAAGTGCTACATAGAACCTATACTTTTATATGGATGTGAAGCGTGGACAATGAGCAGACAAGCTGAAAAACATCTGATGGTTGTAGAAATGTGGTTTCTGAGGAAAATGCAAAGAATACCATGGACGGACAGAAAAACCATTGAACAAGTCCTTCAAGAAACAAATGAAGATCGTAAACTGATTAGAGTCATTAGATGTAGACAGTCACAATTGTTTGGACATGTTATGAGAAGAAATGACTTGGAGAACTTGGTGACAACTGGCAAGATCGAGGGGAAGAGACAAAGGGGAAGACGTAAAAGTAAATACCTGGATGGCTTGGCGATGTGGCATGGTCGAGACAGAAACACGGAGCTGATCCACGACTCTGGTGATCGAGTGAAATGGCAAAACATGACCGCCTACGCTTATCGGCATGACACATGATGGATGGATGGATCACATCCAGTGAACTGGAGCTAGCTAAATCAAAACTGAAAGCCACCACCAAGAATTGATTATTTGGTTGTTTCGGGATTTGAAATTTAAATATTGAGCACAACCCACTACTGGCAACGCTGATCGTATTCTGGTAGGTATGAACTTAAGGCCTATCCACGTCAATATGGAAGAATTAAGAAGAACCAAGAATTAAGGGATATTCGATGGGGATTTGAAAACACGACCGCCACATGGCTGGCAGACAAGTAATGGTATACTCGCCACTGCGCTGTCACGGCTTCCGAGGTGGAACTTACGTCAATACAGGACCTTTTCACGTCTTAGGCGCTTTGAACATATGGTCCTTGACTCCAATTTTTATAAGACTAATCAATCGGCAATGTGGTGAATAGAACACAGGCCGTCTTAAATTCACAAACTTATGGTTGGGTCGTCCTGGAAGCCCAGATACATTTTGAAAATCTGCCTTATGCGGATTCAAACCCAGACAATCTAGTTAGTTAGTCGGCAGATCATCTTCGTTTGCACATCGAAACATTCAGTCCATAAATGCTCGGATCCCCTTCTCAGTAAATCCCGCAGCGTGTAGCAACTGACGACACCAGTTCTGTGTTGGTTTATCAATCCTCTTTGGCTTCCTACGTAGTGTTCTTGTTTAGCCACACCTCTTTTAATTTGCTGCTCTCGCAGTCTGACCATGGTTGAAGATTCATCATCACTTGGTTCTCGCAAACGACTTACTTCTCGTAGAGCAGTGGTTCTCAACCGGTGGGGAATTCCCCCCCCCCCGGGGGGGGGGGGGGGGGGGGGGTTAGGGTCTCCAAAAGGGGGGGGGGGGGGAAATTAAGATTATTTCAAGATCGCATTAATTCAAGAACCAGTTACTTGATATTGATTTTCCGTCTAAATTTTACGGCTCTGTACTTCTCGCACTAATGAAATTCATTTTATAACGTAAGTAGACCTGCAAATCACGTTTTATGTAGATGTCTAAACTTTTTCTAGTATGTGTTATTAAATTTAGCTTCCATTTTTATGTATATTGTGTAAGAGTGAGGGGGGGGGATTTATAGGGAGGAAATTCGACAAGGGGGAGGGGGAATGACGTTCTGAACATATGATAAAGGGGGGCATGGGCCAAAAAAGGTTGAAAACCACTGTCGTAGAGCATTCAGAATATCAACTTGCCACGCTCGTCTGCCTTCCGCAGTAGCCTTACTTGCTGCAAGCTTGTCAACCTGCTCATTTCCTTGTACACCCGCACGCCATGGCACGAAAATGAAGCTAATCTTTGCCAGCCGTGACCGCTCCAGAGACAACCACTGTCTTCGGATCCATCCCATCTAATTTTCCCGAGCATACTCATTGAGTCACTAAGGAAACATGCCCTAGTGAATGCCTGTGTCTCGAGCCATGTTATTGCTTTACTTACTGCCATGACTTCCATACCGGCTACTTGTGGTCAAAGCAAAAAGCACAACATATCTTTTTAAAAAAAGTCTTAAAAGTCGAGAGTATCGACTTCATTGCCCGGGTTTTATCCCATATGACTCGGTCTCTTTCGGCAGGATGGTCTGCCGAAAGCGTCGCACTAAGCACGAACTCCGTAGCTCCGGCGACGAATCCCAAAAGTCGCCGAGAGAAATGCACTCGTGAACCGAAAGATGCAGTCCAGAATCGAACCCACAACCTTCGGAGCGCGAGGCAAACGACTTGATCACTTTGCCAAGGAGACTCCCTGTGTTCTTGTCCAAACAATCTTCTTACTTTAAGCTTGATGCCTTGAGCGGCTCCCCAAGTTGGAGCATACAGAGTTAATTATTTTCTGGGTCACGGCCACACAATTCCTAAATTATTTGCACAAATTCCGAAAGCGAGCAAAACTTGTGAGGAACAGCACACGAGAACAGCACACAGCACATACCTGTGTTTGATTTTAACGGCGTTAATCAATGCTTTCTTCCAGAGATGTGTTGTCTGTGTGCCGGTCGATGGCGACCCCAGTTCTCGATTGTGGGAGTAACAACTGTGTCATATTCAACTCATGCAGTCACTAGTCTAGACGGCGTTGTTAGTGCTTTTAAGTTAACTGCCCGGTGTGTATAGTACACTAGTACTATAGTTATAGTTATATAGTATAGTGTTATGTTATAATAATAACAATACAATACAATAACAGTTATTCAACTTAAAATACCTAAATTGTTATTTGAGATTGAAGTATTTGCGGTCAGTGATGCTGAAAGTGACAGTGTCACTTGCACCTTTATATTAATATTAATTATTATAAAAATTATATTATAGTGTAATATCCGTCTGACTGGTAGTACTCAGTACTAAAGTTTAGGGGAGACTGGGGAGAAATGGACATAGGGGAGAAATGGACCACCCCCTCTCTGGCCCCTGGCTGTGATGCAATGAAAGTGAAACCATAATAAGTTTGTTTTCCACATCAAACATAGTCCGAATTTGTCATTTGCCATCGACTTCCCGCACAGGTCGTTCCCACGCAAAGTTTGAAAAATTTTCTGCACTAAAGTTTCTTTTTCCAGTTCCAGACACCATCGTAAAGCAGACGCATAGTCAGGAATCAGGACAAGGTAATTACGTTAATATCTTTATTTACTTGTTATTTAAGAGTTCATATAAAAAATATAGCATATAATATTAGATTTAAGAGACTTTATGGCTGAATAGTTTAATACATTGATGGGGGAGAAATGGACCGGTTCATTTCTCCCCATGGTTCATTTCTCCCCATAGAAGAAATTGACAAGACAGTCTGTTGTTATTAAAAGTGTTGAAGATTGCATTCGAATATCAGCATTATTGATTCTTTTTAATACTGGGGTCTTAATCTAGACCAATAAAACTGTTAAAAAATTTGATTTCAGTGATTTATTAAAGATGCACGCCATTCGTGCTATGATCAGTATTTCTTTGCAAATGATAGGCCTACCATTCTAAATGTTATATAATTCTGTCACTCTTTTGTTTCAGATGCCAAGATTGTACATCAGAAACACCAACAAGGGTCTCGTTACGGAGGAACGTATGAGAGAAGCTGTTAATGCTGTGAAAAATGGAATGAAAGTGAGGAAAGCTGCAAGGGAGTACGGCATTGCTCGCTCTACCCTCAATAACAATCTTACAAAAGACAGAGAAGGAAATGGTCTGCCTACTAGACTCGTACCAAATTATAGGCATAGCCTTGTTTTCACAGCTAAGCAAGAAGCTGATTTTGCTAGTTACTTGAAAGATTGTGCAAGAATGTTCCATGGACTCACAACTAAAAGCGTTCGTATTTTGGCGTACGAGATGGCGAAAGTCAATAACATTGCACATCCTTTAATCTGGGATGAGCAAATGATGGCAGGGAATGACTGGCTTTGTGGATTTTTGCGACGGAATCCCGAGCTGACCATAAGGCAACCTGAGGCAACATCTCTGGCTAGAGCTACAGCTTTCAACAAGCATAATATTTGCACCTTCTTCAACATTGTGAAGGAAACCATTACAAAACTAAATGTGAGTGGAGCTCAAATCTACAATTTGGATGAGTCAGGTCTGACCACTGTACAGAAAGTGCCAAAAGTAATTGCCCCACGAGGAGTGAAGCAAATAGGCCAGGTGACATCCAGAGAAAGAGGAGAACTGGTCACAATCTGTTGCATTGTGTCAGCTGCGGGTCACATTATCCCTCCAGTTTTTGTGTTTCCCAGAAAAATTTTTAAGAATTTTATGCTTGTTGGAGCACCTGAAGGTTCCCTTGGCCTTGTGAATGAATCAGGTTGGATGACCCGTGATAATTTCGTCAAAGTTATAAATCACTGCATTAAGCATTCAAGACCTTCCAAAGACTTCCCTTTGATTTTGATCTTGGACAATCACGATTCCCACATTTCATTTGAATCACTTGAACTGTGCAAGAAAAACAACATTCATGTGATCACGTTGCCACCACACACCTCATCTAAAACTCAGCCCTTGGACCGTTCAGTTTTTGGACCCATGAAGTCGGTCTACAACAATGAGTGTGATTCATGGATGATGAAAAATGTTGGGACACCACTGACAATCTATCAAGTTGCAAATCTAGGAGGTCACGCTTTTCTTAAAGCGGCAACTCCCATTAACACTCAATCAGGCTTTGCAGTGTCAGGTATTTTGCCCTTTAAAGAAGATGTTTTTACAGAAGATGATTTTATGCCTTCAGAAATAACGAACAGGAACATCAGCAAGGACAGTGAAAATGTCACTTTAGAAAGCAATGAACAGACAGGATCAGCATCTCCACATTGTGGTACCAGCACAGATCAAACTGCACAAGAATTTCATGAAAATCAGAAAGAGTGTAATGTTGAGAACCTTGTAGATGACTTGCAGGAAATATCAGGGAGTCTTCAACATAAAGCTACTTCTTCCTTTACTTCGCCTCATGTTTTCAGAGGACTACCAAAAGCTGGTCCGCGAAAAGATTCAAATAATATGAGGAAAAGAGGAAAAACTATGCTGGCTACTTCTACGCCAGAAATGGATCGAATTAGGGAAAGAGCGGTGATGAAAGAAAAGGCAGCAAAAGTTCCACCCAAAAAGGCAAAGAGACAGCTGCTGAAAGAACTTGATGTTGATTCAGATCCAGAAACTGACATTTCGTTTTGTGATGACACAGATTCTGATGTTTCATTTGGTGAAAATGAGGAGTGTACGGTTAGCTTGACTGGTGTGCGTGAGGTTTTTGAAGGCCAGTGTGTGCTATGTGAATATGGAACAAAGAAGACTTGTGTTTACTATGTAGGAATTGTAAGGGGAGACATTGATGATGATGGTGATGTTGAGGTAGAGTTCTTGCGCAAGAGTGAGAAGGTTGCTGGTAAATTTGTTAAGCCTAAGGTAGAAGATGTCGCCAGTGTCTCAATTACATGTATTAAAGCACAGCTTACTAGATCTACAATCACTGGAACCACTTCTAGGACCAAGGATGGCTATGTCTTCAAAGAAAGTCTTGCAGGAATAAATGTTCGATAAAACTTTATATTAGATTAATATATCATATTACACTTTTTTTACTGTCGCTTAAAATAATAAAAAAACTGCAAATATCCTTTTAATGATTATTTATTTCTTATAGCAATATGGATGAGTTGTTGCTGCTTCTTTTTAAAAAAGGTCCATTTCTCCCCACTATGGTCCATTGCTCCCCACGTGCTGGTCCATTTCACCCCAATGGTGGTCCATTTCTCCCCATGTTCATATACATTTTTGAAATGCATTTTGTAAAGAAACATATAGAAATAGATTGCTAAATGTTTTCCCCTTTTAAAATAAATGAATGTACAACATTTTAGTCATGGTTTTGTTATGTTTCGATAAAATCTGTTCCGGTGATGAGCAAAAATTGAAAACTACAAAATTGCTGGTCCATTTCTCCCCAGTCTCCCCTACTGGTATATTTTAAATAGTCACATACTAGTATTAGTACTAATTAGTAAAGTAGTTACAGTAAAGTAAAGTAAAGCTAGGTGATAGGTGTTCAGATTTACTGTTTTTTTTTAAAAATGTTGCATATCCCTTACAGGACGTTGCAGTCAACACCAGCATTTTTCAGCTGCTGTTGATGTACTAGGCAAGTTTTCCGTTCAGTTTGTCATTGCTTTCTGAACGACCCGCTCACATACCCCCGTAAGTTACCAGCGCAGCACGAACCGCTGCCAATCCTCGCAGCTGCTGTTTTCCCCACATAGATATATGGGATTATGAACTATGTCGTTAACACCTTGGCCATGGAGACCGGCCTGATTTACTGTATCCATACTTAAAATAGTAACTACAGTGGTACCTCGGGTTATGAACGCCTCAGGTCACAAACAATTTGGGTTACGAACAAAAACTTCAAAAATTGTTTGTCTAGGGTAACGAACAGTGCATCGGGTTACAAACGAAGGCCAGAGAGAGAGAGAGAGAGAGAGAGCAAGGTGTAACGTTGGAGACAAACGATCGCGTTCAGTACAAACGAAGGCCATGCAGTACTAACATCGCTTAGTGCTAGCCTAGTAGCCTAATTTTGCACACGTGGCAGCCTCGCTTTCATTGGCCTTACTACACAGCAGTAAAAGATTTCTTAGCAGTGGCACTGTGTTCAGTTTATCTCTTTCATAATTTCTTGTTAACCCCATCAGTTATGAGTTCGAAGAACAGTAATGGTGCTGATAGGAAGCAGAAACGTATAACAGTGGAGGTAAAGAAGGAAATAATTATGAAACATGAAAATGGCATTCGTGTGTGTGACATCGCTAATGAGTACAGCAAGGCAAAATCAACTATCTCCACCATCATAAAGAACAAAGAGTTACTCAAATCAGTGATGTGGCTAAAGGCGTAACTAAGCTGCAGAAGCAAAGACCTCAAATTTTAGAGAAAGTTGAAATTCTTCTCTTGATCTGGATCAATGAAAAGCAACTTGCAGGAGACAGTGTTAGTGAGGCAATAATATGTGAAAAGGCGAAGCTGTTGCACAGTGATTTATTGTCGAAATTGCTTGGATACAAGTGCTGAGACTGACGATTTTAAAGCCAGCAGAGGCTGGTTTGAAAAGTTAAAAAAAAGAAGTGGCATTCATAGTGTAATTGGGCACAGAGAGGCTGCAAGCTCTAACAAGAAAGAAGCAGAAGCGTTCAAGGTGGAATTTGATAAGATCATCAAAGAGGAAGACTACATTCCACAACAAGTCTTTAATTGTGATGAAACGGGCCTCTTCTGGAAGAAAATGCCAAAGAGGACCTTTATCACCCAGGAGAAGAAAGCACTTCCAGGGCACAAACCAATTAAGGAGGAGATGATTGAGGACCACAGTGGAGAGCTCACTACAGATGAGCTTGCGGATCTTAAGAATGAACAACTAAAGACATTAAAGGAGGAGCAGTCGTCCGATGATGAGGAGCCAGTGACTGTTTCATCTGCCAGGATTAAAGAAATTTGCAGTAAGAGGGCAGATGTCGAAGACTTCATTGTGAACCATCATCCAAACAAACTTGTTGCTAACGGGTCAGTAAACCTGATGAATGATAACGTGATGGCCCACTTCAGAAAGATTTTCCAGCAAAGGAAGCGACAAATTTCCCTTGATAGTTTCTTGGTGCAGAAAGATTCCCTAGTCGGCTGCCAAGAAACAGCGACAAGAAACTCCTGAAATCTAATGATTCAGAATAGCAAAGAAAGTGACAAATTTCCCATGATCGTTTTCTTGGTAAGAAAGATAGACTAATCTTTTTTTTATTTTACATTTAATTTATTTGGTTGTTCTCTTTATCTTTATTTAATACGTGAAGTAAGCATATTCTTTGCGTTTTGTCAGGTAAACGACCGGATGTTAATAAAAAAGAATGATTCTTTCATCTTGAAACGGATTGTCTCTATTTCATTGATTTCAATGTTTCGGGTTACGAACGTTTCGGGTTACGAATGTTTCGGGTTACGAATGTTTCGGGTTACGAACCGAGTTCTGGAACAAATTAAGTTCGTAACCCGAGGTGCCACTGTAATTAGTAAAGTAGTTACAGCAAAGCTAGGTGATAGGTGTTCTGATTTACTGTATCCATGCTTTAAAATAGTCAAGTATTTAGTAACTTACTGAGGCACTGAGTAAGTTGTGTCATATGATAAGAAACAAATTCACAGACTTAGCATTTTCATGTTTTTTAAAGTTTTAACCATCTTTCTTTACAGCTGTGAACGTTAAATGACTAAGTGACAAGTGAAGAGTGTCAGTTTATCTCACTTAACTGAAACTTGCCGATATATATTGTATAATGCTAACTTGCAACACGGCGGCGATACATTCATTGTTTGCACCAGATTTTTAGAAAACTGAGCATACATCTGACAACAGTTGCGTTGAACAAATGCAATCAAGTTCAAAGGAGTATTCATACATAATTATTAGATAAGGAGCAATAGGGAGTTTCAAAGGATTGACAATGCCACTAAAAATTGTGACTTGGAACATCAACGGCATCCGAGCTATGAAAGAAAAAAGCACAAAGCTACTGCTGGATTCACTGCAAGCAGACATTATCTGTTTGCAGGAGACCAAAGTGACTCGTGACATGCTTGATGAACCTGTAGCCAATGTTGATGGCTATGACTCCTACTTCAGTTTCTCCAGAAAAAGAACTGGCTACTCAGGCGTGGCTACCTATTGTAATGCTAGAGTTTCTCCACTGAAGGCAGAAGAGGGTCTTACAGGCAGACTTTCCACAACCCATGATTACATAATTAAATGTTATGGCAATACGGTTGATTATACTTCAGCAGAACTCGAGGCGCTGGATGCAGAAGGCCGCTGTATCATCACGCAGCACCAGGTTAGATTACCAACTGGTGAAGTTAAAGACATTGTGCTGATAAATGTGTATGTGCCCAGGGCGGGAGATAAGGAAGATAGATTATGGTACAAGTTAAAATTCTTGACTCTTCTTCAAAGTAGAGCAGAAGAATTGCTGAAACAAAACATCCATGTTATAGTTTTAGGTGACATGAACTTGGCTCATAGAGGCATTGATAACTGTGAACCAGAAGGTAATCATGATTGTAATGTGAGAACGAGCCGAGTTTGGATGAATCAGTTCTTACAAGCGTCGGAACGTGACTCATCCCTTCCAGTAAATGATGATAGTTTGGCAAAAGTAGCTTTGCCAGATTTGAAAGGAGGCATGTTTTGCGATGTTTATCGTCACCTTCATGCAGATCAAGAAAATGCTTTCACCAACTGGACCTCAAGTACAGATGCCAGAAAAACGAATTATGGCAGGCGTTTGGACTATATACTTATAGACACAGGGCTGTCGCCATATGTTTCCAGTTCTGAGATCATGGTGGATGTGGAAGGTTCTGACCATTGTCCGGTTATTGTTACATTGAACTGTGACCCCGTGCCTTCTACAGTCTGTCCATCGTTGTGCTCTAAATACATGCCAGAGTTCAAAGGTCAGCAACAGAAGCTATCATCATTCTTTTCAAAGTCTGTCCGACAGAATACAAACCCGAGTGTACCTGCATGCGTACCATTTTCAGATAGTAGTAAAAATGTACCAGATGTTAATAGATTCCAGGACATAAGATCTACTTCAGATTCAACTAGTTTGCCAGTGTCGCAGTCTGAATTAGATTCAACTAGTTCCCCCGTGTCGCAATCAGAATTAAAGAAAGGTGCAGTAAAACAAACAACTAAACTCCATGGGAAAAGAAGTGCAGTAGTAAATGTAAAACACAATAACAAAAAGTTGAAGTCGCAGGCTGAAGAGACAGTTTCAAAACAATCAAGTTTGACATTCTTTTTCAGAAAAGTTGATTCAGGTGAGAAAAAGCTAGCCGTAAATAACACTGGCTTTGGAATCAACGGAAAATCTGCACTAAAACAATGCGATGTTGTAGACTGTGAAGCAGAAGATGTCCTTGTACCATCAAATTCTACTGCCTCAGACAGCACACACTTATTGTCAAGTAGTGATTCAGAAGAGAGCATACATAACTCACAAGAGCCAGGTGGTCTGTCTGAATCACAGGGCAGTTGTCAATCAGATGCTTATTTATCAGAAGCCTCAAATAAGATTCATTTCAAAGCATCAAATAGTGGGCCCAGCAAACATATCACTACTACATCAGCAGGCTTAAATACAAGCACTGCGCCATCTAATGACAGCGGTCAAGCTTGGAAGTCGCTGCTGTCAGGTCCACCTCCGCCACCTCTGTGCCCTGGACATAAAGAACCGTGTATCCTAAAGACGGTGAATAAGAAAGGTCCCAACAAGAATAAACAGTTTTACATATGTGCAAGACCTGAGGGGGCCAAAGGCAATCCACAATACAGATGTAACTATTTCAAGTGGTACAAACATAACAAATAAAGATACGCTGCTTTAATGTTATATATATGTGTGTGTATGTGTGTGTGCGCGCGCATGCATGTTTGGGTGTATGTGTGTGTGTGTGAGAGAGAGAGAGAGAGAGAATATATATATACAGTGCAAACCACTTAAGGCAATCTCGGATATGGCGAATTTTTGTTGTGAAGAACAATATTGTGTTGTACGTTTAGATGTATTACTATATGATTGAACTCTTATAAGAGGAATTTCTGATAAGAAGAACTAATTCTTGGGTCCCAGGTGAGTGAGCTTTATCAGGTCTGCGCTGTATATATATATATGTGTGTGTGTGTGTGTGTGTGTGCGTGCATGCGTGCCAAGCAAAAACTATATTTGGACTTTTAAAAAAATGAATGATGGGAAGTCGGGGTGTGTCACAGTTTTGACTTAACAGTTGTTAATAGGGTAGCAGACATGTTGTATTATAATGCAATGACAACATTTCAGCGATACATAAGCCAATGGCAGATATGGGAAGTTGCTTAAGGTGATTAATCATCCCATGGCACTTAATCAGTTAAGATGCCTAAAGACTTGCAAACTGTTACTGTTACTCAATCCTTCAGACATCAGTGCACAAGTCAAGTGACAAGTAGTAAATAATGTATTTCTACCAACGCTCGAATACATTGAACTGCCAGAGTACTATTGAATAGTATAAGAAATACATTCACGGGTACTCATAGAAATACATGTTTAGTTTAGTTTAGTCGACGGATCAACATCATGGCACACGGGTGTAACCCATAAGTGCTCCGTTCTACTCCTAACTCAAGCCTGAGTCTGGAGAATCTCAGCTTGAACCCGGGACCTCCAGCACTCGAGGCGGACACCATACCACGAGACCACTCAGTCTGCCTCATAGAAATGCATACTCACTGGCACCTTGCAGTCTTGACAGACGATAGTTTGTTACATTGTGCTTCAAAAGCAAGGAATAATAACTATAACCCATGACTGTAAGACCAGGGAAGGAGTTATACCTCTCCATAACACAAAGCCTAGGCTGAATTGCAGAGACGATGTGTTACCAATGCTACATGATCCCTCTCTCGACCTGCCTAGTTTACTCTAGAGGTAACATCAATACGTCTGGAACAAGACAAGCTGCAGAAGCTGCTGGATCAGCAAAGCGATGCTCTAACTATATATATATATATATACTGAGTGTTTGTAAAGTCTCACTATACTTTTTATGTAGAACAAATTTGAAAAAAAGTCTTTCTTCTGTTGATAACACCATTCTGTTTGGAGTGCAAAGAATTACTCCAGCAGATGACAGCCATTTGCTGCATATTGCTTCACTATGGACTGTGGAAAACAGTTTTTGATGACATCATGTACTTCATTCTTCAAATTTGTTCTACATACAAAGTGCAGTGAGACTTTACAAACACCCAATATATATATATGTGTGTGTGTATGTGTGTTGATGCCTAAATGAGAAAATGAAATGCCTAAAAGATGCCTAAAACCTTGCAAACTGTTACCTTTACTCAATCATTCATACATCAGTGCACAAGTCAAGGGACAAGTAGTAATATATTTCTACCAACGCTCAAATACATTGAACTGCCAATGAATACGGAATAGTATAAGAAATACATTCACAGGTATTGATTGCCACTCATAGAAATACAGAAAAGACATCAAGATCATAGGATATACTCAAAGGTATAAAAATTGATAGCTATAGACACAAAGGTTTGAACCTGGCACTTTCAAATGACGACAGCATATCTGTGAAAAAGTGTAATTTTGATGCATGGCCAACTAGACATCCTAAAGGTTGCCGATCAGTACCTGAGCATTTATTTCTCATGCAATCTCAATGGCCTTGAGGCTTCTCCAACTATTGATATTTCTATGTATTATGTATCATATTATTGGATAGATTCCACCTGTGTATAACCAAAGCCCACAGGGGAAGCAAAGAGTAGTAACACTATAACCTACTGTGGTTGGTGTGAGATTGATCACCTCATCCCATAGACAACTGAAAACTGAGCTGCAAATTCACCCAATTATAACCATGTCTACACAGGGCATGATGTCTAAAGTTTAAAAGGCAATCAAATAGAGAGGTTCTAGGAAAACTGGGAATGAAAAGAGAGTTGATGAAAGAAATAGAAAAGAGGCAAATGAAATGTCAGCCACGTTAAAAGACATACTCTTATAAAATCCATACCGAAGGGCAAGGTTGAGGGCAAGCGAGCAAGAGACAGACAATAGTACAAGTGGGAAGATAACATCAAGAGATGGACAAACATCAATCTGATAGAATGTACAGTCAGGGCGAGAGACAGAATGTTGGATATCCATTGCAGCCAACCTTCATTGTGGAGATGGCACCTGATTGATTGATTGAAAAGGTTAGAGGATTGACTTCATTGCACTGGGTTTTAACCCGCATGGGTACCACGAAATGCCTTGGGAGGTAAAGGTGGCCAATCACATCATCCACTTTGTGCCGTTAGTCTGTTAAAATATGGGCCCAGCCACATATGCCCATTGTTAAAGGGCCTTTTTTTTTTTTAAAACTTCAAGTCACTCCACGCCCTAATGATGCTAAAAGTTTGTAACCATGTGTATCCAATGCTGGTGCACTAATGATTTTATTTTCCTGTAATATGTGCTGTAACTTCATTTGTTTCTGAAATACGATGGGGCTTCAAGTGAAAACCCTACAAGTGTGATAGAAATTACAACCATGCCATTGTATTTGTAACCTGTCAGTATTGTTGTACTTTCGGAGAGCCCTGAGGGTTGTTGAAAGAGCTATGCAGTTTGTGTTCTCCGCAACGTTTTTCAGCAGGCAGTTAGCTGCTCTGCGGAGAGACCAAGTTATATAGGAGGAAACCCGGTGCAGTAAAGTTAACCCTTCCGCCCTCCCTTTGTTTTTTAAAAGTTGTTTTCATTTGGGTTTTGGGATGATTATAACGTTTGTTGTCTTGTGCAAGGGTAAATAGCACATACTCCAAGACTGCCCAAAATATAACATAGCTAGGCAAACCTGCTGGTCTAGAGAGACGACAATGGACAATAAACTCTATGGACCGCTGAGTGAACTAAAAAAGACAGTTAAATTCACACAAGAGACAACATTGCAGTTATAGACATATTTCAATTGAACGAAAGAAGAAGAAGCTTTACCTATTACCAGTGTCCCTCACCATCAGGTGAACCCACTCCAACTTCTAAGGTACTTGTAATTTATTTCCCCAAATCAAGGATGAGAAGTCAACGTTTTAGTCCAGCTGACCGGTGTAAGGGTTGAACCCACTACCTCGGCATCAGCACGCCAGAAGTTTAAGAGTGAGCGCTGTTATCCAATCAGCCACACTGACTGACCTCTTCATTTTAATGTCAGTTATTTCGAGATTTGAGTTGAGTTAAGAACCGACATCACTGCACTCAGGACATTCCCATACGTGCTCCGTTCCCTCATTCAACAGCCAGCGAAGAGTCACACTACTAATCGTTCCCGCCGCTATCTGATAATTTCGAGGTATTTATTTGCCCACTGCTACATTGTTGTATAGTTACATGAGTATCCATTTGTTTTTCTTGTATTTGTTGATAGGAGCTTAGTAGCTGCAGCATCCACTTGGTTGTCTGTGACAGTACTCCGGTTACACTCATATCCCACCTTGTTTGTGACAGTACTCCGGTTACACTCATATCCCACCTTGTTTGTGACAGTACTCCGGTTACACTCATATCCCACCTTGTTTGTGACAGTACTCCGGTTACACTCATATCCCACCTTGTTTGCTGTTATTCATTGCATTTTTCATTGCTCTAGCACTGTTAGTGCCACTTCATTTTTGTATTTACTGTGGGAAAGTAAAGGCACCCAGCTAGATGCTGACCATTCTCCTCCTTTTGTCATTCTTGTTCCATCAAAAATTGAGGACCTTGCATCATATCTGCAGTATGCCTTTTTGGAATGTAAATAGAATTACTTTTGCATTATTTTAAAGCCAGGCTTAGCTCTGTGTTCACATCAAAATGACAGCTGACAAATCACAGCTTGCTTATAGAGATGAGACCTCATCTCATCATATTCCTCTTATACCTTGCGGTGTCCAGGTGAAGTATAAACAGCAGGAGAGTGCCCGCTTATGGGCTTCATGTATTGATATTCCCAAGGACTCTGTTATCCAAACCATTTGACTTGCTGCCTTCAAATGAAATCTAGCGCAGCTATAACCCCCACTTTAGTCCTGATTTCTTCATTTTTCTTCTTGATACATTGAGTATTCTTCTCAGGAATCTCATTTCTGTTGTTGTGATTTTTCTTTTCTCTTTTTCTGTCATTGTCCAGGTTTGGCATTGGTAATATAGAGTTGGTAGGAAGATTGTGTTGTAAAGTGCTTTCTTAGTAATTATTAGACATGAGACCACATGCACGAATTGTCATGGAACATATAAACATATACCAGGGGGCTGAGTGTTCTCGGGTTATGGTATCTGCCTCGACTGCTGGAGGTTTTGGGTTCAAGCCCCAGTGAGGACCGGGATTTTTTCACGTGGACTTCTAGTGACAAAATTTCCCCTGGTCTCTGGATGGTGAGATTGGACGCCCGTGTGTATTGTTGCGCATGTAAAAAATCCCTTGGCAGTTGGAAATCGAAAAAGAGTAGCCTAGCAGCGCTCCCCGGGCAGAATTTTGAGTTAAAAATCTACCCAAAGTATTTCAGGATCCTCAGCGGTGCTGTGGAGTTTGTACACTAAGCTGAGATTCACAGGACTCAGGCTTAAGTTAGGAGCAGAACGGAACACTTATGGGTTACATCGTGTACCGTGATGCTAATCCATCGACTAAACTAAACTATTGTTGTTCAGGATGGTAAGAGTGTTAAACACGTGACATTACGGTGTAGGCGAACTCAGTGGCATCATAAGGACAGTTTAGAGATGGCCGCTTCACTTTTGACATGCACCAAAGAGGAGCAGCATTCTGTTATCTGTTTATTTTTAGTCAGTGAAGGGGGTGATAAGAGAAATTAAACGTAGACAGTCAAAATATTTTGGGCATGTTATGAGAATAAATTGGAGAACTTTGCGACAACTGGCAAGATCAAGGGGAAGACAGAGAAGTAAATACCTGGATGGTTTGGCCACGTGACATGGTCGAGAGACAAGAACACTGAGCTGATCCACAACTCTGGTGATCGAGTGAAATGGCAAATCATGGCCGCCCATGCTTATCGGCATGGCACATGATGGATGGAAGGGGGTGAAACCTGTAGAAATTCATCGGTGATGCATGCCTGTCAGTCCAGCAAATGTATGAGTGGAGAAGAAAGTCTCAACCCACAATCAAATCCAAATGACATAGATTTCTGAGTAAAGATGTCCTTTTGTAACATAACAGTGCTCGACCCAACACCGCCCATGCAGCGGTTGAAACCATTGAAGACCTTCACTTTCAGTGTGTACCACATTCTCTGTACTCGCCAGACCTATCCCCAAGTGATTTCCACCAGTTTGGACAACTCAGAGAGTCATTGGAAGGTTTAAGGTTTTCATTTGAAGCTCTCTCATATGAAACCTCCAACATCTGGTTGCAGACATTTGTAATTGTTTCATGTTGTCTTCTTTGGCCAAAATAGGCATTACAAAAATGTTTATATATAGACATACTGAACTCTATACAAACAATTCACCATACATGTGTCATTTACACAAGGATGGTTGGTTATAATGGGCCTTCTATGTTTTCTGTCTCTCACCCTAGTTGTACACTCTGACAGACTGCTGTTTGTCTCTCTCTCTCTCTCTCTCTCAGTGAGATTGGGTGAGTGTGTGAGAGTGAGAAGAGAGAGAGAAAATGTTTTTCCATAGTGAATTTGAATATTGAAGACACAAACAATTCATAGTATAATTTATTGCCTGTTATATATCACTGTATCTCATCAGGTGCATACTGCAGAAATCACACAACATAAAGCAAAGCAACAAGATAAATTCTTCAAGCTGGAAAATATAACATACCAATTCCCACAGTAATGTAAATTTCTACCACCATAATTTTACACTATCATGTATTTTTGTTTATTCAAAGTTGGCTTTGCTGTATGAATAGCAATGGCTTCTGCTGACTTTAACATTAATTCATTTTGTGTGTTACATATATATGTAAAATACTTTTCTTAACTCTTTATTAATCAATTTGCTCTGGTTATATACATTTCTATTAGCTTCAACATCGTGTGGCATGCCATTAAGTGTTGGCGATCATGGCTCACATGATGATTTCCTGAGTCTCGGATTGGGTCTGTGTTCTTGCCCCAATCATGCCATTTGACCAAGCCATCCAGGCATTTATCTTTTTGTCTTCCTCTTGCTGCTTTTCTACCACGTTGGCCAGTTGTCACTAAATTTTCACGTTTATTTCTCCTCATAGCATGGACAAAACATCTTAACTGTCTGCATCTAATTTCTCTAATCAATATTCTGTTTTGATCTGCACTTTTTTAAAAGGCTGGCCCATTTGTTTTTCTGTGGGTACATGATATTCTTTGCATTTTTCTTGGGAAAACATTTCTGCTAGATCAGATGTATTTAAGCTTGTCTGCTTAATTAATTTAGCTTTAACTTCTGTTTCATACGTAGTAGACGATCGAATTCATTCTACATAGATTACAGAATTTCTTCCAAGTAGACAGTTTAAAAAAAAAAAATTGTTGTTGCAAATTTACATTCTTTCCTAAACTGGAACTGATGTCATAACAAGTATGTTTTTTTTCCATAATTAATAATAAATTAGGAGTGAAATGTTTGTATTATTTTTTTACAGCACTATTTTTTGAAAAGTGTATTTCATCATAAAGTTTATTCTGACAATTTTCTTTGTTCTCTTGTATATTATTTCATGTGTTGTTTTTGTTTCCTTTAAAAAAATTGTGATTGTGTTTCAGATGATCTGTGGTAGCATAATGGCTAGACCAGTGGTTCTCAACCGGTGGGGAATTCAACCTGTGGGGGGAGGGGATTAAGATTATTTCAAGATCTTGTTAATAATACAAGAACCGATTACTTTATATTGTTTTTTCCTCCATACTTTACAATTCTGTTCTTCTCGCCCTTCTGAAATTCATTTTATGATGATGTGAGTAGACACACAAATCACGTTTTATGTAGACGTCTAGACTTGTTCTAGTATGTTATTAAATTTAGCTTCCATTTTTATGTATACTCTGTAAGGGGAGGGGGAAATTTGTAGGGAGGAAATACGAAATTTGGAGGGGGGGGGGGGGGGGGGGGTGGTAACATTCTGAACATATGGTAAAAAGGTGTGTGGGCCAAAAAAAGGTTGAGAACCACTGGGCCAGACACTCGTTTGCTACCCCAGTGGTTATTGGGTCATTGAGGCGGATTTTAAAAACTGACCAGGCCTCCCAGCCTAAAATGGATGCAAGAAAATGCCTTTAAAAGTAAAGGCTGTTGCCATGACACCGATCAAATAACCCACCTAGGTTGATCAAAATATGGGTCTGGCACCATGTGCCCAATCTGGAGATGTGGTTTCTGAGGAGAATACAAAGAATTTCATGGACAGACAGAAAAACTAATGAGTAAGCTTTTTTTTTTTTTTTAAGCATATCCTTTACAGGACTTAGCTGTCAACACCAGCATCTTTCAGCTGTATGTTGATCTCTTGGCAAGATTACGCTCAGTAGTTTGCCATTGCTTTCTGAGCGGCCGGCTCAGTATCCCGCAAGTCACGAGCGGGGGTCGAACCGCTACGAGACTCTGCGTGATAAACGGGATTACAGAGAGAAAGTGTTGTAACCCCACAGCCAGAGAGACCGGCAATGAGCAAGCTCTACAAGAAGTAAATGAGAAATTTAAACTGATTTGAGAAATTACATGTAGAGAGTCACAATTTTGCGACACGAAATGAGAAGAAAAACATGGGAGAATTTGGTGATAACTGGCAAGATTAAGGGGAAAAGAACAAGGCAGAGAAGTAAAATACCTGGATGGCTTGATCATTGATTGGTATGGTCGAGCAAGAAAACAGATCTGATCCACAACTCCGGTTGTGAAAGATGGCGAAACATGACCACCCACGCTTATTGACATGACACATGATGATGATGACCATATGCCCAGTGCTTCCTGGGGCGTGTAAAAGTGTCTTTTACCGACTTTACTATTTACATCGGAGCTGGGATATTTGTGACTTTTGACAAACACGCCTGACTTCTTTCTGTCATTTCTCGATTTCCCAGGTAGTTGGACCATAGCATGTGCTCCTCAAAATGGTGATGTCATTGAGATCTCCTTCCCCCTCCCCCAAATACACACATCACCACCACCACCACAGAACAGCCGCATGTGTTACCATAATTATGGTTGATTAGTTGCAAATCCTTTACAGGATGTCTCAGTCAACCCCAGCATTGTTTGGCTGTTTGTAATTTCTTGGCAAGTTTACGTTAAGTAGTTTGCCATTGCTCTTTCTGAACGACCGGCTCTCATACCTTTGTATAAAAATCAACGCAAGGCGGTCTGCTGCCAAATCTACCGTAGCTGTGTTTTGAACAAGGTATGCAGGATTATGAATTGCATTCTAATGCCTCAGAGCTGGCTATGATAATGTAGGCAATACAAAAGTACAGAATTGTTATATTGAACCTGTTCTGCTATATGGCAGCAGGTCTTGGAAAGTAAATGAATAAATTAAGAACTCGGAGGTGGTGGTTTCTGAGGCGAAAATTGTGAATACCATGAAAGGCCAGAATAACTAATAATGACAGCCTGGAAGGGGATATTGAAAGTAGAACATTATATACCAGCATAAGAAGTACACCAACATTGTTGTTTGGTCATAAGATGAGAAGAGAGGCACTAGAGAACATTGTGACAGCTGGAAAGATTAATGGTAGCAGACAGACAAATTATACAGGGCGGTTCAAGGTGATGACAAGAGGAGTGATCCAGAACATCAAGAGTTGAGATTTGTGGAGAGACATGAATGCCTACGCCACTTTAGGAAGCTCATGATATATAGACAGTCACCATGCCACCCCGAATCTTGCATTCACCACTTGGAGAACTCATTAGTGTACATGGAATGTTTACTAGAAACCGTCCAAGGTAACGGGCATTATTTGCTTACTGGAGTGGAGCCAAGTTATCAGTCCCAAGTTTCTACTACAGTGAAATCCTTCAGTAGTTTCCCTGCTTGGAGAACTTTGCTCTCAGCACAACCTTCCAGAAAGATTTTCCATCCTTCAGTAATTCCTGTCTGGAGAACATTGCTCTTAGCACAAACCACCAGAAAGATTTTTGATTCTTCAGTAGTTTCCCTGTCTGGAGAACATTGCTCTCAGCACAACCCACCAGAAAGATCTTTGATCCTTCAATAGTTCCCCTGTCTGGAGAACATTGCTCCCTGCACAACCCGCCAGAAAGATTTTCAATCCTTCAGTAGTTCACCTGCCTCATGCATTTTCATTCCTAGATGTCGTTAACGACCCGTTTTGTCCGTTGTGTTAATTGACCCTTGGCTCTTCTTCCACGAACCATGCCTTCCATTACCATTCTGTCTAAACTGCTGTGCTGTTAATATTTTTTTTTTTTTTAAATTCGCATATCCTTTACAGGACATCGCTGTCAACAGCAGCATCTTTCAGCTGTCTGTTGATTTCTTGGCAAGATTACGCTCAGTAGTTTGCCATTACTTTCTGAGCGGCCGGCTCAGTTATCCCGCAAGTCACCAGCGGGGGTCGAACCGCTCCCAGCTCTCGCCCTGCTACGAGACTCTGCGTGATAAACGGGATTACGGAGAGAAAGTGTTGTAACTCCCTCGGCCAGAGAGACCGGCGCTGTTTAATATAGCCAAAGTAATTAAATTTCCATTTATAAGGCAGGTTTTTTTTTTTTCAACGATCAAATCTTGTAGAATGTCAAAATTTTCTTCACGATTCACAAATTCGAAGAATTTTTCTGTAACAGTTTAAATTCTAAATTCTTGATTTTTTCTTTAGTGATTGTGAGATGCCAGCTCCGCGGTGAAGGTGTTACAGATGCAGTTTGTAATCGTGCATACCCACGTTCAAAACACAGCTATGGGTGATTTGGCAGCAGACCTCCTTGCATAAGTTTTTTATGAAATGGTATGGGTGCTGGTCGTTCAAAAGCAATGGCAAACTACTGAACGTAAACTTGCCAAGAGATCACAACAAAAAATCAATGCTGGGGTTGACTGCAAGATCCTGTAAATGATATTCAACTATTATTATGATTATGAGATGGTTCAGGAGTGTATGTTGGCACACACACACAAAAATGCCTGTTCTCAAAATTGTGGTCGTCTTCCAAATTGTCGACAGCTGTGTTTCAAATGCAGGATTGTGAATTGCATTCGTAACCCCTTTGCCAGTGCTGGCTAAAAACAAACAAATGTGTCAAGCCAGAACTCACACTTAAAACTCTCAAACTCTCTCTCCTCTCTCAGAATATGAGAAAACAACCAAAGCCTCAGATACACTTTTACTGCTTGAATTTAATTTCTGCTTCTATGCTTTTTTTTTATTACACGAGCAAGCATTGCCATACCAGCATTGATTCTGTTTTCTCCTTGGTCTAAGAATGGGCATTGTGCAAGAGATTATACCATCAGCAATGATTCTATTTTCCTCTTGGTCTAAGAATGGGTTTGTGCACTCGAGATTATACCATCAGCACTAATTCTGTTTTCTTCTTGGTCTAAGAATGGGCTTTGTAACTAAATATATACTGTAACCCGATTTGATGGTTTTCTCCTCGGTCTAAGAATGGGCTCTGTGTAGCTAGAGATTGTACCATCAGCATTAATTCTGTTTGGTCTAAGAATGAGCTTTGTGCAGTTAGAAATCAGTGCTGATTGTGTTTTTCTTCTTCGTCTAAGAATAGGCTTTGTGCAGCAACAGATTGTACCAACAGCGCTCATTCTGTTTTTTTCTTGGTCTAAGAATGGGCTTTGTGTAAAACTAGAGATTGTACCATCAGCACTAATTCTGTTTTCTTCTTGGTCTAAGAATGGGCTTTGTGTAACTGGAGATTTATCACCAGTACTAGAATCCACTTGTTCTCTTAGTGTATCATATGGAGAGAAGCCTTCAACATTTCAAATGTTGCGTTACGACTGACTGCTTACACAGCATTACACTGGAGAGGTGACCCCTGTACTGTTACATTAGGGAAGAGTTCATTACTTCTGTAATATTACATTGGAGAGACCATGTCCATAGTGTTACATTAGGAATGTAACAACATTTGAAGTGTTTATAGAATTAGATCACACCTAGCATTGCATTAAGAGTGAGACTTTCTCCATAGTGTTGCAAAAAAAATGAGACCATCGCCCCTGTGCTACATTAGCAAAGCGACCCATTTTGAAGTGTTGAAGAAGACCTCAGAGGTGACCCACAGTTAACGCATGTAAGAGTGGCATGCTTTATAATTAGATGTTGCAAACCAGTAACACACACATATTTATCAAGCAGATTACAGCTTGTGTTGTATAATTTATTTGTAACTTTCATCACAGAGTGGTAGGGAAAATATACCATAGCATACAAATATATACCCTACAAGTATCGAGTCTTGGGTGAATAAAGATGATGATGTCCTGAAACTATCACAATCTGCAAGTCTGCATAAAATGGATGTCCCCGATATAAATCTACACCAATGGCCAATAATTTGTTTAAGAAATTGAGAATGTGTACTGTCATATTTCCAAGAATACCATTACATGAATGCTGTATAATTTCTAATGAAGTGGGCGTCATATTCATCAATACTGAATATCATCCTGAGTAAATCCATTCAATAAAAGGACATATCATTCACAGTTCATAATAATGGTAGAAGTTTTCTATCTTGTGTAAATCCTTCATTGGCCATTCACAGTGATACTCCTATTATGAACTGCAAATGCCAAGTTATGTAAATTCTTCAATGAATGCACATTTTCAGAGCAATATTTCTACCCCTATTATGAAGTGTCACGTAAATTCTTCAACGAATGCACATTTTCAGAGCAATATTCCCACCCCTATTATGAACTGTGAATGCTGTGTTACGCAAATTCTTCAATGAATGCACGTTTCCAGAGCAATATTCCTACCCCTCTTATGACACATGAATGTCAAGTTGGCAATCTTTGAAGGTAATGCATTCTGCAGTAAAATTATGTTGTACAATCTGGATCATGGTATCCAAACGACCAAGTGGATATTAAGTCAGGAGTTCATTTCTCCACCATGAGACATTTCAATGTCCTGACTAGCAAATCAGGCCAGTGTCTGCACACTACAAAACAATACTGAAACATGCCTCTGCACCCAAAAAAGGAAATACTACTAAACTATTTCAATGAATCTTTGCTAAGCACATGTAAGCTGTGCTACTCATAGATGTTAACTGCAGCACACAAGGGAATAGTTTAAACAATGACTTGTTTTACGGCAAAAATGTCCAAGACTACTTTTGACTGAAGTTACAGATGGCCTGAATGTGTTTACTTCCATTTTACTAAACTTGTTGGGACTGAAGTTACAGAAGGTGAGTTTACTTAATTTTACTAAACTTGTTGGGATAAGGTCTGAAGGTGTTTATTTCATTTTACTAAACTTGTTTTACAAATCATCTGTGTCAAGGGCTGAAAATATTTGTGCTTTTCTAACTTGCACCAAAACCAAAGACAGAATGAGGTAATTAAACGATTGGTACCGTAAATGAACCCGTGTGAATTAAGGTAGCAATCAAACCCAGGGCGCATGACTGCAATGGCTACTTTATGACAACAAATGACATCTGTTTTGTGGAAGGCAAGGTAATATTTGCTACAGAGATCCCAATATAATAATGATTCTGATAAACTGATTAATGAAGAAAAAGTTAAAAGTTAATGGGGAAAAAAAAAAACTTCACAAAAAGATATTCAAACAAAAGTGAAATCCCTGGGGATGTTCAATGCCGGTATATCATCTGAAAAAGCCAGAAAGGGGAGGCTGGCAGGGGAAGACCACAATCCGACTGTTCACACGTGACATCACAAAAATATTCCTGCTCTAGAGCCATCTGTAGATTTTTAAACCTAAGCCGTTGGAAGTGTACATCAGTAGTCCAGTTCATTCACTGAAGCACTGAAAGAGAAAAACAGAAAACAATCTGTTCATGAAAAGTTCTGTAAATAAAAATAAACATAAAACAAATCGTTTACATAAAGCTCCGTAACTGAAAACAAACATAAAAGACTATAAATATATGGATATACTGGTCCACAGACTTGATGAAGCAGTGCAACATGGATGTACTAGTCCACAGACTTGATGAAACAGAGCAACATGGATGTACTGGTCCATAGACATGATGAAACAGAGCAACATGGATGTACTAGGCCATAGACATGATGAAACAGAGCAACATGGATGTACTGGGTCACAGACTTGATGAAACAGAGCAACATGGATGTACTGGGCCATAGACATGATGAAACAGAGCAACATGGATGTACTGGGTCACAGACTTGATGAAACAGAGCAACATGGATGTACTGGGTCATAGACATGATGAAACAGAGCAACATGGATGTACTGGGTCATAGACATGATAAAACAGAGCAACATGGATGTACTGGGCCATAGACATGATGAAACAGAGCAACATGGATGTACTGGTCCATAGACATGATGAAACAGAGCAGCATGGATGTACTGGGTCATAGACATGATAAAACAGAGCAACATGGATGTACTGGGTCATAGACATGATGAAACAGAGCAACATGGATGTACTGGGCCATAGACATGATGAAAGAGAGCAACATGGATGTACTGGGCCATAGACATGATGAAACAGAGCAACATGGATGTACTGGTCCATAGACATGATGAAACAGAGCAACATGGATGTACTGGGTCATAGACATGATGAAACAGAGCAACATGGATGTACTAGGTCATAGACATGATGAAACAGAGCAACATGGATGTACTGGGCCATAGACATGATGAAACAGAGCAACATGGATGTACTGGGTCATAGACATGATAAAACAGAGCAACATGGATGTACTGGGCCATAGACATGATGAAACAGAGCAACATGGATGTACTGGTCCATAGACATGATGAAACAGAGCAGCATGGATGTACTGGGTCATAGACATGATAAAACAGAGCAACATGGATGTACTGGGTCATAGACATGATGAAACAGAGCAACATGGATGTACTGGGTCATAGACATGATGAAACAGAGCAACATGGATGTACTGGGTCATAGACATGATGAAACAGAGCAACATGGATGTACTGGTCCATAGACATGATGAAACAGAGCAACATGGATGTACTGGTCCATAGACATGATGAAACAGAGCAACATGGATGTACTGGGCCATAGACATGCCACAGACTTGATGAAACAGAGCAACATGGATGTACTGGTCCACAGACTTGATGAAACAGAGCAACATGGATGTACTGGTCCACAGACTTGATGAAACAGAGCAACATGGATGTACTGGGCCATAGACATGATAAAACAGAGCAACATGGATGTACTGGGTCATAGACATGCCACAGACTTGATGAAACAGAGCAACATGGATGTACTGGGTCATAGACATGCCACAGACTTGATGAAACAGAGCAAAAAGGAAGTACTGGACCATAGACATGATAAAACAAGAGCAACATGGATGTACTGGGTCATAGACATGCCAGACTTGATGAAACAGAGCAACATGGATGTACTGGGTCACAGACATGATAAAACAGAGCAACATGGATGTACTGGGTCACAGACATGATAAAACAGAGCAACATGGATGTACTGGGTCACAGACATGATAAAACAGAGCAACATGGATGCAGTAAAGTAAAAGTACTGGTCCCTTTAACCTGCCCAAAGCACACAGGACATATGAAGCTAGACCCATTTATCTATAGACCATACTCAGTGGCCGATGAGGCCGGCCACCGTTATGCCCCAAGATATATCCAGATACCTATGTTAGACTGAATTGACCTGGGAGATAGGCAAATTTGTTTTAAATGTTGCCATGACTACATCATTATGACTGTGAAACTTTTGCTTGGGGCAGCAAGGCTGTGAGGTTATTACTCAGAAGGCATAGGGATGGGATCTTTTACTGACACTGTTGGTTTTAATGAAATCAACACCTGGGAGATGAGATGCTTGAGGAGAGCTGCCAACTTAACTATCCAAGACCGAATAAGAAATTGTTATCAGACAGGCAGTGGGATCAACACCTTGTGTCACATTTACTGAAAGACAGAAGATCTACCAGCATTGGTCCTACACCAAAGAAGTTCTTCTATGCGAGCAAGAAGACACCCGAGAAGAAAATGGATTGACGACATCAAAGACATTGTACAATCACAACAAATGACACTACCCAGTGCCACCCATCTGACGCTTGAGTGCCAACCATTCCTCCCCATGACACTTGATGGCAAAAGTGCAAGATGATGATGAACGAACAAACTATATTCAAATGGTCACAAATTGGGCATGTAGGCCTATCTTACATCCAGCCCTTCATGATACACTGCATGGATATTTTGGGTAGTGATAGAGGATATCTAGCCATGACGGATGTTGACTTCCAGTTCAGGAAGCAATGGCAAACTACTGAAGGTAAAAATACTTAGTAAATCACAAATAGCCAGTAGGAGCTGTGAGTGATTGCAATGTCCTGCAAAGGACAAGCAATTATTTAGGCCATGAGTATCTCATAATCAAATTATGCAATGAGTTACTACCATTGCATGTATCCTACAGCATCTTATGCAATGAGTTACTATCAATGCACATATCCTGTAAGCATCTTATGAAATGAGTTATTACCATTGCATGTATCATATAAGCACCTTACAAAATGAGTTGTATCATTGCATGTCAGAAAGAGAGCAGTGAAGTGTGAGATACCTATTCTGCTGTATGGCAGTGAACCATGGAAAGTGAATGAATAACTAAGGAAGAGCTTGGAAGCAACAGAGATGGGGTACCAGAGACGTACGACACTGCAAGAATAACAAGTGCCTGGGAAAAAAAGACAAGGTGGGGTGCTTCCAAATCGCCAGCAGCTGCGTTTTGAACGAGGGATTATGAATTGCAATCGAAACCACTTTGCCATAGCGCCATGGCTCATGAAAGAAACACAATCTTCTATGGTCATGGAATTAAAAGAGAGGCACTGGAAAACACTGTGACAACTGAAAACATCAGTGGTATAACAGAGGCGGACCAAAAGAAATGATGCTGGATGGACTGGGATGGTGGCATGGAGGAGTATCATCAAAAGAATTGATCTAGAACAGCAAAAACCAAGATCTGAGAAGATGCATGAATACCTGTGCCGGCTGGCAGGGCTCATGATACTGATGAGACCACTGTCCTAGTAAAATTTGTAAGAATCTACTCATGGGTCAATAAGTCAGCCATCTTAGATGAAATCTGTCTAGAGGAAGTGAACCGTACACAAATGCCAAAGTCAGACAACCTGAGCTAGATGAAAGACTTCTCATGTAAACATCTAAGCAGTCTATCCTAACAAGGGTTACAAAATTTGTAGAAACCTTCTGCCATCTTGTGAGTTTCTGAAGTCTGCTGACTGGACAGCCCTGCTCTGAAGCCTGGTGGAGGGTTGTAGGTGTGAGGAGGCCAGCCTCCAACGTTTGCCAAGGGAAAATGCTGCACAAATGGCACTCTGTGGAAGGGAGCTTCTGATTCTGTGATCTGCTGCTGCAGTGATTTCAGCAAGTGTGAAGCTGTGTCTTGGAATATTCCTGTGATAGACAATTCAATACTGTCATTAAGATTGAAACCAGTACTGTAAATTATTAATACCAATTTTCCCTCCTTCTGTGTCTTCACCTGGTGGTGGAGGAGGAGCTTGCATGTCTCAATGACATTACGTATGCTCAATCAAGTGAACACCGATACCATCAGAACTGGATCTCTTCATTGACTACTGAAGAATGGGACTGAGCACATGTGATGGGAATGTCCATAGTGCAATGATGTTGAGTTTTTATTTCATATTTCTAATGACCTTAAGGGCATTCTTTGGGCTGCCACTGATACCATCAGAACTGAATCTCTTCATTGACTACTGAAAAATGCGAAACACCACGGGTGGCAATGTCCATTGTGTAATGATGTTGAATCTTGATTTTATATTTCAAATGACATCATAAAGTGAATTACGTTGCTCTGCTTTGCAAAGCCTGTAGCTCAGTACATCAAACTTCGACAACAATTTTTTTTCGGGTTTGTTTTCCCTAGCCTTTGAGGGGAACAGTCATAACATCTGATGAGAGATGCCTTGAAGAGATTAGAACAAGAATTTTCATGGCGAAGGTAACCTTTTGCAAGATGGAAAACATGCTGACCAATAAAAAGATGTCATTTGCAATGAGAAATAGTGTTGAGGTGTACATAGAGCCTGTCCTTTTGTATGGTTGTGAAGCATGGAAAATGAGCAGACAAGCTGAAAAACATCTGATGGCTGCAGAAATGTGGTTTCTGAGGAAAATGCAAAGAATATCACGGACAGACAGAAAAATAAATGACAAAGTCCTACAAGTAACAAATTAAAACCGTAAACTGATTAGAGAATTTAGACAGACAGTCACAATGTTTTGGGGACGTTTTGAGAAGAAATAAATTAGAGAACTTGTTGACAACTGCCAAGATTGAAGGGGAAAGAACAAGAGGAAGGCAGAGAGGTAAATACCTGCTTGGCCACGTGGATGGTAGACTCAAGAACACAGAACTGACGCACAACTCTGGTGATCGAGTGAGATGGCGAAACATGACTGCCCAAGCGTATCGGTATGGCACATGATGATGATAAATTGAAGGGTGTCCTTGCCATTCTCAGCATGCTTCGTAAGTTTGTTACAATAACAACACATGTGATGAAATGGCATGACGCTAATTGTAAAAGCAATCTAGTTATGAAAAGCTCACCTGTGGAATCTGTGAACGGACTGGTGCTGACTATTGCCGGGTCATTCCATAGCGAGGAGTCTGGAGAACTTGGCAATTGCCAATCTACAATGATCAGATACAATGGAGAAGAGGTCAAACTTGTAAGATATATGAATGAATGTTAGTTGAAGACACAATAACAACTAAAACAACAGATTTAAGGATGTCTTGAGTCTGGATTAAAGTGTGGTTACTGTATGTAACAGGGATGATTCCGGTGAGTTTACAACCAGTATGTAATTGGGATGACGAGCATCTACACCATACAACATTTGCTGAGAGTGGCCGAGCATGTGAGGATTTACCTGGCGTGATATTTCAATTCTACAAAACAAGAACAGAAAAGACTACCATTGCAAGATTTTTTGTTTTGTTTTTGTTCCTTGTTCCCATATCCCTTTACAGGATATCGCTGTCAACATCAGCATCTTTCAGCTGATTGTTGATTTCTTGGCAAGATTACGCTCAGTAGTTTGCCATTGCTTTCTGAGCGACCGGCTCACATACCCTGTAAGTTACCAATGCGGCATGAACCGCTACCGATTCTTGCGCAGGTTACGTTACTCACGTGGATATAATTGCAAGATTAGGTTGGTAAAATCGTTCGTGACAGTGACAGGGCAGATTGACTGGCCTCTCCTTCTGCCCTTGTATCCCCTCAATCAACTCATGTGACAGGGCAGATTGACTGGCCTCTCCTTCTCCCCTTGTCCCCCCTCAATCAACTCATGTGACAGGGCAGATTGACTGGCCTCTCTTTCTGCCCTTGTATCCCCTCAATCAACTCATGTGACAGGGCAGATTGACTGTCCTCTCCTTCTGCCCTTGTATCCCCTCAATCAACTCATGTGACAGGGCAGATTGACTGGCCTCTCTTTCTGCCCTTGTATCCCCTCAATCAACTCATGTGACAGGGCAGATTGACTGTCCTCTCCTTCTGCCCTTGTATCCCCTCAATCAACTCATGTGACAGGGCAGACTGACTGTCCTCTCCTTCTGCCCTTGTATCCCCTCAATCAACTCATGTGACAGGGCAGATTGACTGGCCTCTCCTTCTGCCCTTGTAACCCCTCAATCATGTGGAGCTGCTCTATGTGTTATCTCCTGCAGTAAGTACCTCACACGCCTCTCCCCATATTTTGTTTATGATTCTCTTCTCCATGTGTTTCCCATTACAAAATACGCTTGTGAGTCCTGAACACTTACTAAGCAAGCTGAACAGCGCATACATGTCTTTGAATATAAATGGTATAGATGAGTTTTAATATCTTGAATACAGAAAATAACGAATGCATCCATACTTCAAGAGTTGAATACTGAAGATGGTTGGTTATTAAAGATGATAAAACAAAGAAAATTGAAATATTTTGGTCACATGAAACATCACAAAAGTTTGGAGAGAATAATAATGGAGGGGTATATGCCTGGGAAGAGAGGAAGGCAAAAGAGAAGATGGGTGCAGGATGTGGCGGATGATCTACAGACGGGTGTTTTGGACGCAGGATATCTTGCTTATGATCGAGAGTTTTCCGGAAGGTTGTTATGGGAGCGAGGTTCTGCAAAGGACATGCTACCGAATGAATGAATCAATGTGTGTTAGTAGGCCTGCCTCATATCTCATCTGCCCTGTGAGTTCTAGAGAACAGCCTTTCTAGTTACACTGTTATCGTCAGGTGTGCTCAGTGAGTCCTATCCAGCACCAGTGTCTTTTGGCTAGCTTCCAGAGCACTTATCTTAGGAGCACTTATCTTAGGAGCACTTATCTTAGGAGCACTTATCTTAGGCAATGTTCAAATGGACAAATATTCAATTCTGCAAGCAATCAGGGATCAACTTCTGTACAATTTAGTAACAAATCATGAATCATGCAGACTTAGGGAACATACAAATATACAATTTAGTAACAAATCATGAATCATGCAGACTTAGGGAACATACAAATATACATACTGACACTAGACCACATTAGACCCACTCCTCTCCCAAAATGTGGTCATCTCAAACAGTTTTTAAGCCTCCTTTGTAGAACTGCTAGGCTGTATTCTGATCACATCTTGATATCACTTGTCCATCTATATCTTGAACACCTCCCATCTCTTGTGAAGTCAGTTCTTTCACATTATGGTTTTCAGAAAACTATTGTGTTGTATGTGACCCACGTATCCTGTTTTTCTAATTTTTATGTCCTTCAACAGTGCCCTTATTATATTGACTTGCTCTAGAAATTCCTCTACACAATCAATGCAGTAACTACATGCAGTCTCAGAATTAGTATCTACACAATCAATGCAGTAACTACATGCAGTCTCAGAATTAGTATCTACACATTCAATGCAGTAACTACATGCAGTCTCAGAATTAGTATCTACACATTCAATGCAGTAACTACATGCAGTCTCAGAATTAGTATCTACACATTCAATGCAGTAACTACATGCAGTCTCAGAATTAGTATCTACACATTCAATGCAGTAACTACATGCAGTCTCAGAATTAGTATCTTCACATTCAATGCAGTAACTACATGCAGTCTCAGAATTAGTATCTACACATTCAATGCAGTAACATAACTTCACCCCCAGAACAGGAATCCACACATACCATGCAGTAACATAACTTCACCCACAGAACTAGAGCCCACACATTCCATGCAGTAACATAACGTCACCCCCAGAACAGGAATCCACACATACCATGCAGTAACATAACTTCACCCACAGAACTAGAGCCCACACATTCCATGCAGTAACGTAACTTCACCCCCAGAACAGGAATCCACACATACCATGCAATAACATAACTTCACCCATACATTCCATACAGTAACATAACCTCACCCACACATTCCATGCAGTAACATAACTTCACCCATAGAACTACAACCCACACATTCCATGCAGTAACATAACTTCACCGACACATTCCATACAGTAACATAATTTCACCCATAGAACTAGAACATACACATTCCATGCAGTAACATAACTTCACCCACATTCCATGCAGTAACATAACTTCAGCCCCAGAACTACAACCCACACATTCCATGCAGTAACATAACTTCAGCCCCAGAACTACAACCCACACATTCCATGCAGTAACATAACTACAACCCACACATTCCATGCAGTAACATAACTTCAGCCCCAGAACTACAACTCACACATTCCATGCAGTAACATAACTACAACCCACACATTCCATGCAGTAACTACTCCCCAACTAAGCAGAAAAACAGAGCAACTTACTTCTGTTGACCTGGTGATTCTGATGTGCTTGATGCAGCAATGTAGCAGCTTGCTGTTGCTGCTGCTGTTGAGCTTGCTGTTGATGAGGGAAAGAACCGAAGCTGATGTTTATATTGGGCAGCATAGATCGCAGTTGTTCTTGCATGTCTTTCATACTGCAGAAATCACGCTGAGGACAACAAAACAGCGCTAATTTGGAACACATTTTCTAAGGTTTATACAACCAGGGCTAAACCACAAGTTTAACTTTCTGATCCAGAGATCTGTGTATAGCAGTCAAGTATTGTTTTCTCTATACACAAGCCTTCAGACCACAGGAATCACTCATACAAAACAGCTGATAATATAGGACACACTTTCTCAAGTTTATACAATCAGGGCTAAAACATAATTTAACATTCTGATCTAGATATCTGTGTAAATCAGTGTGTCATTTTCTCTATACACAAACCATTGGACCATGGAAATTACTCACACACAAGGTCTTAGAATATGGGAATCGCTCATACAAAACAGTCCATGATATAGAATACATTTTCTAAAGTTGAGACAACCAGAGCTAAACCAGAATTGAACTATCTTCTTCTTCTTCTGCGTTCATCCGGATTTTTTTCCCCGAATGTGACTGCGTTGTGCCTGTTTACAGCAAAGCTGCGTTCTTGCGCCGTTAGGCCGACACATCTGACTTCTGCGGGCATTTGTTGACCGGGTTAACCTTCCCGGGGGAACTATCTGACCCAGAGATCCTGGTGTATCAGTCTAAGTTGCCATTTCTCTAGACACAAGCCTTGGCACTATGAGAAACCATTCATACGAGGGATGTGGTGGTGGTAGTGGTTTCCATGGTGAGGTGGTCAAACTATCAGCCTTCGTCAGCACAGAACAAACAAAAATTGACACACAACATGACAATATAAAGGTTACTTATCTGAATCCTTGTTTGGAGCGACTGATGCGTTAGACGACTATCAGTGGATTGTATGAGTCGAATGTATGGTCAATGGATCAAAGGTCAATACTGTCAGAAGCTCAGTTATTGGCTAAGCCACCCGGCAGGAAGGGGGTGGGGGTAGAGAGGCGCCCATGTGAGCGAAAGGTAAAAATTGGGATTGGCACTCTATGGCGAAGGTGTCACGGATGCAGTTCGCAATTCCCCGTTCTGCGCTCGAAACACAACTACGGGCAACCTGGATTAGATTGCCATTGGTTGGTCCTCATAGAATGGCATGAGTGCTGGTCGCTCAGAAAACTTGTGAGGGTTTCTCATGCACGAGTCGCAACGTTATCTATGCGATTACTTGCACACGTTATGACATGAGATATATATCGGGTAGACAGGTCTACGTCTGGCTGATAGGTTTAGGCAACACCTTTCTGATATCAACAGTGGCGCCCATAAACCAGTATCCATGCACTTCAATAGTCCTGACCACTGTGGCATGGCTGACATACAGGTAACGGCGATAAAATCGTGTGCATCCCATGAACGGGATCGTAAGACATTGGAAAATCATCTCATCTTCCAGATGGGTTCACTCTCCCCTCACGGCCTCAATGTCCAAGACAGTTTCATTTAACTTCCAAACCCCCACCCCCTCTCATCCCCACAGTTGTATAGTCCACTAAAATAGGTTGTTGCATATCCTTTACCGGACGTCGCAGTCAACATCGGCATTATTTTTGGTGCTTGGGATTTCTTCGCAAGTTTATGCTTGGTGGCTTGTAGTTGTTTTCTGAGTGACCGGCACTCATACCATTCTATGGGGACCAACGCAATGGTGGTCTGATCCACGTTGCCCGTAGCTGTGTTTCGAACACGCAACAAGGAATTGCGAACTGCGTCCGTGACACCTTCGCCACAGAGCACCAATCGCAATTTTTACCTTCCACTCACATGGACGGCTCTCTACCCCCACCCCTTTCCTGCCTGTCCTCCCACTGGGTGGCTTAGCCAATACCTGAGCTTCTGACAGTACTGACCTATGATCCATTGACCATACATCCGGTTCATACAATTCACTGATAGTTGTCTAACGCGTCAGTCGCTCTAAACAAGGATCCAGATTCAGATAAGTGACCTTTATATTGTCATGTAGTGTGTTTCATGTAGTTGTGTGTCGGTTTATGTGTTCTGTGCTGATGAAGGCTTTGGCCACAACGTCCAATTTGTTTCTTGTAATCATGTTTTAGTAAAGCTCACAATCTACTTCTCGCTTTTTGGTGATTCATTCATTGCCTTTTTAAGCTTTACTGCAGTTCCCCTTATTCTTGTTAAGCTATCAGCCTCGCACTCAGAAGGTCCTGGATTAGTGATTGGACTCTACCACTCAGTTCATGAGTGCAGTGTTTTAGGAGATCCCTGAGGGTTGCCACTGGAAGAATTCATGCTCTATGACACTTCTGGCAGGCAACTTTGCTGAAAAAACCCAAGCCATATTGGAATACAACCAGTGCATTGAAGTCGGCCCTCTTGCCTTTATACCCCTTTTAAAACCATTAAAAAAATATGTTATACTAATAACATAAGGCTTCAAATCTTGACCAACCGCTGCTTTTCTTTATCAAGGAATGATGGATGAGCTGTAAACAGAGATGACTTCCCGGTAGCAACAATTAAATATGTTTTGAGTTTGATTTTCTCAATGGATGAGATGAGTAAAACTGCTTTATGTACTATATGCACGGAAACATAGTATCTCTTTGTGACATCATTTAGTAAGTTGTCTTGCACCGTTTTTGTCAAGCCGGTGGCTCATTATACCTTACTTCGACAAGCATTCTTTCAGGTTTGATTTCCCTAGCCTTTTCTTGTCCCCAGTCTACCTACAAGGCCAAGGCCTCTCTTGACTAGTACGAGGGGGCTTACAATGAAAACCGTAAATGTTTTTTTTGACTCACTGAAAGTCGAAGTCTTCGACTGTTTCAACTATTGCATGGGCAGTATGTGGTTTAGCATTGTCATGTTGCAAACGGACACCTCTACTCAGAAGTCCATGTCGTTTTGGATTTGATTGTGGGTGGAAACTTACTACTCCACTCATACACTTGTTGGACTGACAGGCATGCATTGCCATACTGGATCTTCATTCGCAAATGGATTTCTACAGATTTCACCCCTTCACGGACCAAAAAACGGATAACAGAACACTGCTCCTCTTTGATGCATGTCAAAAGTGGGACAGCCATCTTTAAACTGACCTTATGACATCACCGTGTTAATCTGCACCACGATGTCACATGTTTAACACTCTTGACATCCTGAACAACAATATGTTAACAGGTTACAAGACAACGGCATGGTTATTGTAATTTCTATCACACTTTTACACTGTTGTGGCTCACAAATTCCATTTGTCTTGTGCTTGTGGTTTTTATGAGTTATCTAGTAATGATTGCAACTGGCAGTACTCAGTGTTTGTGTTTATTTTACCACACAATATAATCTACCCTGTTTATGTATCCTTAGCATGTTCACGTAGTCACTCCATATGCACGTGTATGAGTAGCTCTGAGTTTGCAATATGGACGCTACATCTTGGTTAAAGCGATGCTGTAACATCTGCACCTTCGACTTCAGTGCAGCATTGCTGAGGATCACGCTTGACTTTCTCTTGAATCCCTTCCCTCTGTATCCAGCAGCGGTGCAGTCAACATTCAGGTCACCATTTAAAGCTGGAATAGGCTCTCGGTCAGCACTGGTTTATTTGCAACATTGCAAGCACTCATGCTATGACCCACTAACTGCAAGCATCTCTCTTGCTGCAACTTTTGTTTCAATCTAAAGTAGAACAATAACACTACCGTACACTGAAACACACCTGTAGTGGCTGTTGTACATGCAGGTCTGGTGATAGACTGTGATAACCTAAGTTCGGAGGGAACCTTTGATGCGCTGCTGGGGTCAGCTGTGTTAAGTGGTCTAACATTTTTGAGCCATTCAGTTCTGAGAAGACAAAGATAAAAGTCATAAATGTTTACAATTTGTCTGAAACAAGCTGTATGCTATTCAATATCGTTCTATTTTAAAACATTCATTAATGTCTGTGTGTTATCTAGGCCCTTAGGAGGAAGCAAAGAATAGTAGTAACGCAATCTGCCATGCATGTTGTAAGACGTGACTAAGGAGGGTTTGTGTGAGGTGGTGTGAGGAGGTTGGCACCTCCTCCCATGGAAAACATTAGCTGAAAAATCCAACCAATCATTAACAAGTCCACATGGGGTGGGGGGTGGGGGGATAGGTGTGACTTTGTTGAGTCTATATGACACGTGGAGATGAAAGGAGGAGGAGGAGGAGGAGGACGACGACAGCCAATAACCTCTCTATAGAAGAAAAATACAGACATGGACACACTTGAATTAATCCACCAACTTAAATGCAAAAGGAAACAACAATCATTGACCTAAGGACTGGCCACTGCTGACCACCAATAATGCCTGAAAGTCTCCTACACAAACAACTGTCCATTTAGAACTGGAATTCAGAGCCCTGATCACATCCTTCAGGAGTGCCAGGCATGGCCAGAGAGTGTGGAGCTGCTCTTTTGTTCTGCTTTTGAGGGGAGTGTGTCACATCAAGTCAAGCACTTTAATGGCCAACGTACCGGACTTCAGCATGAATTTGTGAATTTTTTGGGACCTGAGTGGTCTCGAGGTATAGTGTCCGCCTCGAGTGCTGGAGGTCCCGGGTTCAAGCCAGGTGAGGACCAGGATTGTTTCACATGGACTTCTAGTAATAACATTTCCCCTGGTCTCTGGGTAGTGAGATCAGACGCCCGTGTGTATTGTTGCGCATGTAAAAAATCCGCTGGCAGTTGGAAATCGAAAATGAGTAGCCTATCGGCGGCGCCCAGGCAAAATGTCAAGTTAAAAATCTACCAAAAGTATTTCAGGATCCTCGTCCAGTGCTACGGAGTTCGTACACTGAGCTGAGTTTCTCCGGACCCAGACTTGAGTTAGGAGTAGAACGGAGCACTTATGGGTTGCACCTGTCGACTAAACTGAATTTGTGAAAGGTTTGATGCCTCAAGACAGATTCTATGCAGGGTAATGAGCTCTATCTACCCATGGCCAGGCTATCTTTTCTAATAATTTGTGCTAGGACAGCAGCCTTCCAGCTTACTCTCTACAATTTCCAACTGCTGAGGGATTCTAAACTTGCACACGAGACTTCGCTTTTATTGACTTTGTCTGAGACAGCTGGGTATCGAATCCCACCTGTTGCACATTTTGCTGCCTGACATATTTTGCTGTATCTTGTCAGGTGCTCACTACCAAAGAAAAGTTCAATACATAATCAAGTAGTAAATTGAATCTTTTCAACTAAAGTAAACAAACAACATTGTTATATATTTCTATATCACCACAGTACAGTCAAAAAAAGTTATCTCGGAACAGTCGTAACATCTGATGGGAGATGCCATGAAGAGATTAGAACAAGAATCGCCATGGCAAAAGTAGCCTTTTGCAAGATGAAAAACATACTGACCAATAAAAAGATATCAACTGCAACAAGAAAAAGAGTGTTGAAGTGCTACATAGAACCTGTACTTTTGTATGGATGTGAAGCGTGGACAATGAGCAGACAAGCTGAAAAACAGCTGATGGTGTGGAAATGTGGTTTCTGAGGAAAATGCAAAAAATACTATGGACACACAGAAGAACCAATGAACAAGTCCTTCAAGAAAAAAATAAAGATCTTAACCTGATTAGAGACAGACGTAGACAGTCAAAACTTTTTGGGCATGTTATGAGAAGAAATTAATTGGAGAACTTGGTGACAACTGGCAAGATCGAGGGGAAGAGACCAAGGGGAAGATCAAGAAGTAAATACCTGGACGGCTTGGCCACATGGCATGGTCGAGACAGAAACACGGAGCTGATCCATGACTCTGATGATCGAGTGAGACAGCAAAACATGACTGCCCATGCTTATTGGCATGGCACATGATGGATGGATGGATGGATGGATGGTGTAGTGAAAAGCAACTGAATGTCTACATGTCCAGATTTAAATAAAGGTTCGTTATTGAAGATGTTGACTCCTTCTGATGGAAGGCTTGACTTGCCAGAGTTTTCCAGTGTTAGCTTCCTAAGCCATTTAGGGATATGTTCTGCTATTCTACCTTTTAACTTGCTCCATCCTGCCTGTGTAAATGAACTAGCATTTACACCAAAAGTGACATATGCAACTGAATTTAGTGTATGCAGAATAAGCAGCTGCTGTCTGAATTTCACATTGTCATATTCTGCTGCAGCCAAGATTTTTCTTATCCAATTACACTGAAGGTCAGCATGGCTGAATGGATAAGAGAACATGCTCTGGTGTGCTAATATCCAGGCAGCGAGTCCAGCTCCTACACCAGTCAACTTGACTAAAATGTTGACTTCTCGTCATTCATTTGGGGACGTATGTTAAAGTACCTCTGAAGTCGGAGTTGGTTCTCCTGATGGCGAGGGACATTGGTAATAGGGAAAGCTATTCCACACGCAAAAATCAGTTCAGTTAATAGAAGTATGTATGAACAACGCTTGAGTTCAAATCTAGTAAATGCACAAAAAAAAAAAAAAAAAAAAAAAACGGCACCAATAAAGATACTGACCTTGTCTAAAAAATTGCTGTTGTTGTTGTAGTTGCTGCTGTTGCTGTAAATGTGTAAATGAGAAACCTGGCGGGACAGGTACGTTCCTTAGGAACTCACTATTGTTCTGGAGGGGTGAAAGAGGTGCGTGGTGGGGGTGAATGTCTGTAGGTGCAGATAAACTCAACTTATTATGTTGTTGTTGTTGTTGAGTCAGGTGAAGATAATGCTGTTGCTGTTGCATTCCATTTTCTTTCTCCATGAGATCAGCTAGGCCTTTAAATGACTCCGCACATGGATCGAATCCTTGATTGATCAAAATATATGAATGTTTAATAATGGTAATATGAATGGTTAATAAATACTGGGTATCTTCTTCTTCGTTCATCCGGAGTTTTTTTTTCCGGATGTGATTGCGTTGTGCCTGTTTACAGCAGAGCTGCGTTCTTGCGCCGTTAGGCCGACACATCCGACTTCTGCGGGCATTTGTTGACCGGGTTAACCTTCCCGGGGAAATACTGGGTATAATATATATGATAATATTCTATGGCACTTACCTCCAATGATTAGCAAATACTGGATATATATATTTTATGGCACTTACCTCCAATGATTGGCAAATACTGGATATATATGATATTTTATGGCACTTACCTCCAACAATTAGCAAATACTGGATATATAAGATAATATTATATGACACTATCACCTCCAATGATTAGCAAATACTGGATATATATGATAATATTATATGACATTATCACCGCCAATGGTTAACAGATACTAGATATATGATAATATTCTGACGTTACACTCAATGGTTAACAGATACTGGGATATATAATAATATGCCATGACACTGTTACCACCAATCTTTAACAGATACTGGATATATGATAATATGCCATGACACTGTTACCACCAATGGTTAACAGATACTGGGATATATGATAATATGCCATGACACTGTTACCACCAATGGTTAACAGATACTGAATATATGATAATATGCCATGACACTGTTACCACCAATTGTTAACAGATACTGGATATATGATAATATTCTGACGTTACACTCAATGGTTAACAGATACTGAATATATGATAATATGCCATGACACTGTTACCACCAATGGTTAACAGATACTGGATATACGATAATATGCCATGACACTGTTACCACCAATGGTTAACAGATACTGAATATATGATAATATGCCATGACACTGTTACCACCAATGGTTAACAGATACTGGATATATGATAATATGCCATGACACTGTTACCACCAATGGTTAACAGATACTGGATATATGATAATATGCCATGACACTGTTACCACCAATGGTTAACAGATACTGGATATATGATAATATGCCATGACACTGTTACCACCAATGGTTAACAGATACTGGATATATGATAATATGCCATGACACTGTTACCACCAATGGTTAACAGATACTGGATATATGATAATATGCCATGACACTGTTACCACCAATGGTTAACAGATACTGGATATATGATAATATGCCATGACACTGTTACCACCAATGGTTAACAGATACTGGATATATGATAATATGCCATGACACTGTTACCACCAATGGTTAACAGATACTGAATATATGATAATATGCCATGACACTGTTACCACCAATGGTTAACAACACTGGATATATGATAATATGCCATGACACTGTTACCACCAATGGTTAACAAATACTGGATATATGATAATATGCCATGACACTGTTACCACCAATGGTTAACAAATACTGGATATATGATAATATGCCATGACACTGTTACCACCAATGGTTAACAAATACTGGATATATGATAATATGCCATGACACTGTTACCACCAATGGTTAACAGATACTGGATATATAATATTCTGACGTTACACTCAATGGTTAACAAATACTGGATATATGATAATATGCCATGACACTGTTACCACCAATGGTTAACAAATACTGGATATATGATAATATTCTGACGTTACACTCAATGGTTAACAGATACTGGAAATGTGATAACACAGCTCTACCAAAAAAAAAATGTTTTGTGCCAAACATTTTACACCTGATTTTGCATAAATAAACACCTGCTAAATGCAAATATCACATTTATTTGCCTGTAGCAGCTCTAGTTATTTTAGATACAGACATTTGTGTATTTAATTAATATTATTACCGTATTTTCTGTATAAGGCCAGGAAAAAAAAACAACTTGCTGTCTAGTCACTTGCAAAATGAAACTGCTTGTTTAGTTACAGTTTCAATTTCCCAAGAATCTTCCAAGAATTGCCCTTTTCAGGTTTTAACCCACTGCATGCATGTTAATATGTTAGTTATTTTCTTACACTAACAAAATTACATCATCTTCAGGAATAGTATGTTTTTTTCACTAGATTTATATTGTTGTATGTGTGGAGATTAAATTTTGAAAGAAGAACATGTTTTTTGGGGAAAAAAGCATACTTTGCTTACTTTAAAGTAAAATTAGGTGACCAGGGCAAGTCTTGGGCTCCTTATATTGAACACCTGCAGCAATGGGCTTGTGGGAAAAGAAAGTGTTTAAAATTTGGAATTCCAAAGGATTGGAGAGAGCCAAAGAACACTAAGATTAGTGTTACTTCTGTATTGTCAATATTCAGGAAATTAATGGGAAAGCCACAAAAGAATTGAAATATCCAGATTTAGATTCCGCTTGAGAATTTGTTCCACACGAAGATGACATACCAATTCCAACTTTCAGTCAGATATAGAATTCCTTGCTAGACGAGAAAGCCGTGGCATGTGGAACGACAAGCGACAGTCACTGTGATTTCGAAGATGATTTTCCAGCTGCACAATGCTTTGAACAGCATGAACAGATTGATCTAATCCGAAATCTATATCTCTCCAAGGAATCTTCAGAACTTCTGGCTTCAAGATTGAAAGGAAAAAAATTACTGAATGCTAAAACAAAGGTTACATTTTATCCCAGCAGAGAGCAAGGTTTTCTTCCATTCTTTTGTAAAGAAAACAACCTTGTGTTTTGTACTAATGTAGGAGGTCTTGTAAACAAAATGGGTGTAAGTTTTACAGTTCTAAAAGAAGTTGAAAGGTGTTCTCTTACACAATAGTAACAAATATGGCTCAATTCCAATGAAGGAGGAGTATGCTACAATAAGCACAGTTCTGACAAAATAAAGTATTTAGAACATAACTGGATGGTTTGTGTAGATATTAAAATGATGAACTTCTTGCTAGGCCAGCAAAGGGGATTCACCAAATATCCATGCTGTATCTGTTTGTGGGTTAGCAAGGCAAAAGATAAGCACTGGACAAAGAAACAATGGCTGTCAAGGGTTGAATTTAAAGTTTGAGAAAAAGATATTGTCAACAAGCCTCTCAATGATCGAAAAAGAGTTCTACTGCCACCATTATATATAAAGCTTGGCTTGAAGCAATTTGTTCAGACACTGAACAAAGATGGTACCGTTCTCAATAACTTAAGCAGAGTTTCCAGAACTGAGCATAGACAAACTTAAAGCTGGAATTTTTGATGGACATTAAAAGTATAAAGTTAATAAACAATCCAAATTTGATTGATTCGATGAACATAACAGAATCCACAGCCTGATCATCATTTGGTTCCGTTGTGCAAAATTTTCTGGTTAACTTTAAAGCAGACAATTATTCTGAATTAATTAAAAACATGCTGTCGAGTTTTTGTAAACTTGGATGCAACATAAGCATAAAATTGCACTACCCCCATAACCATTTGCATTTCTTTTCGAGAATCTTGGCGATTTTAGTTAGGAGCAAGGTGAAAGATTTCACCAAGATAGAAAAACAATGAAAGAGAGATACTAGGGACTTTGGGATGCCCACATGATGGCAGATTACTGTTGGACCCTTAACCCTTTAACGGGCATAGCGCCTGATAGCGTTCGATGCGTTAAACGGTCATAGCGCCCAATCGCGTCTTTGACGACTAGTCGTTTTTAAAAATGCGATCTCTCGGTTTTCCGACACTTCCGATAACTACTTTCACCTTCGCCGATAGCTTGACAACGTGGCCGCCATTTGTAAACGCGCTACAATGACTTTGAACAGACTTTAACGGACTTTTTTTGATAGTTTTCGGGATTTTTACGCTGTTTTTCAAAATGGATTTCGGCGATTCTTCAAGTGATAGCCGAGATTTCGCTCTGTTCTTCTTCTTCGTTCATCCGGAGTTTTTTTTTTTCCGGATGTGATTGCGTTGTGCCTGTTTACAGCAGAGCTGCGTTCTTGCGCCGTTAGGCCGACACATCCGACTTCTGCGGGCATTTGTTGACCGGGTTAACCTTCCCGGGGATTTCGCTCTGTTCAATTTAAACGACATTAAAGGGCACGAAGTTGATTATTAATCGGAGCTAGATATCGGTGCAAAGCGTTACTTTGCATTAGCAGTCGTGAGTCGGACTTTAAAGAAAGTGATTATGATTCTGAAAATGTGTTTGTAAATTGCCGTATAGATGACGGAAAATCACAAACAACATGCCGTATTTCGTAAATATTTGTGTTACCGGCAACAATCACGTGAGTAACATATTCTGCATGCTTTTCCCTTCATTGTGTTGTTTATTTAACTAAAATCGGTTGACTAACACCTTATTTGTGATGTTTTTACTAACGCGACCCGAAATTTTACAGAACCTGAAAAAATCTTGCCCGTTCAGGGCTACAAAACGGACAAGCGTCTGCCCTGTAAAGGGTTAAGCATGACTGTCCAAGCATATCACATTCTAGGAAGTCCTCGAAAAAACGCTTATTGTATGTTGACTCTAGATTTTTTTTAAATGCTAGTGATAAAGTTTTAATTAATTTTTGGAGTTTTATATGAAGATAATAAGTGCACAGTAATTACAAAACTATGAATGCAGATTACAGTCAAAATGACACTGATGGCAAATAATTCTATGCTTGTACATAACAACTGCCATTTCTAAATTAACATTCAGATGCCAGATATAATACTTATGCTGTACATCAAGTTACAGTCAATAGTTACTTTCAGATTTGCCTTCCTCTAGCCTTTGACTGTTCCCGTTCTACATATAAGGGCAAAACCTAACCCAGATAGCAAGAAATCTAACCCAGACAGAGCAAACCTAACGCAGACAGAGCAAAACCTAATCCAGAAAGAGCGAAACCCAACCCAGAAAGATCATATGACACACATGCACTCACACAAAACATCAGCCAGTCATGCATCAGAACTCACCTAGATCATCATCATTGTTCCTAAAATCAAGCACTGTGGACCAGTCTGTGTTGGGGAACACTGGGAGAGAATCAGACATCTCCTGATTTGCTAGTGAAACATTCGGTAATTCTGGAAAAAGCAAATTTTATGTGACATTTAAAACATTATGTTTCAGACAAGGCACAATGTTACTAAAATAACTCACGTTAATTACACAGTGGCAATCATGAAGTATAGTAATTATTGCACTGGTCAGGTAAAGGTAGTCCTTTAGCACACACTGCCGTTGAGGTGTGTTACGTCTTCACATGTTCTAGGTCAGTACATATGAAGTGATGGTGACCAATTCCTTTCCTCATAACCTTTTCTTCCGACAATTCTCAGGTGTTTGCTGTGTAGTTGCTGTTGCTGTGTACATTAGCTTTCCCTATTACCAGTGTCTCTCGCCGTCAGGCAAATCCATTGTGACTTCTGAGGTACTTGTAATTTACATCCCCAAGTTAAGGACAAGTCAACATTTTAGTCCAACTGATCGGTGTAAGGGTTAAATCAACTACCTCGGCATCAGCACACCGGATGTTTAAGAGCGAGTATCTCCATTCTGCAACCAAGTTAACAGGAAAAAATGTATGTAACAAGAAAAAGCAAATGGACAACATGCAGTTACCCCGACAACTAGAATGCACAAAGATGTAACAACGATTAAACTATCTGACACTAAATAAGCTTGCCTTGGAAAGACGTATTCGTTGGCGCTTGTGCTGCTCCTGCACAAGAATGAAACAAACTGTTGTTGAAGAATGAAAGACCTTGGGCACTGTAGGCCTCGGAAAACCCAGGCCTTCTGTTGGATCCAATAGCACCAATGCTATTTGTAGAGTTTTCATCTGCCTCTTGGTAGGACTGCAACACAAGTAAAATTGTCACAGTTCAAAGATTGAATTTGCTTTTTTTCTACTAATATTATTGGCTACTGGCATCAGGAGACAGTCCAAATTCTTTGGGCATATCAAAAGAAGGTGAAAGCTGGAGTATGTCATTACAATGGGAAAGTTGCAGGAAAGGAGAGTCTGGGGGAGACCAAGAAAGATGATGCTGCTCAGTTTGACATCATGGCATGGAGGAACATCAGTATCAGAGATGGTTGGCAGTAAACATGACAAAGGGTTGTGGACAGACATGATCACCAACACTAGATGGCATGGACTATAAGAAGATCTGACTATTTTATGTGTGTGAAGTAAAAGTACTCGTTTTGAAAAGAAGCAGAGTCATAATGGGAATATACAGACACCACAAATCAGAGACAAGTGCCTGGGATAGATGCTCTTGTACTACAGGCACACAAAGGCTGTTGCCTGTGCAGAGTACAGAAACTGGAGAAGTATGAGGGAGTCATGAGTGCGGAGCTTATGGAAATAAATGGACTTGACATGACATTCTTAGAGAAGATCATATGGAGCTGGGGGGAGGGAGGGGGTTGTTCACCTTCCTCTTGAACTCAAGGGCAAAAGAGGTGGACGTAACCCTGAAGACACACTGAGAGGGGAGTTGGAGACAGGTAAATAACATGGGGAGATCTTGGAGGGAGCTGCAAGAGGTAGAAAAAGATAGAATGGCTTGGTATGAGTTCATTAAGTTCTTATGCTCCAATGGGTGATAGCGGGTGGCAGCAGAAGAAGAATAGACACTAGAAGGGAACAGTTAACATTCCTTGGACTTAATTATTAGAAAAAAAAGAACAACTTAAGTTTAATGGAAGCTGTTATTGCTAATCCCAAAGAAGTTGTCAACTAATAGCAGCATGAATTTATTTAATTCACAAAGATAAAGGACTATCCACATCATGGCAAGACAACAGCCAATGCTTCAGAGTAATGTAACCAATAAACAAACGCCCAATTTGTCTCTTGTAGTCGTGTTTTAGAAAAGCTCACAATCTACTTCTCGTTTTATGGGTGATTCATTCAGAGTAATGTAGAATTTTACGACGACAATGGCATGACGACGACAATGACAATGGCATGACGATGACATTAGTTGTGGGTTCAATTCCGGGCTCTGTCCTTCACTTCATGAGTGCATTTTTCCGAGACTTGGGAGTCATCGCTGGAGCTATGGAGTTCATACTTTGTGCAATGCTTTCCACACTGCAGAAAGAGACCGAGCCATATGGGATAAAACCCCGGTGCAATAAGTTGGCGCTGTCGACTTTTAAGCAACTTTTTAATGGCATGACAACGGCTGAGTAAGGGTTTCTCGACATTAAATATGGGAGGTAAAGACTGGCCACATATTCCTCCGTGCACTGAGGCCCACAAATATGTGATGATCTTCACTTCACATACCCACAGCAAGTTCCTGCTACACAGATATGTGATGACCTTCACTTCACATACCCACAGCAAGTTCCTGCTACTAATTAAATTAAAGAAGGCTCCTTACGACCCTCAAGGACCTTAAAAACTAAGGGTGCTATCGACAGAGATTGACAGGGGTAGATCATTCTGGATTAAAAAAGAAAATTATTATGAAAATTAAAAACTGCTCCGGATGTACCAAATGTATAGTTTGATTTGTAAAAACCACCTTCACAGCACAAGGATATCTTAATAAGTGCTCAGCCTCCTCCCATAGATTATACAAGGAGAAACCGGGCAGTTGGACTAAGGTGTTGACCTGTCATCCTTGACTTGGGGACGTAAATGACAAGGACCTCTGATGCCACAGTGGGTTCACCTGTTGGCGAGGGACACTGTTAATAGAGAAAGCTAATCCATACGCAAAATTCAGTCCATCACTACTATAAATAGTGTGTATGGGATACAAGGGCAATTGCTAGAAAACATAATAGCCATGTACCACTCGAGCCGAAGTGCAGTAAGAACACAAGAAGGTATATCAGATATGTTCACAGTCAATACAGGAGTGAGGCAGGGATGTGTGCTCTCTCCCCTGCTATTCAATATCTACATGGACAGAATTTCCAAAGAAGCAAGTCTCGACAGAACAGATTCAGAAAATTTAGAACTCAACTCCACATGAAACAACTGATCCACGGGAAATAAGTGAACTTTTATTTGCAGACGATCAGTGCCTGTTTTATAGCGACGAGGGCAGACTGAAAAATCATATTAATAATCTGAGTTCAACATGCAGGAGATACAATACGAGCATAAATACAGCCAAAACAGAAGTAATGCGAGTTAGCAGATCTCCGGCCCCACTAAGTATACAGTTAAATAGCACAACTCTGAAACAAGTTAAAGAATTCAAATATCTTGGAAGTATGATCACAGAAGATGGCAGATTAGACAAAGAAATTGAAAGCGGATGTCAAAAAGCTAGTGCACTTACATATCAACTATCACCCTTACTGAAACATCCAAACATACCCATGCCCGCAAAACGACAGATAATAAACAGCATATTCACACCAACCCTTTGCTAACAAACTCAGACCTGGACTTTATCCAAATTACACCTTCGCAAAATCAACATCTGCGAAAAGCCTGAGGAGAGCTGCCAACTTAACAATCTGAGACCAAGTAAGAAATGCTATTATCAGACAGACTGTGGGATCAACACCTTGTGCCACATTTATTGAAAGACAGAAGATCAAGTGGTTTGGCAATGTCGTTAGCAACTACCAACACTGGCCTTACATCAAAGATCATCTGCGACGAGACCAAGAGGACGCCCAAGAAGAAAATGGATTGACAACATCAAAGACATTGTACAACCACACGGAATGACACTATCGAGTGCCGCCCATCGGGCGCTGGAACTCAAATTATTCCTCCCCACGATGCTTGATGGCAGAAGTGGAAGAAGAAGAAGATGATGATGATGATAATAGACTACGCTTGAGTTCCAAGAGAGCGAGCCAAAAAAAAAAATACTAGGAGAATACTGAAACACTAAGAAATTTGTAGGGTCAACTTGAATCCAAGTGTTTGTATAACAGAATGAGGCATGGACCATTTTGCAATCACCAAAGAAAATCTGGCCTTTGAAATAAAATGTTACAGAAAAATATGTTTATATATTGTGGATCAAGAAGACATCCTACAAGATGTAAACAGTCTGAGAAACTGCATCATGTCTAGGAAAGTGAAATACTGTGGCCATGCTAAACATAACAGTGGCTGAGACACAACAATGATGGAAGGCATGGCTCCTGGAAGAGGCTGGGATTGACTGGCGCAAAGAGGGACACTGGACATTACAGACACTCTGGGCATAAGATGCACAAGGCAGGGGTACTGACAATGGATTAGGAAACTTTAATGGGCCTTGATGTGAGATGTTCTGCCAAGGACATGCTACATTGTCATGGACCATTTGTCCGTGACCAACTCATACCAGTGGCACGGTCAAAATGGCTGTTGCCAAGTGCGACAAGCATGATTTTCGACCGGTTCAGGAGAAGGGAATTCTCTCCTGGACTAAACACTCTGCGTTTGACCATAGGCGAAGAGTGGACTGGGTCAGACAAGTTTGACAATGGCTAGTTTATATGGCCGCCTATGTGCGATAGTTTTTAGCTAGTGTTAACAGATATTTTATTGTAACTGAGTATCGTGAATGTAAGTTGTGCTGATGTAAAGGTGTCACTATAATAGTTGATATGAACTCGTACAGTGTTCTGTTGCATTATTCGAATTGATGTTTAACTCACTGACTCTTGGAAAGATAGATGAAGGAATGTGAAAGTTGGAAATAGAATATCAAGTAAATCACTAAAATTCAGCCAGCTCATGACAACTTGCTGACACACTTGTAAAAGCATCTATGTTAGACGACCGACACTCAACAAGTGGTGCTGTACCTGGACAATGCCAACTCCTTCCAGCCACTGCCCTGGCAAACTCTAACAAGCCAACATAAAATAATCATGGCAAGGAAGTGTGAAACCCAACAAGAAGGTATATTCTCGGCCGTGACACATGGAACCCTCTTACATCTAGTCGCTCCATAGCACACATGATGTTTATCTGAATCCATTACCTGAACCTGTGTCCCATTAACGGCAGATGTATTCTCGTGGGTCGGAGGTGTATATGCAGAAACTGGCGTTCCATGACCTTTTGTCAGTGGCAGCTGTTGACTGGCACTGGATGCTGGCAGCGGAAGACTTCTGTGAGATGGTAGGTCAATCTGCGGAGAGCTGGTACTCTGTTCTCTGTCTCCTGGTGGAGTTGATGAAGGTGCTCTGCTAGTGCTAACAGAATTTATTGTGCTGTGGATAAAAGAAAATAACAGAAAATCCTTCATCATGCACTAATTTATTAAATGACTCCTACTGGTTGAAAGGCAGTCAGTATAAGGTCACAATACAGTGGATACCATCTCACTGTGGAGTGCCCAGAAACGAGAGATCTTACCAACTAGCTAAGGAAGGAGCAACCTGATGCACCAGTTACATACCACCAAAAGAAAAGAATTCTCAAATCAAACAGACAACCACTAATACCAGCACAAGATGAATACTATTTTATGGGCAGACCAGAACAAATCATTATTCTGCACTTCAGAACAGGACAATAGATTAAGCAACCACATGTAAACAAAATTCAAGATTAGTGAATCAGCTATGTACACATGTGGATTCGTACCACAGACAGCAAATCACATACTCCAAGACTGTAACCAAATACAACATATTTAGGTAAACCTTCTGGCCTATATAAACAATAGTGGAAGGTAAACTTGATGGATTACTGAGGTAACTAAAGAAGATAGTGCAGTGTATACAACAGATAACATTGCAAATATAAACATATTTCAAGCGAACAAGTTAGTTAGTTGCATATCCTTTACAGGTTGTCACAGTCAACACCAGCATATTTTGCTGTTGTGATCTCTTGGAGAGGTTAAGTTCAGTAGTTTGCCATTCTGAATGATCGGCACCCATACCATTTAGTAAAAAACCAATGCAAGGCGGTCTGCAGCTGTGTTTTGAACACGGGTTTGTGGGATTACAAACTGTGTATAAATCCCCTTTGCCACGGAACACTATAAACAATAGTGGAAGATAAACTTTATGGATCACTGAGTTAACTAAAGAAGATAGCGAAGTTTATACAACAGATAACATTGCAAATACAGACATATTTCAAGCAAAGAAATGACTGCTTAATTCTTCTTGCATGTGATACACAGCAAACACCAGCAACCATGGCCAATCACCTCGGTCATGTCACATTTGAATGAAAGTGATGCTGCTTATATTATTTGTTGCCTAGCTGGTTAAACTATCCAAATAGCTTTCTCTGGCTTCCATTGCTACTCATAAATCTTTCTGTCGTCCATTGTTTCTCGTGCTGAGTGTTTTCCCCACACACTTTATTCTCTGTCTCCCGTTGCTTCTCATGCCAAGTATTTTCCCCCCACACATATATCTCTTGTCTTTCTTTGCTTCACTTGCCTAGTATTTCCCTCACACAAGGCTGTTTCTCTCTTCCACCTATACTGTAGGCATATCCCACATCTCATAAGAAATATAAAGATACTCAAGGCCACAGCAGAACTTGTAATGTACACATACTTTGGTATATGGCTTTCATCTGTGCTGCTGGTTGAGCTGCTGCTTCTCTGTGATCTTGTACTGACAACACAGCTGCTGCTATTGGCTGGTGGTGTAGTTGTTCTAAGCTGTGATTTACTGCTCTGACCCTGCAGAAACGAATTGGGAAAAATTCAATCATTCAAATTCAGAAATACTACACAAGGAGCAATCTTCAGACTGCACAGGATATAAAGTACTGGGATATCATCTGTTCAACAAGCTAGAAATAAGAGCTACTTACAACTGTAAGGGAGCTCTAGTAGTACAGTGACCAGAACACTTTCCCATTGGTCATGTATTCAGGGATTTAAAAGAAAATAGTGACCTGGGCTGCCAGATGAACTCAAGCTAAAATAGGTACCAGGAAATGTCATGGGTGGGAAAGATGGCCGGAGTGATACTAAGTATATCATTCATCGAATGCCAAGTGGTGTATAAATATGTGAAACTAGCACCATATGCCCAAATGTGGAAAATGACCCTGAACATTTTTACATGAATGTAGCGGTCAAACTGATAATTTTACTTTTTCTACATAACAGGTGATGTTTACACTTGGACATATCTAGACATTGGAAGCCCAGGTAGCATGTTTTCCCACAGACCTAGTGTTTTCAAATCTCTTTCAAGGCAGTGTTTCCCCCCCCCCCCCCCCCCCCCCCAGCAACCTGAGTTTCCACACCAACAGCCTAAAATGTTTCCCCCCAGCAACCTGTGTTTCCACACCAACAGCTAAAATGTCCCCCCCCCCCCCAGCAACTTGTGTTTCAACACCAACAGCTAAAATGAGCATCAGGAAATGTTTCGGGAAGTGATACTGACTACATGTAGGTCAGCATGGCAGAATGGATAACATGCATTCTTAAACACCTGGTGTGCTGATGCCGAGGTAACAGGTTCAATCCCTACACCGGACAGTTGAACTAAAATGTTGACCTCTAGTCCTTGACTTGGGGATGTAAATTACAAGTACCTCTGAAGTTGGAGAGGGCTCGCCTGATGGCAGGGGATACTGGTAATAGGGAAAGCTAGTACACACACAAAAATCAATCCAGCGCTACTAGAAATAGTGTGCATGGACTACGCTTGAGTTCAAAGCGAGCGAGTGCAAACAAAAATACTGACCACATCACCCATCAAATGCTGACCGGTTAAAAAATATGGATGGAGCTAGCAGCATTTTCTCAAAACACCTCAGGGAGTGACAAGGACTCCCTCCTTACTTACTGACTTTGTATCTTGTCACTTTAGTTTTTTTGTGTTTAAAATTGGTTTAGTCAGGTCTTAGTCAGATATGCCTGAACTATCATATAACAACAGATGGTACTATCTGTTTTCTGTTAGCACCGAATGTTAGGTGGCATTCACCAAATCTGACACCCCACATTGTGCCAACGGATTCTGGTGGAGAAGCGCATTTGGCTGGGTACGAGCCTTTTCCTGGTGAGAGGAAATGCAACCTTACAACTAAATATCATGGCAGGGCAGACGAGGCCCTAAGCCTTGATTGGCAAGTGGTCTAGGATCAAAGCCGTGATAGGTGGACAGTTAAGAGCATTGCTTTGCTGATCTGGCAGCTTGTCTTGTTTGAGACATATTGTTGTTACCTTTCCTCTGGTGTAAACCAGGCAAGTTGAGAGAGTGACCATGCTGCAATGGCAACACGTGATCTCTACTATTCAGCCCAGGCTTTCTGCTATGGTGAGGTTATGCCTTTTTTTTAAAAGCATAATGTAACAAACCATTGTCTGTCAAGATGGCAAGGTGCCAGTGCATATATATTTTTGTTGCGTATCCCTTAAGGGACGTTGCAGTCAACACCAGCATTTTCAGCTGCTATTGATGTACTAGGCAAGGTTTATGTTCAGTAGTTTGCCATTGCTTTCTGAACGACCAGCTCCTATATCTTTTTCGAAAAAACCAGCACCGCTGTGATTCGAACCCGGGTATACGGGCTCACAAACCGCGTTTGCAAGACCTTAGCCACAGAGACCGGCAGCGATTACTATTCAAAGTATCCATGAGTACTATGCCAGTGAGTGAGTGTTAAAATTGGCAACAGGCATGGTTTAAATTCTAGTCTCAAGTACTTATACTCTAGTCTCAAGTACATATGCCCAGTGTACTCAGGACAAGACAATCGTTACATTTCTTTGGTCACATAGCCTGAAGAAGGTTGTGGCATCTGGGAAGAATAATGGTGCTAGAGACAAGAGATCAACCTGGAAGACAAAGCAGCTGAACTTATGTACAGAATACAACTGTTTCTGGAGAAAGATGATGGCCTGTCACTTAACATGGCATACAAAGATACTTATTTTGCTACATGTTCATAAACCTGATGAGGGGGAATCAGAATTTACCCAAAATTGTGGCCAAGATTGAATATCATTGTGAGAGGAGACATGATTGGGAGGTTACGGTGTACGCCTCAGGCTCAGAGGTCCACATTTCCATCCCAGCATAGGGCTGGACATTGTCCTGAAGAGCTTTTGGTATCTAATGATATAACACATCCCCATGATCTCCTGAGTAGTGATATCTAATACCTAGTCTTCTCAGATGAGGGTGAATATACAGGAGGTCCTGTGCGCAAGTTGTGCACGTGAAAAATCCCAAGGCAGATGGAAATCGCAATGAGTAGGCTGTAAGTCCAATGTCCTGGCAAATTTGTTAGAAAATAAAATATACTCACATATAGATACAGACTATTATCTTAGATGGGATCTACCTAGAGGAAGAAAACTGTAAACAAATACATACTGAAGTTGGGTACAGCGACCTTTGAGGTGGATACCTAGGTTTCTCAAAAGAGAAATGAAGATGTATCATTGTTGTTAGATACAGTGGACATCATCTCACTGTGGAGTGCGTGGAAATGAGAGAGCTGATCGATTAGCTATGGAAGGAGCAATAGAAGAACAACCTGCTGTGCCTGTTACATACCAACAAAAGAAAAGAAAATGATCAAATCAACCGTAAAGCCACCAAAACCTGCTCAAGGCAATTACCACTTCATGGGCAGACCACAACAAATCAATAATCTGCACCTCAGAACAGGACAATAGATAGATAAAGCAACCACATGTATACGAAATTCAAGATTGGTGAATCAGCCATGAGCATCTAGACCCACGCCGCAGATAGCAGATCACATGCTCAACAACTGTCCAAAACATGAAATTATCTAGACAAACAGGCCTAGAGAAACAACAGTGGAAGATAAAACTGTATGGACCACTAAGAGAACTAAGAAAAGACTTAAATTAATGCAAGAGAAAACATTGCATATACAGAGAAATATCAAGCGAAAAAATAAGAATTGTCACTAGATAGGCCATAATTCTTGTACAAATACTTGAGTGCATGCGGACAGAAAAGTCCCGGCAAACACCAGACTGCTACCTGTGAAGTCAGAGTGGGACATCTGTAAGAGGGAAAGCCAAACCACATACAAAAATCAGACCAGTGCACCAGATGTAGTAGCATGTATATGGACTATGAGTTCCAAGTGAGCAAAAGCACGCTCGCGCGCACATATGCACACACATATGCACACACATATGCACGCACATACAAAAAAAAAAAAAAAAACAATGCTATTTCTGGTTTTTTTTTTGTCCTTACCAGTGTCTTGTTACTGTTGGCAAGAGATTTCTCTGTTTTCAAACCACTACCGGGCACAGAGCTGACGTCATCCAGCAACGGCCAACTGGAATTGGAATTGTTGAGGTGGGGCAGAGCACTAGCACCACCATAAACAGGATTTGGTAACAGAGGGCCAAGGTTGTGCTGCGGGTGTTTGATATCGCCTGTCATGTCCATTAAGGAAGGTATAATCTCTGAGCTTTCTACAGCTTGTGGCGAAACCGGCTTTTTACTATAGAGAAAAGGGAAAAAAAAAAAACAAATGCATATGATAAGATGTTTAATAGTAAACATATTAACAAGAAAAACTGGCATAACTTAACAATGATTCTAAGCATTCCCTTTAACGGAGAAATTCTCTGGACGACCAAGTTTTAACTCTGACTTGAAGTCTGACGCAATTGGTGTTCAGGTCACAAGAGCCCAAAAGGGAGTCTGCATTTATCAGAGTTAGGTAAGTCTAGAGCAGTGTCTAGTCCGGTCAAGGCACCAGGAATGGGGGATGAGTGGGGGGAAAGCTTTATTCAAGGCAATTTAATGAAGTAACTAATAACATAAATTTTCAGGGATGAGCATGGAACGTTCATAAGGCAGGACACCAATGAAGTTCATAATGGGACAGACACGTATCCTTCGAGCAGAACATCAGTAACAGCTAACATCACATGCCTCACCAAAGAGAAGCAGTTCCAGCCATCACATTGGGGGTGAGTTAATTAAATATTTGATCAAATCTAGCAGGCTATTTATTAAGTTGATAATTGTGTATGGCCCGCGAATGATGTTATAAATATCCAAATGGCCCCCAGCAAAAACAAAAAGGTCCCCAGACCCCTCCTGGCTCCATACCATTTCCAACAAGATTTTTATGAGCTCTTCCTCTTCTTCTTTAAATAAACTTAGGAGCTTTATTCAAGGCAATTTAATGAAGTAAATAATAACATAAATATTCAGGGATGAGCAAGGAACGTCCATAAGACAGCATAAGACAGGACACACATGAGTACATAATGGGACAGACGTATGCTTCGAGTAGCAATATCGGTAACAACTAACAACACGCCTCACCAAAGAGAAGCAGTTTCAGCCGTCACATTGGGGGTGAGTTAATTAAATATTTGATCAAATCTAGCAGGCTATTTATTAAGTTGATAATTGTATAGCCCGTGAATGATGTTATAAATATCCAAATGGCCCTCAGCGAAAAAAAAAAAAAGTCCCCAGACCCCTCCTGGCAAGATTCCAACAAGATTTTTATGAGCTCCAAGCTTAGAGCCTAGAGGGTATGCAAGACTGGTTCTGAAAGCTGAGAGGCATTAAGGATGTAATCAGGTCAGGATTCAGCACAGCACACAGTAGGGACTGGCTGGGACTAGGCCTAGCTGGTCATGTTTACTCCACCGGCTTTAGGGATTTCACTGTCAATAAATAAGTCAATGTCCAGGGGGAAATATTGAGAACTGACAGTGAAGCCTGTAAACTAGGTTTTATTAAAAATTACACCACCCAAAAAACAAAAACCCCCCAAAAAAACCCTTTCAATACTTGAATTGAGAAAGCATATCCCTAAGATATATGTGACAGCTGCCTAAAAGCACTTGGTCACACACACACACTGCTTATGTGAAAATACAGCCACACATTTAAATGATATACCCAAAATAGGCAGATCCAGAGAGGATGAGGGGATTTTGAATATGTAGCAGACTTAACTCCAAAGAAAAGTGTAAATGTATGTGTGTGGTGTGTGGTGTGTGCGTGCGTGTGTGCAGGGATGGAAAGAGAATTAATGCCACTGAAATGTGGATACACACAGAAAAATGAAGCTAAAATGGAAAGACAAAATGACAAATAACCAAGGCATAAACAAACCAGGACTGAAAATGGAGTGAATAAATCCGAGTGATCAAGATGTGATTATAGGCACACACACATAGGGAGCTGTGTAGCAGAAACACACAGAAACTTTCTCCGTGAAAAGTCACTTGGAAATATGCTTTCTTTATGAAAGTCGCTTGGAAATATGCTTTCTCCATGAAGGTCACTTGGAAATATGCTGCCTCCATGAAATTTGCTTGGAAATATGCTCTCCATGGAAGTCCATTGGAAATATGCTTTCTCCATGAAAGTCGTTTGGAAATATGCTTTCTCCATGAAAGTCCCTTGCCTCATCTATTCACGTGTCATCTATCATACTGTCACTCTAGACATAGCACACCATACGGCTTCTGGCGTATAAACCTATATTACAAGGGATTGCAAAATAACAACACTTACACTTTATTATTTGTTACGTGGTGGTTATTGGCTGCATTCTGAGAATTTACAAACTGCTCAATTAACATCTGTTCGTATTCTTGATGCTTTCTGTTGAGAGCAAACAGAACATTAGCGAAATGTACTATTTTACATAAATAAATTCCACGCATCTCAATTATATCTGTTTAGAAAACAATTAAGGCATACTCATTCACAATGAAATAAACTAAATGTCAGCTATCTTTTTCTTGAGCCACATACACAAAACAACAGCAACAACTGTTCATGAATCTTCAACTAAAAGATGGAATAACCATTTAAGAGCTAATGCCAAAGTAGCGGGTTCAACACCTACACAGGTCAGCTGGATTAAAATGTTGGCTTCTCGTCCTTGACTTGGAAACGTAAATTACAAGTACCTCAGAAGTCAAAGTGGGTTTGCCAGATAGTGATGGATAATTGTAATAGGGAAAGCTAATCCACAAACAAAAATCAGTCCAGTACACTACAAGTAGTAGCACATATATGGACTATGCCTGGGTGAAAGCGACTGAATGAAAACAAAATCTGAAAACTTAAAGCAACTAAACAACTTTTGATTTTGCAGTCTGTCTCGTATTAAAGGTCTTGTTCCAGATCGATCTTTTCTGGACTTGTTTTAAGAGGAAGACACAAGAACATAAGTAGAGAAATTCTTCAAAATATAGTTTGTTGTTATTTGTGAAGATTGGTAACTGAGTTTATCTCCGATACACTGAAGTATAGAACGTCTGCACCTTGAAGAGAGCTTGTGTCTACTGGGGGAGGTTGGTGTAGAGATTTTCCTAACGACCTGCCACCCAAAAACCATCTCCAAGAGGATGGTACTGCAGAACACTCTTTACCCTCTCCAAGCTGAGAAACCAGAGGGTTGTGCAATACCAGTACTGAAACGTCACACCTCAGGATGTAAACAGGTCATTATTCTGCACTGCATATACACACTGATGGGATTTAGGCCTGGACTGGTCATATTTCCTACCGGGCTTTCAGATATTTCCATGTCAACAGACTTCAACCCAACATCCAGAGAGATCAAACCACAGGCTGCATTTAGATCACGTTAATGTGGATGATGAGTAAGCCAGCTCTGCAGCAAATGGGATTCAGCACATTTCATAATCCCGCATTCGAAACACAGCTGCAGGCGATTTGGCAGCAGACAACCTTGCGTTGGTATTTCCATACAATGGTATGAGTGCCGGTTATTCAGAAAGTAAGGGCAAACTACTGAATGTAAACTAGCTGGGGGTTGACACCGACGATCAGTAAAGGAAATGCAACTAACTTAACTCAATAAGTCAGAATAGTCTTTAATGAGACCACACTGCCTGCCAAGATCCAGTTTATAGAAAAACAGATCATGGCATGGTTTGGATAAAGTTATGTCTGTACGAGGAGACCGTGTAAAGTGACCCACCACGAGCGTGGTCACAAGAGCATGAAAAGCACTTGGGACGCTTTGTGGAAAGGACAACGCGTCACCTTCAATCAGTTGGGCTGGAGCCATGTTCAGATTCGGACCTGGTTCTCATTTCAAGTAGCCATGGCCACACAATGAACCGCTACATTAGTAGGTAGAGTGTTTAGAAATGTAGTGTATATTCGTGTAACACTGTGGTAGTGTTGTACGGGTAACTGATAATGTACATCGTAATGTTTCAAGGAATAGAACGTGAAAAACAAATGTGTTAGTGTTGTGTTATTCAAGATGCCTTGAGTTTGTTCTAGAGAGTAGCTGCTATGAACTGTGCAGAGTGGAAGACTTAAACAGAACTTATGAGAATAATGGAAATATGCAGAAAGGCATTGGTACAGAAGTGCGACCGCAGTCAGAAAGATATATTTGCACCACAGCGAAACCTCTCTAATTACTTGTAGCGCGGGTATAAATATCGGGCAAGATGTGTGTCTGGCAGAACGAACGCTCTGTGCGCCCACCAGTCTCATCTGGGTTGTGATCTCGTACATGAGGTATAAGACCATGGGTATCAACCCAAGTATTGTTGATGCCAAGATATCAACTGCCAATTAAACATGTATCGGCCATGGGCGTATTAATGACCATTTCGCCTATGACACTACCCACTGACTGCTGATTGGTCTAGAGATACGAGGATAGGACCACACCCTATACACCTCGTGGAGTGGGAAAGAGGCCTTTACTTTGACTACAGTTGCAACAATAAAGGGTTGAGTAGGACATTCCCCCATTGTGATATATACACACACAAATAATTAGCAAACATTTATGATGAAAAGTAAAGCTAGTCCTATGGCAGACCCTGTCATTAGGGTGGAAAGTGTTAGGCCTTCAATCTTGTCTATGGCATAATGAGGTGGGTGGACAGTTCTTTTCCTCACCACCTGTCCCTTCCATACCATTCTGTAAATTATCTGGTATCCATTTTATCAGGCAGAAGAGCTATACTGCTGGGAAATATGATCCCATCAATGCTGAGATGTGAACCAGGGTCATGACCTGGCAGGCAAGCACATTAACCACTATGCTATTGTATTTATGATGATTTTGCCATTATGGTACCTGCACAATTACCAGTGGCGTGCTAGTGATTTCTCCAGGCGGAGCAATACAGGCCACACACCCAAGAAGTTGTTAGCTAGTGTACAGATTTTACAACCCTGAGCCTTACAGAGCACAGAACATGTATATAACGATGTGCCGGGGGGAATCGGTATACTCCTAAGCCACCAAAACCAAATGTATGTCTTACAAACCTAAGTGACAATTCTGTTCATAGCAATTCTAACCTTTCCGGTCAGTATATAGAACACAGACTATTCAGTCTGTGTATAGAATACAGCCTATTCTGTCAGTGTACAGAAAACAGTCTATTAAGTCAGTGTCTAGAAAACAGCCTATTCGGTCACGATGTATAGAAAACAGCCTATTCGGTTTCAGTATACAGAAAATAATATTACACACATATACATCCACATATTGGTTCATTTGCCTGTTGTATAAACAGAGAAATAGTACTAAAATGCAATGGTTCTGGAGAGACATGACTGCCCATGCCAGTTAGCAAAGTACATAAAGAGTACCAGTTTTAAGCTCTGAGATGCTTACAAATTCTGAGAGGGTGATGTCTGTTATAGCTAGGTACTACGGTTCAGGTTTGCTGAATTTTACCGGAATTTTTTTTTTTATGGTTACCTTCAGTTATTTGTTTTTGAGTCTCTGATATGGAGACAGTAAGCGTACTCATGATGTTAAATTCCATGATTATTTCAAGATCAAGTTAAAACAGATACCGATTACTTGATATAGTTTTTCCTACACCGTTTTGCGTTCTGCATTTCTGGCGCTTTGGGAATCCTCGTTATACCGGAGATCCAGGCCGCCCATAATAAGTGGTAGTAAACCCGTAAATACCGTTTTATAAGAAATATTACATTGTTCTACTATGTATTATATTTTGCATCCATTTTTACGTGTATTTTGTAACTTTTGACCATTTAAGTTGGCAATCAATCTCACACTGAAATTATGAAGATCGCATGCTGTAATGTGGTATTTCAATGGCGGGAGTTGGCAGTTTTCCTTGTCATACTCCAGCTATGACCATTTAATATTGTTATGGGGTATTCAGAGCGATTAACATGATAATGAATGCATGTGTACATACATTCACCACCTATTATTGTATTTATGTGTAATCTTTCATCACTCTACAAGGACAAGATCATTGATAATTTTGCTACTTTTTAACAGGAATTCTCTGGTCAAAATGAATCTAACAGTCAGCATGCGCTGTCAGTGCTATGTGTGTATATTTATATATTTTTGAATAAAATCCGAAGCAGTTATCTCCCCTTTAGTTAGAAAACATTGGCAGGTGTAATCTCCCTTGGCATCCGAGTTACCGACAGTGGTGTGAGTGTGTAGGTCACATTTTGTCAAAGAGTAAAATCATATTTTGCTCTTTGTTCATATTAAATGATAAACTGACACACAAATTGACCTACAGACTTGAATAAGGTACCGTTGGATTGTTTTTTCAAGAGGTATCCAACTATGCAGGTTATATAATTAAAAAGCAATTTAGAAAAAGTTACTAAAGTGGTTAGTTACAGCACTACAAGCCTATACTACAAGACCAGACCCCAAAAATTTTTGAGAACCTTCATATATTCTGTGTCAACATATATGTGTGAATCATAAACTGTTTCATAATAACTAAAGAAGAACAATGAGCTTCTGAACTTAAACATTACAGAAAGATTCTTAAATTTCGCTGATAAATCCTGCTGTATATAAAAGAATAACAGAAAAACACTGATACACTGAAGAAAATTGGCTTATAAACAACATGTCTACGAAACTGAAATATGGTCCTGGAAAAGACGCAGGTAATGAACAACATTTTCAAGAATACAGAACTTAAAATCATCTCGAGCATGAGAACTGGCTAGGGATGGAGAATTCTTCTGGCAGGTGGGAATGTAAGCTACATTCTGCAAAGGACTTGCTTGATGATGATGTTAACTACTGCATTCTAACATCTACAATCAAAGGCAGGATTCACTGTCAAATGTGCTGATCTCTAATATCATAACTAGAAGGTCTCTTCACCGGAACCCAGTGCAAATGAAATTTAGGGAGACATAAAATCTCATGGAGAAGAGAACTAGAAACAAGAAATTAATATGAGAAGGGCATGATATGAGCTGCAGGAGATAGCAAAGGATACAATAAAGGGCAGCAGGAGAAGAATATCACAAGACACTAGGTTACTGGGCCTTACCCTGCTTGCATTTCTTCTTTGGTAAAACTGGCAGCCTCCTCTCCCAGTTCATGCAAGTACATACAGTCCTGGAGAGAGAAATAATAGCCAAATGTTTGTACATAGAAATTTGAGTGATCGTGGGCTTGAACACATGGGACAGGATGTTGGAGGCTCATTACAGATGATTCTCAATGTGGAGATGACACGTGATGAAAACCACCATGAGAACTGTTAATATAAATATTAAGCATGATAGACTCATAATTTAAAAAAAAAAAACCTCCTAAGAGCAATTCATATCCGGTCTTCTCAGATTAGCGGTGGACACCTCAACTTGAAGCCACTCAGTTGGCGACTTAACATTGATCTAGTTTTTGGTAACGGGTAACTTGTATTGCACACTTTTCTGTGCAGCAAATTTCATGCCTATGACATCAGCTGGGGGTTTGGCCGATGTGATTTCTTCTTCTTCTTCTGCCCTTTATCACTCAAAGTATAGGTCCAACCACCAACAGCCATCCTATCTTTTGCAGCTTCTTCCACGTCATCCCCATATGAATCATCTGTGTCTCTTATTACCATAACCATCTGTGCTATCTTTACCAATTCATATACAGTTCTAACTTTCCAAACACCAATTGTTGCGATTTTCCAAGACAGAAGGCAAGCCAGCGATCCAGACGTCATGTGGCTCTCTGTGCATCACATCATCATCTTCTAGAGAAGCCCCCTTTCATCTTGGTTTGTGGAATTCTTCTTTCCTGTTTGAGCTTGTTCATGATTGGCTGGAGTTTGCAGCCAACGTTTTCTATGCGATGGGGTAGCCAGCCCCACGCCAACTCTACTTAGTTGCCTCTTATGACATGCATGGCAGGCTGCATTTGTACTATTCTCTGATCCCTTAAGGGTCCCGGTAACACATGATTGCCCCAAACTAATAAGTTATCCTTTACAGGATGTCGCTGTCAACTCCAGATATTTATTGGCTGTTTGTGATTTCTTGACAAGTTTACGTTCAATAGTTTACTATTGCTTTCTGAACAACCAGCACTCATACTAGATTATGAATACCAACGCAAGGCGGTCAGCTTGCAAAATGCTCTCAGCTGTATTTTCCTAACACAGTATGCTGGGTTACTTCTTCTTCTTTTTCGTTCATCCGGAGTTTTTTTTCGGACGTGATTGCGTTGTGCCTGTTTACAGCAGAGCTGCGTTCTTGCGCCGTTAGGCCGACACATCCGACTTCTGCGGGCATTTGTTGACCGGGTTAACCTTCCCAGTTATGCTGGGTTACAAATTGCATTTGTAACTCCTTCGCCACAGAGTCAGCCCAGCTAATAAGCAACCACAAAACCCGAAGAAATGAAATAAACAACATCATATGAGATCACATGTCAAAACAGCTAAAACAAAGGTACTCACATTCTTCTGACAGTGTGTACCCTTTAAGAAATGACTGCAATACTTGGTTGTGCCTAAAGATGTTTTCAATACACGCCCATCTACATGTATGTTGTTCACTGTTAAAATAGCTTTCAGGGCATCCTCCGATTTAACATACGTTACATAAGCACTTGCACTTGGACCCTGAACAAAAATGTACAAAATATTTAAGTGCAAATATACAGTAAGTAACGATTCATTTATTAGAAAGAGTTATAAAAGTGAAAACAGGTCTGTAGTTATGCCTCATCATCCATTGATAATCTAGACCTGAGCAGAACTTTGTCCTAAAAACAGTCTTTTTTGACTGCTATAATTTCTAGACATTTTAAAGAAGGTTGTACCAATATACAGTTGCTTTTGCTTTTGGGCGAGTCCATACTGGTAGATAAGATCTCGATGAAAAGATTCCGAGACATTCTGCCAACCATTATTTGAATATGTGACCACAAGCAACAACTACCTGTTGGTTGCTCTCAAACTAAATCTGTTACCTGCTCACAAGGATTCATGTTACCCTGTTGAGGGCTGTTGGTGTGGGTGCAGTGTGTGCGAGTGTGCATGCTGTGTGCTATAACAGGTACTACTCATTGTCCTAGGGTGTCCTGCTTCACAGACTACACAAAAGCATTCATAGTGTGAAATATGAGGAATTAAAGTACTAGAACAATTAATTAAACATTGATGACAAAGAACATATAATGACCACAAACAGCAACTATATGAATCAACAATCCTTTAGGAAAATTACAGTCCATAAAGAAGTGTGTTAAAAAAACTGAAGTGTTGTCCTTCTTAATATTTTTAGTGTTTAATTTTTATTGTTATGTTGCTGAAGACTTTCTTTAGTTGAAATGTTCATCTGTATCAGTGTGGATTTTTCCATCCAACAAGCTTCTCAGTCATATTTTGTGTATTTTTATTGAAGATCTATGAATAATTGTGAATGAGACAGATCTATGAGCAGTTTTGAATTAGACTGAGTAGGTGTGAATTTTGCAGATCTATTAGCAGTTGTGAATTAGGCAGATCTATGAGCAGTTGTGGATTATGCAGACCAATGAGTAGTTGTGAATGAGGCAGATGTATGAGCAGTTGCGATTTATGCAGACATATGAGTGGTTGTGAATTAGGCAGGTCACGAATAATTATGAAATAGACAAAATATGAGTAGTCGTGAAATTGACAACAAAATATTTCACACACCTGCGATCCAGCATACGAAGTGCTCTGATTTATCACCACTTTATGCATCTTCCCAAACTTGCCAAAATATTCATGTTTTTTAAGGACCTCAGGATCTGCAAGCCTAGGAGAAAGACCTACCACAAACACCAGGTTTCTTTGCACAACCCTAAGAAGACCAGAAATACATTTATTGTAAATACTTTCCGCATGCTAAAGACAAAAATCTTGCCTCCATCATGAATGGGTTACTACACTGAAGTCTATTACTTCTTGCAAGATGCTTTGAAACATATTTTGAAATTTATATTTCACGCAGCAAAGAAGTTTTAAATGCCAGTTAAAGGTTAGTTGCATATCCTTTTTCTTGGCGATTTTACGTTCAGTAGTTTCTCATTGCTTTCTGGCGGAGGTCAGCATGGCCGAATGGATAAGAACACATATTAAACAACCGGTGTGATGATGTCAAGGTAAGGGGTTCAACCCCAATGCCAGACAGTTGGAATAAATGTTGACCTCTCGTCCTTGACTTGGGGACGTAAATTACTAGTACCTCTGAAGTCACGAGTGAATTCGCCTGACGGTGAGGGACACTGCTGATAGGGAAAGCTAATCCACACACAAAGTTCGGTCCAGCACTACTATAGGTAGAGTATTTGGACTGCACTTGAGTTCAAAAGTGAGCGAGCAAACACAAAAATTGCTTTCTGTAAGACTGGCACTCATACCATTGTATGAACACCAATACAAGGCGGTCTGCTGCCAAACTGCCCACATCTGTGTTTTGAGTGCGGTATGCAGGATTACAAATTGAGTCTGTAACCCGTTCACCACAGAGCTGGTTTATTAGTCAAGGGTTATCTCATGTTCCTCTTGCACCTTGCGGTGTCGAGGTGAAGTATAAACTTCGTGAGAGTGCCCGGATAACAAGGGGAGTCAAGGGTTAACAAACAAAAAAAAACAATCAGTTTCTGAACTAGGCTTCTCCTAGCAAGGAAGTCTCTGTTGCAAAGTGGTCAGACCATCCGCCTTGAGCTACGAAGGTTTTGAGTTCGATTTTGCACTCTGTGGTTCAATATTATAGAGCAGGTTTTTTCGGAGACCTCCGGAGCTACAGAGTTCATGCTCTGTGCGATACTTTCGGCTGCTTTGTGGAAAGACAACCACCATATGGGATAGAAACTAGTGCAATGAGGTTATTCCTCTCACCTTTAACCCCTCCTGGCAATTGGTCTTTTAAATTTTGCTCCTCAACTTAATCACCCCGGCACACATAGAAAACATTACAAATTATGGTATAATCTCATCTCTCATCTCATCATGTCCCTCGAGGTGCCGAGGTGAAGTATAAACAGCAGGAGAGTGCCCACTTATGGGCTTCATGTATCGATATTCCCATGGACTCTGCTATTCCCTCCATCCATCGTTTACGTGGTCAGCCTCTTCCTCTGCTTCGTTCTGGTCTGTACATCATTGCTTGTTGTGGTATACTGTTAGTTGGTGAGCTGTTAGTTAAAAGCTAACAAGAAAAGTAACATGACATTTGAAAAACATGCACAACTTACAAGCAGACCTTCTGTTTTTCACCCTTCTCCAAGGAGACTGATTTCCTCACCCAAGAGGTCAAGGGGTTATGTGATATCAGACCAATGGTTCTTGTAAAAAGCCAGCCCTATGCTGGAATTTGAACCCGGTAACTTCTGATCTGTAGTCAAGACTCCATGACCTCTCAACCAGGACTTCACTTATCTTAATTGACTGCCACATTTTACAAACAGACCCACAATGACATCTCATTGTCTACTGTCTATAGCCTCTAGCAGACGTCTCTGATTATTCTTCTTCTTCTGCGTTCATCTGGAGTTTTTTTTTTCCGGACGTGATTGCGTTATGCCTGTTTACAGCAGAGCTGCGTTCTTGCGCTGTTAGGCTGACACACCCGACTTCTGCGGGCATTTGTTGACCGAGTTAACGTCTCTGATTCTAAACCACACTTGTGTTAGGCATATTGAGCCTAAGCTCCTGCTCCAAGGACAGATGTATCGCCTTGGTTGTGTCTTATCTACGTTTGTTTACAGTACCCATGATATAGACAATCCACCATTTCCTTGGTCTTCCCCCTTGTTCTATATGCTGATCCTTTTTGTTTATATTCCCTATCTCACGCAGTACGAAAAAGAGTAACTCTAGACTATTGTCCCTGTAAGCTGTACAAGATCATCATCACTATTTAAGGATTATTTATATCTCACATATGAACTACAATATAATATTACTTCGTGACATAATCGCAGTTAGCTACCTGACATTGGCTAAGTGTTTTCTATTTTCTGCAGCTTTATGTTTCCGCTGTGCATCCTTCTGTTTCCGCTCTTTCTTGATGTTTTGTAACCTGCAAATTTTCAATAAAAATGTCATTCTTGTAATGGTCATCACAAAACTTGTGCTGTGATATCTGAACAAACACAAGGAAACTGAAACTACATGTATGCTGCTGCTCTCTCTCTCTCTCTCACATACATGTACAGAGGGAGGGTGTGTGTATGTCTGTGTGCACAAGCACACGAGTGTGGAGAGATTGAAAGAATTAGAAGATAGAAAAAAAAGGAGCGTGAAAAAGAGAGAGACTGGTTGGCCTCCAATATATCACATAAGAAAATTCTCAGCAAAGTGTAAAGAACTCCGTAGCAGCAAGCAGGATCAAAATGGGCATTTACAAGAATCATCCATGCAATAAACTTTCTGTGGGTAGGTTTCTATGTTTAATTTAGCCTGTGCTTCAGTCTTTCAGTCTGCTCTTTTTTTATTTATAACTGTCCAGGGGTTTTTCATGTGCACAACATGCCTGTGGGTCATCATAGTTTCTCACTCTTATCCAAGGATGTCGCCACCTGTGGCTTAGGGGTTAATTAAGGCAGTTTCACAATTCACCGACATACTGGGTTAGGGTTTGAAAGCAGATCATTTTGCATTGATTTCCATGGTATGAGCTTAACCCATTCAGAAATCAATGGCAAACTACTGAATCTACAAACTGCCAATTAAAGCACAAACAGCCAATAAATGCTGGAGCTGATTGCAATGCCCTGTAAAAGGACATGCAAATAACTTTAACATCCAAGGATAGATAGCTGATACTCTGCCCAAGGATCAGGAGGAAGTACGTCGTTCTCTTATTGTGTAATAAACATGAATCATACCTGGTCTGCTTGAGTTAGAGGCATGTGTCGTTCCTCAAAGCGCCCCCCCCCCCCCCCCCCCCCCCCCCCAGAGTGAAAAGGAAGGAGGAGAAAAAGATTATTAAAATGTCTAAGATAAGACATGAAATGAAGATCGTAAACTAATTAGAGTCATTAGACTTAGACAGTCAAAATTTTTTGGGCATGTTATGAGAAGAAATGACTTGGAGAACTTGATAACAACTGGCAAGATCGAAGAGAAGAGGCCAAAGGGAAGACCGAGAAGTGAATACCTGAATGGCTTGGCCACGTGGCATGGTCGAGACAGGACCACGGAGCTCATCCACGACTCAGGTGATCGAGTGAGATGGCAAAACATGACCGCCCATGCTTATCGGCATGGCACATGATGGATGGATGGAAGATAAGTGCTTTATTCCTAACATGTTGCTTTTAACTACAAACCCATGCGTATCTGTAATCTTTCATTTGTACTTTCATACTAAAGTCTGACCGCCATGGTGTAGAAACTACACCACACAAATATACAACATTGGGAGTTAGTGACTTGGTAAAATAACTTCAATACCATTCTTAGGACTGACTAACCAAATGATGATGATAACCCACTGTCATCCTTCCTCACTTGTACACTCACTCACACCCTCTCTCAGGCTTACTCATCATCTGTTAGGGGTTTGAACTCCGCAGGATCCTCAGGGTACTGTTTCCTACAGGCCGGACACAAGCCATTTTCATCTGTACGAATCCGGTGCCAACAAAAGCGACATATCTAGGAAACAAACAATACAGCCCTTCAATATATGTTTACAACAAACCACAACTGAGACAAAGAAAATAGGAACACTGCCAAACCTCACTGAGTGTATTCACTGTTGCAGAACAGGACTTCCTGACCAATATGGCGGATAGGCGGTTGAGCTGTTAAAGCCACGGGAGTGTTTTTGCTTCTGGCTATGGCTTGCTTATGCATTTTCCTCATGTTGGACTGTTGTACATGATTCCGTTGCCCAGCTACTAAGTCGAGTCCTTGGAGCAACACTGTGAGCTGTGAATTTCTAATGGAGTGCTTGTTTTGTGAACTGCATGTTCAGAAAATGGCGGTTGCTGAACTAGTTTTGCATTATGCAGCAACGTGTGTGAAGCTGCTGTATTTCTAGTGACTGATGCTTCCATAGACGATGAACTGTAATTTTGTGGTAGACTGTTGTTTTGGCATTCTGGCAGCGGCCTTATGCATGTACTTGCCTGTTGGGTTGTCGGTACTGCTGTCTGTTCCACTTTTCACATGGGGCAGTCAGGGGCATTTTGTGTGATATTCACTGGTACGGAAATGGAGCATTATGGGGGTGACCCTTTTCCATGAATTAGAACCGTGACAAACTATTGTTGAATACAATTTATGTGGATCTGTGCACATTTATTAGTATATCTAGGGAAGAGTGGATTAAGAACTAGTGTTGACAAACAACAGATAACTTAGTATTAAAAGAGGGAGGTTGTATGAAAGAACCATAAGTGCAACGCCAAGTAGAAGGTCAAGTTAAGTTAGGGAAAACATCAGCACAGAAAATCACAGGTTCTGGTGACGAACAAGGAATCACCAAAACTAATGTAAACAAGGGGCTGCATAGTTCAGTTACGCTGAAAACATTTCTGGGAGGATGTGTATGTCGACTGCTTAGAGAGTCTAAACTATGTGGGGAGGGGTGCTAAATGTTGTCATCAAAAAGGGATTACTACAGTAGGATATAAAATACTGTTTGCTAAACTAACAGGAGAGAAAGTAAATAGCACTACTTAAATACCATTTATAATGATAAAGTGAATTATCAATCAAGCACAGCATCCAGCATCAGTAAGTGTCATGTCTTAGATGTGGACAAGGAATAAAAGAAATTATTGTTGCAGGAGGGTCTCCATGGTGAAGCCGCCTGCCTTGCATTTCAAAGGTCATAGGTTCATATTCAGATTCCCTTCGAATCACAAGTGTAATTTTTCAAAGACCCCTGGGTCATCACTGGAGCTACTGAGCTCATGCTTTGTGCGACACTTCTACCTTTGTAATATCTATCTGGTGCCACATTCTTTTTTATTAGTTGTCATCATTTTTGTTGCAATACATTTTCTTCATAACTTAATTAATTAGTCAATTTTCAAGTGTGCTGATAATAATACTGTGTGGTCAGCATAGTGATGTTCCAGTAATTCTAATCTATCAACAAAAATGGGATAACATTGTTCCTTCTCAATATTTTCTCTAACATACCTCCTGATGTTTTCAGTATACAAGTTAAACTGATAAGGGGACAACATGAAACATTGAGTGACTTCCTATTCTACATCAAACCAGTCTCATGTATCATCATGTATTCTCACTGCTACCTTTTGTTTACTTTGTTGTTTTAGTATGCAGTAGTTGTAACAGGGAAACTCATTTCTTTCATTATATTCAATAATTCTTAGTTTCACAGTCAAAATGCTTTGAGTAATCTATATATAAAAAAAAGGTTCTATATTGTGCTTTCTCTTTTTTGCTATAATTGTCATGTATACCTAACCAGCTCCATTGTTTTTCCTCTACTGACTTATAAGGGCCTCCCATGATTATTTTAAAAACAATTTTTTATAGCTCATGAAAGCAACATTTCTGTAACAGCTACATAATTTATTGGTTACACAATTCTGAATACTAGGCCCTTGGTAACAAGCAGGAGTTCTATTACACTGACAACACATATCTGAAATCATAAACATGAGGGAAGTACCTGGTATCCACAAGTGCAAGGAAAGAAGCTGTAGTCATCAATTTCAAGTGCTTCCATACACAAAGGACACTGAAAGAAAAGCACACACAAAATAATACACTCAAAAAATGTTCTATCAAATGAAATGCACAAACAAAAGGGTTAATTAACACCTGCCGTCTCAAGCAACAGATTATGTGTTCTTGATTCTTCCCTTGGAATCCAAACAAGCATATAGATATCTTGTTCTCCGACTTGTTTGCATTTGGCCAGAGTGTACTAAAACAAAATCTGGCCTCCCCACTGGCTCCTTTCAATGTTTATTTAGTCTCATTGAAAGTAATGCACTTATGATTTTTCATGCTATTTATTGGGCATCTGCAGCAAAACTTCACCATCTTGTGAAATACTGCATTTGCTTAAGCTGGTCTACATTTAACTTCCTTAATATATCTTCCATCTGTTATTAAAGTACCCAAATAATTAACCCATTACAGGGCACAGCGGCCGAAAGCGTCCATGACAACTAAACATTGTAATCACGCGATCTCGAGACTTCCCATTGTTTATGCTCGGTGTTGTTGATAACTTGATAGCATGGCGCCATTTGCAAGCGTGTTCTTTAAATTTGATCGAATGTTTTTAATAGTTTTAAGGGTTTTATTGCTTTGTTTTTCAAAATGGATTTTGACGATTCTTCAAGTAATAGCGGAGATTTCGCTGGGTTCAATTTAAGTGACACTGAAGTGTACGAAGTTGACTATGAATCGGAGCTAGATATCAGTGATATTAGCGTAAGCAGTGTATAACATTTCGGATCTTTCGGACTTTGAAGAAAGTGAGCAGTTGGCAGAGTGTTTGTAAATAGTGTATAGATGACTGACAATCACAAATAATATGTTGTATTTTGTAAATATTTGTGTTCATGTGTTCAACATGTGAGTAAAATAATCTGCATGCATTTTCCTTCATTTTGTACAAACATATCTTCACTAACACCTTAGATTTGATGTTTTTATTAACATAACCCTAACCTTAAACCTGAAAAATCTTGCCTGATCAGAGTTACAAAACAGATAAACGTGTGCCGTGTAAAGGGTTAAATACATTGACTTGTTTCAGATTGATTCCATGCACTTTGATGTTGCACTTCGGTATACAACTCATAATTTGAATAATGAAAACATAAACAATAGATTGCAGGATTTATTGCCTGATATATTTCGCTGCATCTCATCAACTCATATGGCAAATTTGCATTCTGTTCCCCCATGGTTGGAAACTCAAGAAGGTAGCGCATCGCCCTGCATGCTGTGTCTCTTGTGCACCCAAGTATAATACTCATAGCTGTGTTCCATATCCTCTCCATCTTTTCTGTCTGCATATAGCTGAGAGTCAGGATCACCAATATTTATAATTCTAGTACACATACATCAGGCATCTCACCAGTTCTATAGAAATTAGCCATTGTGACAAAACCTCCTCCTCTTTCTACTATTACTACTTCTTCAGGTGCCTGGTTTGGAGTCGAAATCAGTGGATAAGACTCCAATCCACCCTGTCATTTGACATTTATTTCAAAAGGATGATATTGTGCTGGATATGGTTATTTTGGGGAGTCTAGAATATGTGATCTACTGTCTATGGTGCCAATCCACATGTGTACATGGCCGATTCACCAAACTGGAATTTCTTTTAATACATGTGGTTGCATAATATAATGTGCCCTGTACTGGGCACAGAATGATGATTTGTTCTGGTCTGTCCATAAAGAGGTAACTGTCTTGAGTGGTGTTGGTGGCTGTGTGATTGATTTGATCATTCTTTTCTTTTGGTGGTATGTAAAATGGTACATCAGGTTGTGCTTCTATTGCTCCTTTCTTATTTAGTTGATCAGCTCTCTCGTTTCTGGTACTCCACAGTGAGATGGTATCCAATGTATGGTGACCTTACGCTGACTGCTAAGTTCAGAAAGTAGTGTCTGTAGTACTGACAATTTTCAGACAGGAGTGCATCAAGTACTGATTTTGCATCTGTTAATAGCACCACAGGCTGTTTACCATGGCTGGTATTCCATACATCTCTTAATCTGTATTTCTCTGCCTCTCTTACCTGGTATTTTCCCAGATGTGACTAAATTCTCTCATTCATCTCTACAGTTGATATGTCCTTTTAATTTCCTATATTTTTTCCCAAGGCGTTGATTACACCAACAGCCGTCAATACCTCAGCGTTTTAATTTCTTCTCTGTCCATGATATTCTACACCTTCTTATCAAAATCATGTCCACTGTCTCCAGTTTATTCATCATTTACTTGCTCATTGTCAGCATTCACATCCATAGCAGAATCACACACACACAACTTTCAGAGCACCATCTAGTGTGATTAAAAAAAAGAAGAGACAATTTCAAGAACTAGGAAGATGTTCCTTGAATTCAATACACCAAACAAGAACAATAAGTCTTGATGTCTTTCAATCCTCACTAAATGTCCACACTTACCGATGATGAAAATGATGTACATTATAAAATACATCTCTTGAAACTAATGCTCTTGTATATTTTAATGGTTTCAGGGAGTCTCCGTGGCCAATTGGTCAAGCCGTCTGCCTTGGGCTCTGAAGATTGTGGGTCTGATTCCAGGCTACGTCTTTCAGTTCATGGGTGCATTTTTCTCTGAGACTCCTGGGGTCATCGCTGGAGCTATGGAGTTTGTGCTTTGCATACACCCCCGCGGAAAGAGATCGAGTTAAAAACTCAGTGCAATGAAGTTGATACTCTTGACTTTTAAGACTTTTTTTTATGGTTTCTAAGAACCAATGTTACTTTTGGTTGTGAATGCTAGCAAGACAATGCCTAAACAAGCACCCAAAATCTCTTGAAGCCACACAAAAATGGTTTCATAGAAGAATGCTAACAATATACTGGACATCCAAATTAAGTCTCAATGTTTTGAAAAAGCCTAAGACACAAAGACAACTTATTACAGAAAGGGCAGTAAAAATGTGTGGCCGCAGTATGCAAAGAGAGAAAAAAATGTAACAAATGGAAAATGTATGGAGAGATAGAAGACAGCAAGGTAAAACTGTTAACAGCATCTACTCGTGACACCAAAAAAATGTTAGGACACAAGACTGATATTCTGGGGAAGTTTTGGGAGATGAGAAGCATGATCATCCATGCCATTTAGCAAGGCACTTGATGATGATGATGATGATCATGTCATCATCATCATCAAGTGCTGTGCCGGCTGGCGTAGGCGTTCATGATCCTCCACAGATCTCGGTCTTTGGTGTTCTGGATCAACTCTGCTGATGATATTCCTCCATGCCACCGTCTCAATCCGTCCAGCATCATTTCTCTTGGTCTGTCTCTGCCTCTCTTCCTCTTGATCTTTCAAGTTGTCACGATGTTCTCCAATGCCTCTCTTCACATCACATGACCAAAGAAAGCTGTTTGTCTCTTTCTTATTGTTGTATATAGTGTTCTAGTTTCATTAGCCTCTTTCAGGCAATCGTGAGAATACCCTGGCAGTCCAAGGAATTCACAACATTCGTCTTAAAAACCACATCTCTGTTGCTTCTAAGTTCTTCCTAATTTGTGATGATCATGTACAAATAAATAAATGGTAATGCTATCTCACATAAAAATATAGCACGTAAAATGTGATGCATACAATAACTTCAAAACAGGCATACATACTTCAGATGGCCCTTCGGACATGGTTTCTCAGCAAGTAGAAAGCAACAGAATCTGGTAACTGGAAGAAAAGAAAACAAAATAAATCGGTGCCCAAATTAAGTAGCAAATGCAGCAGTGGCTACTAGTAGTCTATTGTCAAAAGCAAATCAATGTAAAATATGTCCTGGATGCCCAGACACACAGATACAAACATTTCTTCGTCAACAAACAAAACACAAGAATAATGAAAAGAGAAGTATACTAATCCACAAACAGTAATCTGAACATCAAGGAGAAAAAATAATCAAAACAATGAAATTAGATTAAAAGAGATTATTTTATTTCGTCAGCATCCACAATTACTGATTGCGGATTTGAATATTTCTGTCTTCTGCTAAGTAATATATGTGCTAAGTGAATATATTCTGAAAAAGTAAAGAACAAATGTATCATTTTTTTTCGACGTAGTCACCACTGTGTTCAACACAAGTGCTCCAGCGCCGATAAAGTGCTTGGATTCCTGTAGAAAAATCAACTCTGGGGTCACTACTCGGTGTGCCTGATCCATTTGTGAACAGTCTGTCACAGAAGCCACGTCGTCTTGAAACCTTGACTGACAGACATGAATCATTATGCTGGACCTTCATTCGTTAATGAATTTCTATACGTTTCACCCAATCACTGATTTTTTTTAAAACGGATAACAGAACACTGCTCCTCTTTGGTTATGTCAAAAGTGGGGTGGCCATCTTTAAACTGTCCTTATGATGCCAGGAGGTGACAAAAAGATGCTGCAGCTGGGATGGACACATTAAAAACCCTGTTAAAATAATCCTCCATTGAAATCCAGACGAATGAAATGTAAGAAGACTGAAGAACACACAAAGAAAAGTGTAGAGATAAATAATATGTGGAAGACTTGGAACAACAAGAGATAAGTATAGGAGCATGCTAATGACCACATCACCCTATCCAGTGCTTGATTAGTCTAAACACATACAGGCACTTGCACCATGTAGCCAATATGCTGTAACATGTGTAATAGTTCTTAATTAAAACCACACACCCTGTATTAGGGGTCATTGTGTGACAAAGGGTCCTTAGCTTTTATTTTTAAAAGTTCAACTGTAGTAAAACTGCAATTTTTTTGTTCGCATATCCTTTACAGGACATCGCTGTCAACATCAGCATCTTTCAGCTGATTATTGATTTCTTGGCAAGATTACGCTCAGTAGTTTGCCACTGCTTTCTGAGCGACCGGCTCACATACCCCACAAGTTACTGACGCTTAGAGAACCGCTGCCAATTCTCACGCATGTCACGAGAGTATATGGGATTACGAAGAAAGTTAGTAAAGTATAGGAGCGTGCTAATGACCACATCACCTATCCAGTACTGATTAGTCTATACACATACAGGCATTAGCACCATATACCCAATATGATGCAAGGTGTGAAAGAGTTCTTAAATAAAACCACACACCCAATAGCCTCATTGTGTGACAAAGGGTCCTTAGCTTTTATTTTTTTAAATTCAACTGTAGTAAAATTGCAATTACAAGGGCAAATAAAATGTTATTCATGTGTTCAAAGGGGAGATAACCATGATAAACATTTGAACCCGGGGGAAGTGTAAACATGTGATTCTTACGATTGCTGTGTTCACCAAACTGAAACATTCTTTGAGCTGTCACCATGACCGATGCTATGGTAGGTTAACCTGGGCTGGATATATTCAGCACTATTTTGTGTCTGTGTGATACATTTGCTCACTTTAAGCTCAAGTGCAGTCCAAGCAGGTCCGCATGGATAAGAACGCAAGTTCTTAAACATCCAGTGTGCTGATGCCGAGGTAAGTGGTTCAACCCCTACACCAGACAGCTGGACTAAAATGTTGACCTGTCATCCTTGACTTATGGACGTTAATTACAAGTGCCTCTGAAGTCAGAGTGGATTCGCCTGATGGCAAGGGACACTGTTAATAGGGAAAGCTAACCCACATGCAAAATCAACCCATCACTACTATAAATAGTATGTATGGACTACGCCTGAGTTCAAAGTGAGTGAGCGAGCCCAAAACCCAGTTTGCTCCCACTTGGGAGTGTACTGAACTGTTTGCATGTGGATTAGCTTTCCTTATTGCCAGTGTCCTCCACCATCAGGTGAACCCTCTCTGACTTCTGAGGTACTTGTAATTTACATCAAGTCAACATTTAGTCCAACTGATTAGTGCAGGTGCTGAACTAGGTACTCTGCTATCGGTGCACTGGAAGTTTAAGAATGAGTGCTCTTATATTTTCAGCCATACTGACCTGCCAGCACTTCATCGTTTGAGGGGAGTTTAAAAACAAAGATTCAGTATATAAATAATTTTACTCTGTAAATGTCAAGGCCACCATACAGATTTCTTTAATAATGCAAACTAAAACTCCCAACATAAAACAACACATTTCTCAGACTCAGCTGCTGCGACTGTGATGTAACACATTAACCAAAACAATGACTCAATTTCGGTAACATAACATGCCTCTCTGGCACTGAAAAATAATGCCCCTATGCAGGAACCTGTTATAGGTAGCCACTACGAATTTAACCGGAAATAAATTTGTGGATTTGTTCGGCAACTATTTTTTGTGTTTCCGATGTAAGGAGATTTAGAGTACTCGTGTTGTTAAATTCTTCGATTATTTCAAGATCATATTAAAACAGAAACAATATTAAAACAGAAACAGACTACTGATACTGAGTATTGTAGTTCTCTCCATTGTCTATGAATCTATACATCTTGGCTTCTAAAATTTTTCTTCTTACGGAGATAAAGAGACTCTTTTTAAGACGTAAGTTGACTCGTAAATTTTGTTTTATATAGACTTTGCAAATTGATCTAGTATGAATAATTCAACTGAGCATCCATTTTTACGCGTATTGTATAATTTTCAACCATTTAAATCGGAGGGGACATCCCAAACTGAAATAATTAAGAACGCATGCTATGATGCCGTAATGTGATATTTCAATGGCGGGAAAATAGCGGTTTTCAGTGTCATAATCCGGCGATGAACATTTAATATTCTTATGGATTATACAAAGCGACGGAAATGATAACGAATGCATGTTTGCATTCAACACCCATTGCAGTATTTATGTGTAATTTTTCATCACGCTACACGGTTGGGGTGGTTTATTTCATCACAGCAAAGGGTCCTCCCCATTATGCTCCGTTCTCGTGCCAGTGAGTAGATGTACAATGGGGCTTTGGGGCCAAAAGGGTGGTGGAGGGGAGCCAAAACAACAGCCCCTAGGGACCCAACCCCCGGGGCCCCCCCCCAAGGCCCCGGGGTGCACGCCACCTGTAGGCGTGAGTAGTACGAGCCGCTATACACAAAAATTTATGGCTGGTCACATGATTATTCGGCTGGTCACGTGATGTCTACTTCCTTTTGACTACATAATTAATGTTTGTAGAGCTATCATTGTGTCCTCTGTAGTGTAGTAGTTAGTATCTCCGCCTGTCGCATGGGAGACTGGGGTTCGACTCCCCGCTAGCAATTTAAAAAAAAAAAAATTTTTAATCAGTCAATCAGGTGCTGTCTCCACAATGAAGGTTGGCTGCAATGGATCTCCAACACTGTCTTTCGCCTTGGCTGTACATTCTGTCAGGCTGATGTTCATCCATCTCTTGATGTTATCTTCCCACTTGTATCATTGTCTCCCGGGAAGGTTAACCCGGTCAACAAATGCCCGCAGAAGTCGGATGTGTCGGCCTAACGGCGCAAGAACGCAGCTCTGCTGTAAACAGGCACAACGCAGTCACATCTGAAAAAAAAATCCGGATGAACGAAGAAGAAGAAGAAGAAGTATCATTGTCTACCTCTTGCTCGATTGCCCTCAACCTTGCCCTCCAGTATGGTTTTTATAAGAGTATCATGTCTTTTAACAATAACACGGCTGAAATATTTTACTTGTCTCCTCAACTCTCTCTCTCTCCTCATTCCCAGTTTTTCTAGAACCTCTGCATTTCATTGTTTTGTTTCCATGAAATACGACATATTCGTCTGTATATCCACATCTCCAGGGCTTCTAAGCGACTTTCTAGTTGCTTGTTTTAGGAACTAAATTATAGAACTGAGAAACTCGAAGCATTTGAATAAAGTGTTCTCTATGGATCTGCGGTAGCTGCCGTGGAGCATACCCCAGGCAACGACGGAGTGATCGAGTCTCGGATGAATCCAATAGATGTCTTTGTTTAACGTGAATTTTATTTGCCAAATAAAATATCACTGTATGTAGAGTGTGTCCTTGTCGACAAATATTGTCTTTGTGAGGTTTGAAGAAAAAGAACTTGCTAAAACAAAACAAAAAAGACAGACGAGAAGAGAGAATAATAGTTTTCTTCAAATTTTTGTGAATAGCGGCTCGTACTATTCACAAAATTTTGTGCCGAATAATCACGTGACCAGCCACAAATTTTTGTGTATAGCGGCTCGGACTATACACAAAATTTTGTGTATAGCTTCTCCCTTATATGAATGGGTGTGACTGAATATGTGAAATGAAATAAACTTTAAATAATTAAACAAAGATATCATAAACTCACAAAGCGACCAGTCAACAGCATGCCACAACAAGCAATGATGTACAAACCAGATGGAAACAGAGGAAGAGGCCGACCACATAAACGTTGGACGGAGGGAATAGCAGAATCCATGGGAATGTCGACATACGAAGCCCACAACCGGCACTCTCACGAAGTTTATACTTCACCTCGACACCGCAAGGTACAAGAGGAACACGATGAGAGACAAAGCGAATACATTGTTGTTCTGAATTTCTAAATAATTAAACACATGTGACATATATTAACAGTTTATAAAAGTAGAACGGCAGCACACTCACTCAATTACTGCGACTATATACAGTTAGCCCCCCTGTTAGCTTTAGATCAGACCAAATCAAAACAATCTGTAATTACATATAATCTGCTTCTAAAATGAAAACTAAGAAATCTTTATACCCAATGGTAAAAGAGGAAAGACAATGGGTAAGTTTCCCAAATTGCAGGACATTGCCTCCACTTCCTGCTTTCACTCCTACTGTTGACAAAACCTGTCCTTTATTTTCATTATTATAAGCATCACATGATCACATTTATTTTGTTTCTTCAAAAGTTTATCTGGCCAGAAATATTAGACATCATAATCTCCTGAAAATCTAAACTCCAGGCCTTATTAACTGAGTTTATTAACTTGAGCATTCCCAAACCCCGTTTTCCGTTTTATTTTAGTTTCAGTTAGTCACACAATATCACATCAGAGATTCATGAGTCACTTTTTTTTTATAAGTGAACTGGACAAATTATTTATTTCCAAAACTCAATCAAGTTAAATTAAAGACACATTTATTCATTTTTACTGGCAGCAAGTGATAAACTATGCATGAAATGGCATCTGGTATAATAAATTAACAACAATAAAACAATAGATAACACTCCTCTTTTTCCTGCTTTCGTCATATTTTATTCCTACCCTAAACTCATCATTTTAACTGCAACGCCAACAGCAACACTAAAAATAAAATATTCACTTGTCCTTTGACAAGGGCAATTATAGCGATAACTTGCGTGATAAGAACCGTTTATACGGTTCTTTCACCTTTGTAACTGGACAGACAAGTATTTTGTTGCAAGAGGACGCTAGAAGGGATGATGACGGGAGAGAAACTTACATGGACAATGTTTTTCTCAAGCTTCAACTAACACAGTTCTCAACGACGACACGACTGTTAGTGCGCATGCGCCGTTCTCAGGAGCCCGGATGCTCGTATGGTAATCTCGTGAGAGTTCACGAGACGGTTCATAGCAGACGATGTATATATACTTCCGGTCTCTTCTTTCACGAATGTACACCATAATTTTGATAGTTAAATAAAATAGTATTTATTTAAAATACTGTAGTTTAAAATTGTTTAGAATATTGGCGGTACTGTGCCAATGTCGTTTAAAAGAGAAGGCAACGATGCAAATTATCTTCAGACTTTACGGGTTTGTATACCATTTAATTAAATAGTAAACACATGAATTCTGTTGGTGGCATTCTGAATTCTGGAGACGGGAGATTTTATGAATTGTAAAATGTTTTTTTTGTTTTTACATCTGTCCGAGGTGTTGTAGCGTGAACTGCAGGCTCGAAAAATGGCGTAGCTGGCTAGAAAACATCTAGATACAGAATAACAACATCTAGAAATATCTGCATTCGTGGCGGCTGGTTGTGGCGCAGAAGTGACCGGTTTTTTGCCTTGTTTTCTAATAAAAAGTGCTTAGAAATTGAAAAACAACACAACAATCAAAATACAAAATTAGTGCACAAAAGGGGACGCAGAGGTGCTTCCAAGGCACCAGGGCCAGGTTATATACTGGCCAAGACCTATTGACGCGTCCTAGCCGAGCGTCCTGGGCAACAGGTCCCTTCGGGTTCCTGGCTAAAGTCAATAGGATCGCCGATTCCTCCGAAGTCGGAGAGTGTCTGCCTGTACGGCGAGGAACCACCAGTCTGCACACCAATAAGCCAGACATGGGACAACGGATACTCACACAAACCTCAGGTCCTGTATGACATCACACTGATGTTGAACAACAGGATGCCTTCATCCGATATACAGGACTTCGCGTTGGAGCTCAACCCAACGAACACAAGCAAGCAAGCAAGCAGTGCACAAAAGAATTCAGGAACTTACTAATAAAAGAACAAGTACATCAACAGGCTGTCTAAAAACTAAAGATTGCAAAATCATAATAGAAAAAGATCAGATCATGTATTGTATGGACAGATTATGTGAAAAACCTTTATGAGGATAACAGAACGAACGAACGAACAAACAAACTTTATTTTCAAAGGGTTAAGAATTGGGCACGCAGGCCCGTCTAACATTCTGCCCTTCTATCACTCTCTTTCATACATTATTTCATTCACACATCATTCAAGGCTAACAGAGAACAGCAACAATATAAAAGATATGCATTATAAAGGCATGGGCAAAATGCGAACATCAAGACTACACGACACAGTAAAATTAGATAATGGTCTGACACTTGTTATTAGCCATGTGGAATATACTGGCCTACCAAAAGGGGACTGGCTGTTATACTAGGGTTTTGTTATTATTATTATTATTATCTCTATTATTAAGGGGGAAGATAATCCGTACTGAGATAGTGTTCGAGTAATTTGCGATTATATGAATAGGGATTGGTGATATCTTTGATTTCTTGTGGAAGATTGTTCCACAGCTGAGCTGCAGAGTACGTTAAGCTTGTTTAGAGAGAGGAACAGTATGATATTAGATTTAATAATGAAGGACCACCAATTTTGAAGATGGAGGTTCGAAATATTTTTAAGCATATGAAAGCTGGCAAGGCCCGTGCAGATAACATCACAACAGAAATGATTAAAGTTTAAAGCTTTAGAAGATTATGGACTAGATCAAGTCACCAGACTGCTGAACTCATTATATGATACTGGAGATACGATATACCATCTGAATTATGTACCTCTGTATTTATTGCAATCCCAAAGAAATCAGGAGCCTTGGAACGTGATCAACATAGAACAATTAGTATAATGAGTCACATCACAAAGATTTTGCTACGAATTATCATGCAAAGAGTTAGGAGGAAAATACAACCTGAAATAGGGGAAGAACAATGTGGGTTTGTAGAAGGAAAGGGTACAGTAAATTCTGTGTATATGCTGCGAATAGTTATTGAACGTGCTATAGAAGTAAACAAGGATATACATCTTTGCTTTATTGACTACACAAAGGCTGTTGATATAGTTAGACATGCCAACATGATGGATATGCTTGCAGATCTACAAATTGATGGGAAAGACATTAGACTTATAAAAAACATATATTGGAAACAACACACTGCCATAAGGATGGATAATAAAGTGGGACAATATCAGCCTATTAAGAGAGGTGTTAGGCAGGGATGTGTAATGTCTCCAGATCTTTTTTCCCTGTACAGTGAAAATATTTTCAGAAATGTAGAAGATATAAATGGAATCAGCATTGGAGGACGAAACATCAATAACATTAGATATGCAGATGATACAGTATTGATTGCAGACAATGCGCAGGATCTGCAACAAATAGTAGATGCGGTTGTTGTACACACTGAGCAGCTGGGGTTAGAATTAAATTGTAAAAAGACACAGGTTATGGTCGTCACTAGGAAGAACGAAGTACCACAATATAATATACAAGTAAGTTTTGTGTGAGATTCACTGGCACAGGAATGGAGCATAATGGGGACGACCCGTTGCTGTGAAGTTGGAACTGCGACTAACTAACTAACTAACTAATTCTTCAACAAGTTAATCGATACAATTATCTCGGAACAGTCATAACGTCTGATGGGACATGCCTTGAAGAGATTAGAACAAGAATCGCCATGGCGAAAGTAGCCTTTATCAAGATGAAAACATTCTGACCAATAAAAAGATGTCAATTGAAACGAGAAAAAGAGTGTTGAGGGGATACATAGAGCCTGTTCTTTTGTATGGATGTGAAACTTGGACAATGTGCAGTCAAGCTGAAAAACATCTGATGGCTGCAGAAATGTGGTTTCTGAGGAAAATGCAAGAATACCATGGACAGACAGAAAAACCAATGACCAAGTACTACAGGAGACAAATGAAACTCGTAAATTGATTAGAGAAAGTAGACGTAGACAGTCAAAATTTTTTGGACATGTTATGAGAAGAAATGGATTTCAGAACTTAGTGACAACTGGCAAGATCAAAGGGAACAGACCAAGAGGAAGACAGAGAGGAAAATACCTAGATGGCTTGGCCACATGGCATGAACGAGACAGGAACATGGAGCTGATCCACGACTCTGGTGATCAAATGAAATGGCGAGTCATGACTGCCCACGCTTTCCGGCATAGCACATGATTGATTTATTGATTTCTAATGACTGCCATTTCCATCGATGATGATTTTCGTAGAGGACTTTTGTGTTGGCATTCTGGCAACGGCATTATGTACAGTGAAATGTCTTTTTTTAACATCTGTTCAAGGTTGTTTTGAACTACATTTTGAAGAAAAAATGGTGTGGCTGGCTAGAAAAGGAACACCAACATCTAGTAACATCAAGACTTTGTAGGTGAACATCTGGTTGGGAAAGTGACTACCACTTCCATCAAGGATGAATGTTTCTTGGAGGACTTTTATGGTGACATTCTGGTGGTGGCTTTATGCACGGTGTGCCTGAGCAGGCTGTTGTTTGTCGAGACAACTGTCTTTTCCACTTTTCACATGGGGCAGTGAGGAACATTTAATTTGATATTCTCTGGCACAGGAACGGAGCATAAAGGGGATGACCCATTGCTGTGTTGTTGGAACCGCGACTGAACTGAACTGAACACACAAATTGATAATGGCTAATACTAATGCAATGCCGTTGCCAACGGCGGTGGGGATCGCGATATGGAGAAAGAAGAAGAAGCATGACCGCTCATGGCAGTCGCAGGGCACTTTATGGTGATAGGATATTATTTAATACTTCGGTATCTTATGCACATTACTATTTCAGTGAATGTTTCACCATTTATTTGACATTAACATTTACTTAAATGTTGCATGTTCGTTGCATGACGCTGCGATCAACCCCAGTTTGATTATCTAGGCAATTTTGGTGAAGGGCTTACGGACACAGTTCGTAATCCCGTATACCCGCGTTCGAAACACATCTGCGCGCGATTTGGCAGCAGACCGCGTTGCATTGGTTTTGCATTGGTATAGGTGCCAGTCATTCAGAAAGTAATGGAAAACTACTGAACGTAAACTTCACAGCCGCAGAAATGCTGGTGTTGACTGAGATATCCTGTAAAAAGGATATGCAAAAAAAAGTTAAAGTTTGCCATTAGTTCATTGCTTTCTGAAGTCAACATTTAAGTCTAACTTAATGCTGGTTTAGGCGTTGAAACATCTACCCCACTTGCACAGTTTATACTATAATAAAATGTGAATTCACTATTTCAATTTCAGTTTATTTCAAATAGCAATTTTTAAAGTTAGCAGCTTTCAAAGGCTCCAAAATTCAACAGTTAACTAAACTTACTTCTTAGAAAATAAAACTCAAACTGCTCTTACTTACCTTTACTCATTATTGTCATGTCAGCTTGCATAGGTGTTCATGTCTATCCACAGACTTTGGCCTTTGGTGTTCCAGATAAGCTCTGTAAGTGATACTCCACCATGATACTATCTCAGTTTATCCTTCCTTGTGCTCTGCTTCAGCCTCTTCTCCCACTGATCACGTTTTCTAATGCCCCTTTTCATTATATCACCCAAGGATGCTGTTTGTCTCTGTACTATAGTTATATACAATGTTGTAAGTACTATGCTCTTTAATACAGGAGGGAAAGTGGGGGTGGGGGGGGGGGGGGAGAGAGAGAGAACGCGTGCAAGAGGGAGACAAAGATACACATGAGAAAACATCATCATGTGCCATTCTGATAAGCATGGACAGTCAGGGTTCACCTTTTCACAAAATCACCAGTCTCGAGTCAGGTCTGTTCTTGGCCCAGTTTTCTCATGTGGCCAAACCCTCCATGTATTCATCTCTTTGTCTTCCCCTTGTTCTTGCCCCATCCAGTTTTCCTGTATTCACTAAGATTTCAAGTTTATTTACTTTCATAATGTGCCCAAATAATATTCACTGTCTACGACAGATGGTGTGCGATGGTAGACATGCATCCATTGTGGACAAACATTTACCGAATGAATTAGTCTGATCAGTTACATCTGCTACTGCCATGGGTTGTAGTTATTATGCCTTTTTTAAAGCACAGTGTAATAAACAATTGTCTGTCAAGACAGCAAGGTGCCAGTAGTGGTAGATAGCTTTTTATTCATGAGTATGTTTGCCATCTTGCAAGAGGCTGCTTTGGCATTGTTCTAATCTCCAAAGGCATCTTCTGTCAGATGTTATGACTGTTCCAAGATAGTTGTACTGATTCACTTGTTTAAAAATGTTCCCCT
>JACEFZ010017242.1:92500-230000 GCA_014155875.1 Cepaea nemoralis
GGTAGGAGAGTTTAAAGGGGAAGAGAATCAACTTCATTACACCTGGCTTTATGCTGGCTTGGTCTCATTCCGAAAATGTCACACAAAACACAAACTCCATAACTCCAGCGACAACCCGCAGGGGTCTCAGAGAAAATTGCACTCGTGAACCTAGTAACGTGATCCGGAATCAAACCCACAACCTTTGAAACTAGAGGTATGTGGCTTAACTATTTCACCACAGAGACCCAGAAAAGGTGGAGAAATGTAGAGCTAGCACCACATATGCAATATGCCTCAGTATGTTTTGGAAGGTTCCTTTGCTTGTCTTCCTGTTATGCCTGTGGTTGAAAACACATTGCTGATCTCATCTCTGCTTGTCAGGTTTGCCTGCACTGTTTGCCCCAGCCATCCTGTATTTGACACAGTCAGTGTTCTCAGCTTGCACAGGCACGGGAAAAAGCATGCGTCATGTAAGTGACTTTGTGTATTCGCTGTCTTCTTTTCTGTGAACTGAACTCTGTCCTGATGTTATTCAGAAACAGTAGCACTTCTGTAAGTGATAACTGTCTGAGACTTAAGGAATGAAAGTGGCACGTGGGAGGGAAGCATTTGAAGCAATAACTATGGCAGAGTTGGCAAAGGAAATAACTGTTTTGAGACCAGAGAAGTCCTTAAAAACTGAAAAACAGGATTTCATTGTATAAGGAGAATATCCCTGGGAAGGTTACCCGGTCGACAAATGCCCGCAGAAGTTGGATGTGTCTACCTAACGGCGCAAAAACGCAGCTCTGCTGTAAACAGGCACAGCACAGTCACGCCCGAAAAAACTCTCCGGATGAACGCAGAAGAAGAAGGAGAATATAATCAATTTGTGTTGTGAGGTAATAAAAGAAAGTTGTGGTGCGGCATAATGAGGTACTAGTATGACAGAGTTTTAAAATGTACTGATTATACTCAGACCTACATTTTTTTTTCTTATTGACATCCAAGTTATTGACCATTGTTCTCAACCCAACAAGTATCAGTATTCAGCATTCTTTCATCTCTTATAGACGCACACACACACGTACATAACAAATTGTGATCTCTGATGGCATGGATCAATTCATGTGTTGACTCCCTTCCATGCCATGACACAAGACTGTCAAGAATTTTCTCATGCTGTCTTCCTCTATCTCTCTTTCCAGAAATCTTTCCTGTTGTCACAACATGTTCCCCGTCTGTGTCTTTTTATAATGTTGCCCAAAAATGATGACTGCCTCTTTCTGATGTTTGTGTTAAGTTGTCTTTGCGACTAAGCCTCTCTCAAAATGTCCAGATCGCTCTTCTTGGCTGTCCTATGAATTTTCAGCATTCTTCTATAAAACCACATCAATAAAACTTGTAGGAATTTTTTCGCCTGTTTACTAATTGTCCCTTATTCGCAACCATATGTTAAGACTGGATCTATGTAACATGCAAGAACTCTTTTTCTAACTTTCAAGGACACCGATTGTTTTCATCATCTTATTCTTCTGCTCTTTATCCCCCATTAAGGTATACTCTCTCTACCAACTGATACCAAGCCCTTCTATCTTTTGCTGTATCATGCAGCTCTTCCACGCACTACCCATATTATTAATCTGTCTCTAATGCTCTTCTCTGTTTGTCTTTAAGTTTCCCACTGCTTCATTTGCTCTGTGGATTCCAAAGAAAGGGCTTTCAAGTTCAACTATGATCAGTTTTCTCAATGAGTGAATCACCAAACAACCAGAAGTAGAATTTGTAAGCTTTACTAGAACACGATCACAAGTGACAGAATGAATGTTGCGGCCAAAGCCTTCATCAGCACACAAACAACAGACAGACACCAATATCGCTACATGAAAATACATGTTTTCTCAGTGTGTTTTCTGTCTAGCACCAGCCTCTTTTCCTCAACTCTTGTTTTGCTTGAATCTACTTCTCTCACAAAGCTCTGTATTAGTGATTCTGTGGTGCTGTTGTACTCTTTCTTTTTCGCACAGGTACAGTTGATGACTATTTGTAGTTTATTAGTAAATGTTTGAGTTATTTTTCGTGTTTCTGATCCATACAGCAGTACTGATTTAAATAGGGTTAGATATTGTAACTTCAGATCACAATATGCATCCTTGTCGCACTCATTCCTGTTCTTATTTCAAATCTATCTGTTAGTTATCTCTTATGAACAACTCTGCATTTTATGTCTTTATATGATGTCTTTATTGAGTTAATAATTTACTATGAGATCCTATGATGCCTCATCAATTTCCAAAGGGATCCCTGTCAATGTTGTCAAAGGTCTTTTCATAGTTAAGTGCAGGGTCTCATTGCAAGCCTGCTTATTCATCCTATATTTATCTGCAATGGCATCTCTAAATCACTTCAGAGTGTTCCAATCCTGCTTAATATTTGCACAGGAACTGACAGTAATATTATTCCTCTATAACTGTTGAAAGATGTCAATTCAAACGAGAAAAAGAGTGTTGAGATGCTACATTGAACCTGTACTTTTATATGGATGTGAAGCGTGGACAATGAGCAGTCAGGCTGAAAAACATCTGATGGCTGTAGAGATGTGGTTTCTGAGGAAAATGCAAAGAATACCATGGACAGCCAGAAAGACCAATGAACAAGTCCTTCAAGAAACAAATGAAGATCGTAAATTGATTCGAGAAATTAGACGTAGACAGTCAAAATTTTTTGGGCATGTTATGAGAAGAAATGGATTGGAGAATTTGGTGACAACTGGTAAGATCGAGGGGAATAGACCAAGGGGAAGACCTAGAAGCAAGTACCTGGATGGCTTGGCCTTGTGGCATGGTCGAGACAGAAACACGGAGCTGATCCACGACTCTGGTGATCGAGTGAGATGGCAGAACATGACCGCCCACGCTTACCGGCATGGCACATGATGGATGGATAACTGTTGCACTCCTGTGGGTTCCCCCTCTTCAGCAGCACCACCAGATATCCTCTCCAATCTGCTGGTATTTCTTTGGTCTCTCAGGCTCTGCTGAATAATTTGCACAGTGATTCAGTTAATGTGATTAAATTTACTTTAATAGCTACTGCTGGGAAACCATCTGGACCACACACTTTCCCATCTTTCAGAACTTTGATAACCGTTCTAATTTCTTCTTTAGATGGTTTCTCACAGTATATATCCAGCTTCACTTCTGCAGGCTAGATATCTGAAGGGTCTTTTGGGACTGATCTGTTCTTAAGTTCATCAAGTATTCAACCCAACTGTTTATTTAATCTGTGATGTTGTTGAGAACTTTCTCATTACTGTTTTTTATTTGTTCACTTTTAGTTGATTATACTTTCCTACTATTTACCTTGAAGTGCTGCAAAGGAATCTGAGGTTTCCTTTCTCTGCTGGTATTTCTGACTCTCTTGCTAGTAAGTAAAGAACCCTCTTACATGCCATTCTTCTATTGTGTTGAGTTTCCAGCGCTATCCACACTTTGTTTTTATTCCCTTTTGTCAAGGTATTCCGAGGAGCGGCTGGCCGAGTGGCTAGAATGCCAGATTCTCCTTCGGGAGACCCAGGTTCGAATCCTCAGTAAGGTGTGGATTTTTTTCTGTCGGGGGAAAAAATAAAACCCTAATCCGCAGTTCGCGGTGACTGCACTAGCCAGGCGGCCTTAATTCCTCAGGCTCAAGACCCATCCCCTGCCATACACTGCAAGGTACTATTTAGGCAGTAAATGACAGACAGGTCAAGGTATTCCATCCATGATTCTTTCCAAATGCTTTTTAACCCGCTTCCAGTAGTCTTTCATACTCACCTCATCTACTGTTGCAGGATCTGATCCTTATTAGAGACTGTGACAATAAATCACTCTTTAGTTTCTTGGTTTCTGAGATATCCTACATTGTATTGAATTCCACATTTATAAGATATGTATCTCTTGAGTTTCAGTTTAATTTTAATTGAGACCAGAGGATGATCTGTGTATCTACACAGCATTTCTCTCATCGGGAGTTACTCACTTCATCAGTGATGACTGGTGGAAACAGTGGTACTGGCGGCTATCTTCACTTCTAAAAACTGTCAGTTATGCAGAGATGATCAAAATTACCAGTGTCCCTCGCCATCAGGCAAACCCACTCCAACTTCTGAGGTACTTATAATTTACATCGCCAAGTCAAAGACCGAAAGTCAACATTTTAGTCCAACTGACTGGTGTAAGGGTTGAACCCGCTACCTCAGCATCACCACACAGGAAATTTAAGAACATGATTTATCCATTCTGCCATGCTGTTCTCCCTCTTCAGTTTGATTAAAGCTGTAAGACTTTCTGCTGCAAATGTTGTTTGACCTCACACCTGGAGTTATTTTTCTAATCAGATAGAAACATTTGTAACTTATAAATTGATCATTTTTGGTTTTGCGAAGAGTTAACTGTACTGTGAACAGTGGTGTATTTTCCTGCATTTCCTATTCAGATCTGGATGTCCATGTTGCAAAGAAACGGGAGCTAAAACAGCTAATTGCTGCAAGGAAGCACGAACAATACTTGAAAGATGGGACAACATCAATCAAAGTGGTAATTATTTCCTGTAACTGTTATTTGATTGCTGGTGCCCACATTTCTGTTTGTTAACCTGCAACTTTTAGAGAGGGGGTTTGGAGTAGTGTAGTATGTATTGTGTGGTGGTATAGTACTTAGTGCACTGGTCTGCCAAGGTATTGGTTTAGTTTCAATCCCCAGTAGTAGCCGGATGATATTTTCCAGCTAGTATGGCTCTGTGGCTGAATCAGCCTCACAAAAATGGGTATCGGACAATTCTCTGGACAGGAAAGATTATGTGGAAGAGAACTGGTCACCTGACCTCATATGTCTTAGCCTAACATATGTGAAGGCCTCTTAACAACCCAATGACAGTATCGATGAACAACTCAACAAAGAGCTTGGCTTGACTCGGTGGAGGACCTATACTCCATTGGGAGATGGAAGAAGATGGCAGTAAAAGCTAGCATACATTGCTCTAGTGGTGAGACATATTTTTTTTCTAATGTTTCCTACTTAATGTAAGTGTTTCTGTGAGAGAGCCTGAAGACAGAAACAGGGGTTTCTGGAACTTTGGTATATGTACTCGCTTCATTGTGGCTGCCTAGGTAACCATTTTTATTAGGCTGGGTCAACTTCAGAATCACATAGATGCAGGTAGGGATCCTACCTTTGCTGGTTATTAAACTCAGACCACTGTTTTGGCAGTCAAACACACTATAGTAATTTACTATAGCATTTCAATTTTATAAATGCATTAACAAGAAAAGTCAAACATGTTTGTTTTATTTGTTTTGTCTTTCAGGCTGTCCCTGTAGAAAGAGGTCTCGTTACATCTCGTCCATATGATCCACGGGTGAAAAAAAATAAAGTTCAGAATGGTCAACGAAGGCCAATACTGGAGATTGGTTCAAACTGTGGGACTGCATCTACACAGCATTCCTCTCAACGAGAGTCACTCACTTCAGCAGTGATGACCGGTGGTAACACTGGTACTGGCGGCTCTTCGGCACTGAAGGAAACATATGAGCAGTCGTTGTGTGGGCCAGTTATGCATGGTCATCAGTTGAAGAATATCTTCAGCGATAAAATTGAAGAACCTATCCGAATAACACCATATCAGTCTAAGTTTAGAAGAAACCGGCCATCTGTACAACAGAGCAAAGGCTGTACTTCATTAGCCAAAGAATTGCCTTTCATGACTGCCCTCCAGAATAATGCATTAACAAATAGACTCCATACGAAAGTTTTGACCAGCTCTGGCCTATGCAGTGTTTCTTCTTCTGTTGTGGATCTATCATCTCAGAAAACATTAAATTTAAATGTAGCTTCAGAGGCAGTTGTTTCTGCTAATAAGTCATCAACGCCAGAACATGTGTTATTTAGTGTTGTGAATCCCTCTCTTCAAGCTGGCATTCAATCACACAATGTTTTATCTGCTACATCTCTTTTTCCACCTCCACCTCCGCCACCACCTTCACCGCCATCATCACCGCCGCCACCATCATCATTTACCAGTACAAATAACTGTAGCAGGACGTCATCTGTCCCAAGTGTGACAGCGGCATCAGTCACATCTCTTCTACAAGTGGATAAGAAAGGTCTTAAAGAGAAGAATTCTGCATCTGAAAAGCTGAGACAGTTGCAAGGGTGAGTATCATTCATGATCTTTTTTCATCATTGGGAAAGGGATTAGGATTAATAATCCACATTACTGAGGGTCATTGTGGCAAAATGGTCATGCCATCCACCTGGGACTCTGAAAGTTGTGGATTCATTTCCCAGGTGGGGAATTACCTGTTGAACTAACTAGTGAATAGAGGTCACATTGTCTGAGAGATTTCTTCTTCTTCTGCGTTCATCCGGAGTTTTTTTTCCGGACGTGATTGCGTTGTGCCTGTTTACAGCAGAGCTGCGTTCTTGCGCCGTTAGGCCGACACATCCTAACTTGTGCAGGGCATTTGTTGACCAGGGTTAACCTTCCCAGGTCTGAGAGATTTAACATGTTTAAACTTTTCTCTGTTGACCCCAGCAAATGGGTTCATTCTTGACTTAGGGATGTAAATTACAAGTACATCAGAAGTTGGAGAGGGTTTGTCTGATGGCAAGAGACATTGGTAACAGGGAATGCTAACCCTTGTGAAATCAATCCAGCACACTCATTACTAGTAGTAACACGTGTGTGGACTACACTCAAGTTCAAAGGGCGACAACAACAAAAAGAACTAGTGAATTGCCATTGTATTGTAAAGTATTTGGTTATATATTTGGACAGATTTTTTTTAAACTGATGAATGGTTCAGCCCTTGTGTTCATCTGGTGCTAGAAAATATTTCTGCTTGTAAAAATATTTGTGCCTGTGATGCAGAAATCAACTGGCCATCTGTATAGGTGGGTGACAGAAAGAGTTGGGGGAGTGAAGAAGAGACGGAACACACACACTAGCAAATGAAATCTGTTGTTAAGTTATCAAGTAGCAAGTCCTTCACAATATGTTGTTCACATCATAGCCTGCTAGAAGACTCTTGATCCTTTGTCAGTTCCCCTGCCTCCTGCATTTTTGTGCTCAGGGTGTCTTTACTATCCTATATCCACCATGAAGTTGGTTGAGTCCTGTTGCAGTTTCTACGCCTTCCATTACTGTTCTCCATTTAATCACAATGACATTTTATGTGGCCAGAGAGTTTTAGTTTGCAAGGTAGGAGACTGTTTATAAGTCAGTTTGCTTCAATGTTCTGATCTTGTAGAATGACAGTATTTTATTTTCTTCTTTGTTCACATTATTCTAAGAATCTTTCTGTAATATTTCAGCCTCATAATTTTCTTCTTGATTCACAGTATTCTAAGAATCTTTCTGTAATATTTCAGCCTCATAATTTTCTCCTTGATTCACAGTATTCTAAGAATCTTTCTGTAATATTTCAGCCTCATAATTTTCTTCTTGATTCATGGTATTCTAAGAATCTTTCTGTAATATTTCAGCCTCATAATTTTCATCATAAGTGTTTCTGAAATGGGCCATGATTTATATGTGCATGTTACTGCAAGAAAGATTCTTTGTCTTTTTCTTTACCTTTAAGACTCCTGGTGGAGTACAGGCCCACAGCCATACATGCCAAGCCCTTTGTAGGTCCAGTTCATTCTTGGTTGGGTGTTGGGGGGGGGTGTTCAGTGTGAGGTGGCCATTCTCAGTTAATTAGTTGCATATCTTTTACAGGACGAAGCAGTCAACTCCTGCATTTCTTTGGCTGTTTGTGATTCCTGAGCAAGTTTACGTTCGGTAGTTTTCCATTGCTTTCTGAACGACCGACACTCATACCATTGTAGAGAAACCAACACAAGGCAGTCTGCTGCCCAAATTGCCTGCAACACTGTTTCAAACACGGTATGCAAGATTACAAATTGCATCTATAACCCTTTCACCACAGAACTGTTCTCAGACCAACCCTCTTTAACATTCAAAACAGTGTATTCCCTGCGCGAACACAGAAGCCACAAACAGTATCTTGCACGATTCCTGGCCTATTTCGCTGCATCTTTAGTCGCCTTTCACGACATGCATACTGCATGTGTTACTGTTCTTGAGTTCCCTTTTAGGCCCCTGTAACACACAGGCCGGTCTCCCTGGCCAAGAAGTTAGCGATGTTGTTCGTAATCCCGTATATTCACGTGGGGGGAAACAGCTTTGCGAGATTCTGCAGTGGATCGCGCCGCACTAGTAACGTACAGGGGTATGTGAGCTGGTCGTTCAGAAAGCAATGGCAAACTACTGAATGTAAAAACTTGTCTAGCACATCAACAGCAGCTGAAAAATGCTGGTGTTGACTGCAACATCCTGTGAGGGATATGCAACAACAAAAAAACACATAGGCAACAAGACAGATGTGTGGTCTCACAATGTGTTCGTTTGTTTGCTAGTGTTCTGTCATAAGCTCTTCATGATGTTTGGTTTGTTTGCTAGTGTTCTGTCATAAGCTCTTCATGATGTTTGACCTCTGCTTGGCTATAGCCACATCTCCTTCTGACATTTAATAACAATTTGAACAATGCCTATTGTTGTTGCTTGCGTCCGCTGGCTGTGAACTCCAGCGTGAAGTCCTGTATGTCGGATGAAGACATCCTGTTGTCCACCATCAGTGTGATGTCATACTGGACTGAGGTTTGTGTAAGTATCCATTGTCCCGTGTCTGGCTTATTGGTGTGCAGACTGGTGGTTCCTTGCCGTGCAGGCAGATACTCTCCGACTTCAGAAGAATCAGCAATCCTATTACGTTAGCCAGGACTCCGAAGGGACCTGTTGCCCAGGACGCACGACTAGGTCGTGTTAGTAGGTCTTGGCCAGTATAGAACCTGGCCCTTGTGCCTTGGAAACACCTCTGCATCCCACAAGCTTATTGTTATTAATTATGGAGACAAAGTACTCACAATTTGTGATATTTTCGATCTCATATGTAGTAAAAAAAATAAATAGCGCATGATGAAAATGACAATGTTATTATAATTGTTGTGGGTGGTTGGTGTGGCTGAATGGTAAGAGCACTCGTTTCTAAACATCCGGTGTGCTGATGCTGAGGTAGCAGGTTCAGCCCCTACACCTGTCAGTTGGACAGAAATGTTGACTTCTCGGTGGATGTAAATTACAAGTATCTCTGAAGTTGGAGTGGGTCGCCTGATGCCAATTAACACTGGCAATAGGGAAAGATAATCCACATGCAAAAATCTGTCTAGTGTACTAGAAATAGTTACACGTGTATGGACTACGCTTGAGTTCAAAGCAAGCAAAGGAAAGAAATGATTGTTACAATGCAGCAATGCTTTAGCTCTTGTCCTGGAGCCCAATGCCACATAGTGATACAGGCAAATATTCTTCATCTGTTGGCTTGTTCCAAGTATGTATTTGTCAGGAACCTACTTTTAGGCCAGCCCTTTTTGCTCGCTTCTGCTCATTGTCCTTCCACTGGCAAGTCGACTCCATGACTTAATTTACTCATGGCGCTATTTCTGTGCTCCGTATTAAATAGCTAATGATCTTTGTGCCATGATTTATTTTCTTCTGAATACTTTGCTATCAAATCTTGATTGCTTGTCCACATTTACTAGACACTCGCTCTCTGCAACTCTCGCGCTAAAGTCACAAGTTCAACTAAAGAGCATAACAGAAATCCATGCTGTTTTCATCATGTATTTCACAGCTTCATACTTACAATTTTTATTTGGCTTCAGTAGAAGTAATTTTCTGAATATCTTTATTCTTATTAACCAGACAATGATCATAAATAACATTATATATATGTTTGTTTTGCTTTAGATCTGGCTGGAAGAGGGACTGGGATGGGAAATGGATCAAGGATGATAACGCAGAATTTGACTCTGATGAAGAAGCTCCTGACATTCCTTGAAGTCATTGCGTTGTAGTGCTGAGTTACTATAGAGACTTTGTGCAGGGATCTGTAAATATGACATTACTTATTGAACCTTCAACGGGAAATCAGAAACAATTGGACTGCAGCAGAAACTGGCAGTACAAAAAGAGACAACAGCAGTAATATTGAGATGCCACTGAGAAACAACTCGTTTCTTCAGAGGATTTCAACATACTTTTATTTCTAATTTGGTTTTATTAAATCTTCATCCTCATTCATATGGAATAGATTGTTGGTTGTATTATTTTATTTGTAGTGAAACTGAAATATTTTTGCGTTTTGTTGAAAACATGTGAGAGGGAATGCAAACTTGGTCCATCAAGTATCTGGCTTCACTGAACTCTGATGTGTCAGCCAAAAGGTTCAAATATCATGGCTTTACTTCAAACTGACATAGATACATTTGTATTTTTCATGATGAAGAAAGAAGACATCTCGAAGTTGCATATCCTTTACAGGGCGTTGCAGTCAACACCAGCATTTTACTGCCATTGTTGATGTATTGGCAAGTTTTACGTTCAGAACACGTTAAAATCAACAAGACACGGACTCACAGAATCCTCCTCTAACACAATCGCGAAAGCTAACTCAATTATTCTTTTCAACACAAACTCAAAACCTAACAGAATCATTCTATAAATAAGAAGAAATAAAACTAAAAACACCGGGAAGGTTAACCCAGTCAACAAATGCCCGCAGAAGTCGGATGCGTCGGCCTAAAGGCGCAAAAACGCAGCTCTGCTGTAAACAGGCACAATGCAATCACGTCCGGAAAAAAAAACTTCGGATGAACGTAGAAGAAGAAACTAAAAACTGTCTCAATCAAAGTGTATTCAATATTACACAACATGAAAGAAAGTACATTTGTCGGCTTCAAAGCTTGTCATTTTCTCTGATATTTTACAGTAACTAGATGTCACCTATTTGGTTCCATCTCTTTACCTAGCTCATGTATGGCTCCACGAATACTGCTTGTGTACGGCGGTGGCCACCTCTGGTGCACAAAAGACTGGGGCGGTGAACAAGGCGGATTAGTCTGCCTAGATCATGACATAGTTGGAGATCCATTGCAGCCGAACCTCATTGTGGAGACAGCATCTGATTGATTTACTGAAATGCCACCAAATCTACTGTGCACGCATGCATGCACACAAAAGTAAACATGTGGAGAATAGTTTAGTTAGAGATCATCACAACTCATTGTTAAGTTTCCAGGGAAACAACTTTTAGTGTCGCCCTACTGCTGCTTGCATTCCATGGTCTTGACATCTGTCTGCAATGACAAATAATAATTGGACATACGTAAATAATATTTCTAAAATATACTGTTTTTTTGCATATCCTATTTACAGGACATCGCTGTCAACACCACCATTTTACTGCCGTTGGTTGTCTTGGCAAGCTTACGTTCAGTAGTTTGCCATTGCTTTCTGAACGACGGTTCCTATACCAACTCGTTAAAGCCCAGCGCAACGCAGTTTGCTGCTAAATGGGTCGCAGCTGTGTTTCAAATGTAGGTAAGCTTACGAATCGCATCTGTAAGCCGTTAGCCATGGAGACACTCAAAATATACTATACTTTCTAAAATATACTAAGAAACCATATTTTAAAAAAAAAAAACAGGTTCTCTATAGCAGTGGTTCTCAACCTTTTTTAGCCCATGCACCCCTTCACCATATGTTCACAATGTCATCATTTCCTCCTCCCACTCCCCTCGTATTTCCTCCCTATAAACCCCGTCCCCCCACACACACACACACACACACAGTATACATAAAAATGAAAGCTAAATTTAATAACACATACTAGAACAAGTCTAGACGCCTACATAAAACGTGATTTTGGGGTCTACTTTCGCTATAAAACGAATTTCAGAAGGGCAAGAATTACAGAACCGTAGAGTATGGAGGGAAAAACATTATCAAGCAATCGGTTCTTGTAATAACACGATCTTGAAATAATCTTTTAATTCCCCCCCTGGAGACCCTAAAATTCCCCACTGGTTGAGAACCACTGCTCTATAGTATCTTGTACTGATGGCTAATAGTTAAGAATCTTGTAGATGTGACCTAAAGTTTAGGATCTTCCGTTGATGTCTGCTAGTTCAGAATCTTCTAAAGATGACCTACAGTTTAGGATTTTCTACTGGTGACCTATCGTTTAGGATCTTCTACTGATGGCCAATAGTTTAGTATTTTTTGTTAACCCTTTATAGTTTAGCATCTTATGTTGATGACATATAGTTTAGTATCTTCTACTGATGACTTATAGTTTAGGATCTTTTATTCATGGCTCAGTCTTGAATCGTGTACAGATTACCTCTAGTTCAGGATCTATTGATGACCCATAGTTTAGAATCTTGTATTGAATGCTGTGCTATCTGCATATCTTATACTGCCAATGTTATGTTCTCCAATGATGATTCCTCTCCTACCTTTTCAATTTCTGAGTTCAGTTCATGAGTGCAATTTTCTTGGAGACCTGTAGGGGTCATCGCTGGAGCTACAGAGTTTGTGCTGTGTGCGATGCTTTCACCAGGCCGGCCTGCGGAAAGACACCAAGCTATATGGGATAAAACCTGGTGCAACAACAATCCTCTTTCCTTATCAATCAATCAGGCCGGGAAGGTTAACCCGGTCAATAAATGCCCGCAGAAGTTGGATGTGTCGCCTTAACGGTGCAAGAACGCAGCTCTGCTGTAAACAGGCACAATGCAATCACGTCCGGAAAAAAGTCCGGATGAACGCAGAAAAAGAAGAAGAATCAATCAGGTGCCATCTCCACAATGAAGGTTGGCTGCAATGGATCTCCAACACTGTCTTTGTCTCTAGCCCTGACTGTACATTCTGTCAGACTGATGTTCTTTCATCTCTTGATGTTATCTTCCCACTTGTATCGTTGTATCCTCTTGCTCGCTTGCCCTCAATCTTGCCCTCCAGTATGGTTTCTATAAGAATGTTATGTCTTTTAACGTGACCAAAATATTTCACTTGCCTCTTTTTCATTTCTTTCATCAACTCTTTTTATTCCCAGGTTTTCTAGAACCTCTGTATTTGATTGTTTCTGTTTCCATAAAATACGGCATATTCTCCTGTATATCCACATCTCCAGGACCTCTGTTTAACTTTCTAGTTGCTTGTTAAATGTCCAGGCTTCCGAGCAATACAGTAGTGTTGAATCTTCCCCTTTCAACCCTTTTTAAAATAAAATCAGAATAACTTAACATAACCCCGGGGATATGGACATTATGGTAGTGCAGTGGCAAGCACACTTGCCCACTGGTGATGTATTCAAATTCTCAAGGTACATTTTTAAACTGAGCTGGGTTCCCATGTCGACCTAGCCTGAAATTAAGGCATCTGGCATAATGTTGACATCACCAATCATATGTCTAGCAGCATACAGCCAAGATTGGTTTATACAAGTATTGGGTCCAGCAGCATACAGCCAAGATTGGTTTATACAAGTATTGGGTCCAGCAGCATACAGCCAAGATTGGTTAAACAAGTATTGGGTCCAGCAGCATACAGCCAAGATTGGTTTATACAAGTATTGGGTCCAGCAGCATACAGCCAAGATTGGTTTATACAAGTATTGGGTCCAGCAGCATACAGCCAAGATTGGTTTATACAAGTATTGGGTCTAGCAGCATACAACCAAGATTGGTTTATACAAGTATTGGGTCCAGCAGCATACAGCCAAGATTGGTTTATGCAAGTATTGGGTCTAGCAGCATACAGCCAAAATTGGTTTATACAAGTACTAGCTGACCCGGCCCGGCTTCGCCCAGGCCCTGGCGGGGATCTATCTGTCTGTCTGTCTGTCTGCTTGTCAGCTCCTGGTGGGGAGTATCTCATTTAATTCATATAAGTAGTCATATAAGTTCCCGTTCCTGACTGTCTGTCTGACCCGGCCCGGCTTCACCCTGTCCCTGGTGGGGAGCATCTCATTTAATTCATGATAAGTAGTCATATAAGTTCCCATTCCCGACTATCTATCTGTCTGTCTGACCCGGCCCGGCTTCACCCAGTCCCTGGTGGGGAGCATCTCATTTAATTCATATAAGTAGTCATATAAGTTCCCATTCCTGACTATCTATCTGTCTGCCTGTCTGTCTGTCTGACCCGGCCCGGCTTCACCCAGCCTCTGATGGGGAGCATCTCATTTAATTCATATAAGTAGTCATAGAAGTTCCCGTTCCCGACTGTCTGTCTGTCTGACCCGGCCCGGCTTCAGCCCAGTCCCTGGCGGGGATCTGTCTGTCTGTCTATCTATGTATCTATCTATAGCCAGGGGACATAACTTAAGATATAGCAATGCTACTAAAAGTTATGTCCCTTGTTTTATTTTTTCTTATGTTGAGTAATGTAATTACAAAATTAAATTTTAGTAAGTAAATAGATGATTGTACACTAAGAAACTATTACAGTTGGTTGCACAGGAATGAAAAGAAGATGTGTAGAAAATTTCATCTTAATCGGACGGACTGTTCGCGAACGCATAAAGAACGGACATACATACACACATAAATTGTGTTTTATAGAAATAGATTGGGTCTAGTAGCATACAGCCAAGATTGGTTTATACAAGTATTGGGTCCAGAGGCACAGTGGTCTGCCATTATGATGTAATGATGACCCCTAAAAATATCTAGAGGCAATTGTTAACATCACATGGAAGATGTGTGACAGAGATTAAGAGCAGAATAGGTCAAGCAGAAGCTGCATTTCAGAAGATAAACAGAATCTTAAGTAACAAGTCACTGTCATTTAAAAAAAACCAAAGAGAATACTGAAATGTTACGAGGGCGAGTCAATAAGTCACACAGTTCTGTGGGATGGCAGGTAAATGTAGTTGGTGTTTTCTACAGGTGTCATTAGATGACAGCAATATCGAACTTTATATTCCCGTTTGTCAGGTGGCGCTTGGTGTCTCAAGCACATGTGCAGCGCATAAACAAAATGACGACTGTAATTACGGAGTGTACAACCAAAGAGCAACGTGCTGTTGTGCGTTTTTGTGGGCAAAAGACTCCCTGCAAAGGACATTCATAAGGAAATGCTTCCTGTTTATGCTGACAAATGTTTGTCCTGTAAAGCGGTGCATAGCTGGGTAGAAAAATTTTCTCAAGGACGCTCTAAAATTGTTGATGAAATCTGACCTCATCGTCCTCCTGTTGAGACTGCAACAGAAGTAACCGTTTAGCGGGTGGAAGAGATGATTAGAGGTGACAGGTGAGTAATGTCCACCTTACAACCCCGACTTAGCCCCTAGCAATTTCCACCTTTTTGGTCCACTGAAAACCTATCTTAGCGGGAGACATTTCGCAAATGACGCCGAAGTTGAATGTGAAGTGAAAATGTGGTTTAGAAAACAGAGCATGCAGTTCTATGCAGCTGGTTTGGGAGGACTGATACAACGATGGGATAAGTACATAAATGTTGGTGGAAATTATGTTGAGAAATAAAGGGACAATGTATGTATAAAAATAAACTGGCTTCAAGTTGTTTTATTTAGTTATTTTTCTACCGTCATTTGTGACTTACTTATTGACTTCCCTTCGTATATTGACCTATTTTGCTGTATCGCACTGAATCTAGCAATGGGAATGAACAAATTAGGAAGAACTTGGAAGCAATGGAGGGACTGTGGTTTATGTGAATAGCTTAGACTGCCAGAGTAACTAACAAGTTACATGAAAAGGCTAATAGTAGAAATTCTGTATTTAAATAGCTGAGACAATTGCAAGGGTGAGTGTTATTCATGATCTTTTTCATCATTGGGAAAGGGATTAGGATGAATAATCCACATATATATATATATATATATATATATATATATATATATATATATATATATATATATATATATATATATACTAGCTGCCCGGCCCGGCTTCGCCCAGGCTCTGGCGGGGATCTATCTATCTATCTATCTATGTATCTGTCTGTCTGCTTGTCTGTCTGTCTGTCTGTCTGACCCGGCCCGGTTTCGCCCAGCCCCTGGCGGGGAGCGTCTCATTAAATTCATATAAGTAGTCATTATACATTCAAATACATTCTCTAAGCGTACAGAGTATGCGTTCGGCCCCTGGGCCCTCGCAGCTAATTTATTGGTTGCAGCTAGAAAATTTCATTTAATGTTAGGATTATTTAGTTTTTTAAATGTTGACGTATAATTTTTCAGTTATGGTCGAACACCAAATTTGATGTCTAATGTAGTGCTTTTTGATAAACAATATTTTTTGTTTTTCTGTCTGGTGCGTACACAAATAAATCCGAAGGTTTTCCAACGCGTGAGCAGGCCACATATAGCTGTCCATGTGTGAAGCACGGATTTTCCAAATTTAGTCCACACACTTGTAGCGATTGTCCCTGTGCTTTGTTGATCGTCATGGCAAATGCAAGTCGCACCGGAAACTGCAGGCGTTTGAATTCGAATGGCATGTCTGTTGGAATCATTGGGATGCGAGGCAACAGTACATCAAAGGATAGGACTTCTTCTTTTTTTAGACAAAAAAAAAACAACAACCTGCATTTTAACAGGCGTGCTGCGTGTAAGGTATGCATAAGGTATGCACACCCACAACATTGAATGAAAAATGTGATGTTGACACACACGCGGCCAACTTTTTTTAAAAACAAAAACAAAATCAAGAATATACCCATTTAATTGTGTACTGACCTTCTCTCTGCCAAGCGAACGGAAAAAACAAATGCTTCGATTACTTCAAAAGTTCCACTCCGAAAAAAGTACAGAAATAAAATTCTAACGTATCTAATCTAAAATAAATCCATTATTTTTAATGAACACTGGTTTTAAAAACATAAAAAGATGTGTTAGAAAATTTTCACTATTTAAATAGATGCATTACTTTTATAAAAATTATGAAAATGCCTTAAAGATTATATCATTATTTATTATAACTCATATGCCTGTAAATAACTATAGACAGAAAGTTTATAAATCTTTGAAAACAATGCAACAATCTATACATAAAATAATAGTGATGTTATTAAAAGTTATGACCCTTGAAATAACTTTTCTTATGTTAAGTCCCCTTGATGGAAACGATAAATATTAGCTGCCCGGCCCGGCTTCGCCCAGGCTCTGGCGGGGATCTATCTATCTATCTATTATCTATGTATCTATCTATCTATCTATCTATCTATGTTCGGCCCGTTCCCGTTAAAAATATAGATAGAATAGAAGAATAGATAGAAAATATGATTGGAAGAGATCTATCTAAAGTAAACTTGGCTCCCGTTCCCGACTATCTGTCTGTCTGTCTATCTGTCTGTCTGACCTGGCCCGGCTGCACCTCATTTAATTCATATAGATTTCTATAGCCAGGGGACTTAACTTAAGATATAACAATGCTACTAAAAGTTATATCCCTTTTTGTCATATATTTTTATATTTTCTTATGTTCAGTCATGTAATTACAAAATTAAATTTTAGGAAGGTAATAGCTGATAGCTGATAGATAAAACTATCACAGTTGGTTGCACAGGAATGAAAGGAAAACGTGTAGAAAATTTCATCTCAATCGGTTGGACCGTTCGCGAACGCATAAAGGACGGACATACATACATACATACACACAACGATTTTTATATATATATATATATATATATATATATATATATATATATATATATATATATATATAGAGAGAGAGAGAGAGAGAGAGAGAGAGAGAGAGAGACAAGGTTCTTTTGTCACATAATAAGAAGAAAAGCACTGAAATATATCCTATCGACTGGAAAGACCAGCAGAAGGCAGACAGAGAAATGATGCTGGAATGCCTAAATTGCGATACAGAAGAATAACATCAATAGAACTGATTCACAACAACAGGGACAGATTTGTACATATACATGAACACCTAAGTTGTCTGGCGTGGCACATAATTATGGTGATGATATTTACGTCTAAATCTCTGGTGCCTATTTGATAGACATGTTGAATTGTTGAGCTCAGAGCCCACTGGTTGGGGAGACACACCACTCACAACTGGAGATGGAACTGTGAACCACTGTATTCGTATATGTTGTTGTTGAATGTTGTTTGTCCATCAAGAATGATGATGACCATTGATTTCATCTAGTGGGGTTGAAAGTATGGAGCCGTGAGTTCTAAGATGGCTGATAAGGCCTATTTTGGCTCGAAATGTTCTTTGACAATGTGGACAAAGAATGCTTGACATTTCTGGAGGAGGATTTTCTGCAGTGGTTTTTCTGTTCTGTCTTTTCTTCACAGCTTTTGCAGTCCTGGTTGCCTCACAAGTGACTGCACCCTTGCGTAATGATGCACGCCACGAATTTCGGTCTCTGGCTGCAGTCTCCCAGGTGTCATGATGAATTCCAAAAGCATTCAGTGAGATTTTCAGAGTGTCTTTAAAGCGTTTCCTCTGGCCACCTTGGGAGCGTTTACCACTCGCCGTAAAAAATTCGTTTAGGGAGCCTGTGATCTGGCATGCGAGTCAAGTGACCAGCCCAGCGAATCTGATTCTTCATTAGTAGAGTGTGGATACTGGGCATGGACGCTCTTTCTAGGACTTCAGTGTCTGGGATCTTGTCTTGCCATTTAATCTTCAGTAACTTCCTAAGGCAGACTGTGTGGAAGTGGTTTAATTTCCTAGCGTGTCGCTGATAAACAGTCCAGGTTTCACAAGCATATAGCAGTGTGGATAATACAACTGCTTTGTAGACTTTCAGCTTTGTTTGCAGGCTTATTCCATTTCTGTCCCATACATTCTTGTACAGTCTGTCAAAGGCCGCGCTGGCCTTGGAGATTCTTGCATTCACTTCATCATCAATTGTGGCAGCTTGTGACACAGTGCTGCCAAGATAGGTGAATTTGTCCACAACACTTAGACTATGACCATTCACTTTGATATTCGGCACAGTGTGATTATTCCCTGGAGCTGGCTGGTACATAACTACAGTCTTCTCCAAGTTAATATTGAGCCCAAAGTTGGCACAGGCATGTGAGAAAGCTGAAACATTGTGTTGCATGTCTGCCTCTGAGTTGGCATATAGAGCGCAATCATCAGCAAACAGGAGCTCTCTGACGGTGTCGCTGTCAATTTTGGTTTTAGCTTTCAGCCTTCTGAGATTGAATAACTTTCCATCCATGCGGTAGTTGATGTCTATTCCAATGTCGTTGTTCTCGAAGGCATTCGTCAACATAGCTGAAAACATGAGGCTGAACAGTGTTGGTGCCAGGACACATCCTTGTTTCACTCCATTGGTGACAGGAAAGGGCTCAGACAGTTCACCATTTTCCTGTACTCTTGCCTGCATGCATGTATGTACTAGCCACTACACTACACTACTGATAACCAGATCAGATACTCACATACAATCACTCAGGTTCAAACACACTGTAGTCTGGTTTATACTGGTAAGTTTGGTGTTGTATGAAAAAAGGTCTCTTTCCACAAATTGATTTTCCAGGAAAACAAAGCCATGACTGCTATTTATTAAAAGTAATTTTATTCCAGTCAACGTTTTCAAAACAATGTATTCCTTTCGTGAATTTAAACTCAAATTTAAATTTGAAATTACCTTGAGGATAACAAACAGATGCTCCACATTTGTACATTACCTGTGACTGTGTGTTTTAATTGTTTCAGCTGAAGTATTATTCATTTATTCACTTCAATTGATATATAACTCTGCAGTATGCACCTGATCAGGTGCAGCAAAATATGCCAGGCAATAAATCATGCAACATTTTGTTTGTGGTATCTGTGTATAAAGTCAATGTTTTAAAAGCCTTTTCTAGATGTGAAGTGGCTGTCTGATCTGGCCAACCCTTCACTGATGTGTGTATATGCCAATCTACTTTCCAGCCACCGTATCTGAGTTGTTAAGTTCAACTATTTGTGAAAGTGCTGAATTGTTTTTGGTTCACCATATGCAGCCTACATTCATTTGTGAAAGTGCTGATCTGTAATTGGCTCCCCAAATATAGCCTTCAGCTATTTGTGAAAGTGTTCACTTGTGTTTAGTTCACCATATCTAGCCTTCAGCTATTTGTGAAAGTGTTCACTTGTGTTTAGTTTACCATATCTAGCCTTCAGCTATTTGTGAAAGTGTTCACTTGTGTTTAGTTCACCAAATATAGCCTTCAGCTATTTGTGAAAGTGTTCACTTGTGTTTAGTTTACCATATCTAGCCTTCAGCTATTTGTGAAAGTGTTCACTTGTGTTTAGTTCACCATATATAGCCTTCAGCTATTTGTGAAAGTGTTCACTTGTGTTTAGTTTACCAAATATAGCCTTCAGCTATTTGTGAAAGTGTTCACTTGTGTTTAGTTCACCATATCTAGCCTTCAGCTATTTGTGAAAGTGTTCACTTGTGTTTAGTTTACCATATATAGCCTTCAGCTATTTGTGAAAGTGTTCACTTGTGTTTAGTTCACCATATATAGCCTTCAGCTATTTGTGAAAGTGTTCACTTGTGTTTAGTTTACCATATCTAGCCTTCAGCTATTTGTGAAAGTGTTCACTTGTGTTTAGTTCACCATATCTAGCCTTCAGCTATTTGTGAAAGTGTTCACTTGTGTTTAGTTTACCATATCTAGCCTTCAGCTATTTGTGAAAGTGTTCACTTGTGTTTAGTTCACCATATATAGCCTTCAGCTATTTGTGAAAGTGTTCACTTGTGTTTAGTTTACCATATCTAGCCTTCAGCTATTTGTGAAAGTGTTCACTTGTGTTTAGTTCACCATATATAGCCTTCAGCTATTTGTGAAAGTGTTCACTTGTGTTTAGTTTACCAAATATAGCCTTCAGCTATTTGTGAAAGTGTTCACTTGTGTTTAGTTCACCATATCTAGCCTTCAGCTATTTGTGAAAGTGTTCACTTGTGTTTAGTTTACCATATCTAGCCTTCAGCTATTTGTGAAAGTGTTCACTTGTGTTTAGTTTACCATATCTAGCCTTCAGCTATTTGTGAAAGTGTTCACTTGTGTTTAGTTTACCATATCTAGCCTTCAGCTATTTGTGAAAGTGTTCACTTGTGTTTAGTTCACCAAATATAGCCTTCAGCTATTTGTGAAAGTGTTCACTTGTGTTTAGTTCACCATATCTAGCCTTCAGCTATTTGTGAAAGTGTTCACTTGTGTTTAGTTCACCATATCTAGCCTTCAGCTATTTGTGAAAGTGTTCACTTGTGTTTAGTTCACCATATCTAGCCTTCAGCTATTTGTGAAAGTGTTCACTTGTGTTTAGTTCACCATATCTAGCCTTCAGCTATTTGTGAAAGTGTTCACTTGTGTTTAGTTCACCATATCTAGCCTTCAGCTATTTGTGAAAGTGTTCACTTGTGTTTAGTTCACCATATCTAGCCTTCAGCTATTTGTGAAAGTGTTCACTTGTGTTTAGTTTACCATATCTAGCCTTCAGCTATTTGCGAAAGTGTTCACTTGTGTTTAGTTCACTATATCAAGCCTACAGCCTTTTTTGGTTGATTTGACTTTGATTCATCATATCTAGTCTTCATCTATATGTGAAAATGCAAACTTGTCTTTGATTCATCACATCTGGTCTTCATCTGTGTGTGAAAGTGCAGACTTGTCTATGATTTACCACAGCTGCCATTCAGCTGTTAGAATTCTCATGTACTTCTAATGCACCGTACTTGAGCTTCACTTATTGATGAAAAGTCTTCCACAGACATCTATTATATAATCACATAGTGAATCATACTGCACTGATTCACCATGGCCCAGTACATGCAATATTTACAGTAATTTCTGCCAGGTTTGACTTATCTAGCTATTGACTAAAGTTGAGAGGGTCAAGAAGGTATTTTGTCTGCAACTGACAGGGCAAACAAAATAGAGGGAAGCCTTATAACACACTGAGAAGAGAATTAAAGACTGAGGTGAATAATGTGGGGAAAACACAGAGTGAGCCAAAAGAGAAAGCAAAGGATAGGACGACTTGGTGTTGGTCAGTTGAGAGTATATGCTTCAATGGGAGATCAAATCAGATTTCACTGTAAAACAAACTTCCATTCTTTGATTCCATTCTTTCCACACTTGCTCTAGCCAAATACATTTTACACACACCCACACTCTTTTCCAATCATGCCCACTCTTTCCAAGCATATCACTCTTTTCCAATCTTACCCACTCTTTCAAAGCATATCACTCTTTTCCAATCTTACCCACTCTTTCCAAGCATATCACTCTTTTCCAATCTTACCCACTCTTTCCAAGCATACCACTCTTTTCCAATCTTACCCACACTTTCCAAGCATACCACTCTTTTACAATCACACCCACTCTTTCCAAACACATCCACTCTATCAAAGCATGAAAACTAATTCTGAACACACTTCCTCACATTTCAATTGCGCCCCTTTGCCCGAAACCGTTGGCACAATGTGGGGTGTCCTATTTGGAGAGCTCCACCCAACATTTGGCGCTAAAAAAAAACAGATAGTACCGTGTACTGTTATACGGTAGCTCAGTCATATCTGACTAAGACCTGACTCTATAAACACACAATAAGCAAATTTAGATACCAGTAACTGAAACTGTTAACTAAAATAACAAATAACCAAAACGGCACCAGTTCTTTAACCCTTTACAGGGTGAAACGTCCCAAAACGCCCGATACCGTTAATGGGCGAAACGTCCCAAAATGCCCGATACTATTATGCATTGTAAAAACGCGATCTTTCGGCTTTCCGATACTTCCGACAGCTACTTTCGCTTTCGCCGATAGCTTGACAACGTCTCTGTGGGGTCTCCGTTGTGAGACAGCGTCTCTCAGGAGTCTCTGTGGCGAAGTGGTCAAGCCGTTTGGCTCGTGCTCCAAAGGTTGTGGGTTCGATTCCCGGCCGCGCCCTTTGGTTTACGAGTTAAATGTTTCGGAGACTCCTGTGGGTCGTCGCTAAAAGCTATGGAGTTTGTGCTTTGTGCGACGCTTTCCGTGCTGCGGAAAGAGACCGAGCCATATGGGATAAAACCCGGTGCAATGAAGTCGACCCTGTCGACTTTTAAGCGACTTTTTTTAAGCTTGACAACGTGGCCGCCATTTGTAAGCACATACTATGAATTTGAACGGACTTTTACGGACTTTTTTAAAAAGTTTTCGGGGTTTTTATGCTTAGTTTTTCAAAGTGGATTTCGGCGATTCTTCAAGTGATAGCCAAGATTTCACTAGGTTCAATTTAAGTGACATTAAAGGGCACGAAGTTGACTATTAATCACAGCTAGATATCAGTGAAAAGCATTACTTTGCATTAGCAGTCGTGAGTCGGACTTTGAACAAAGTGATTATGATTCTGAAAATGTGTTTGAAAATTGCCATATAGATGACGGAATATCACAAACAATATGCTGTATTTCATAAATATTTGTGTTCATATATAGATTACCGACAATAATCATGTGAGTAACATATTCTGCATGCTTTTCCCTTCATTGTGTTGTTTATTTAACTAAAATCGGTTGACTAACACCTTAATTGTGAAACCAAAATTTTATCGAACCTGAAAAAATCTTGCCCGTTCAGGGCTAAAAAATGGACAAGCATCTGCCCTGTAAAGGGTTAACAAAGTAATTCAACAATGCAGCAACAAGACGGGCAAGACGCTGACACGCAGAGGCATTTCTCTCCGATATATATTTAGCGAAATCACTGCTGCTTTATTCAAACAAACATCACTAATGTATACTTTTTGTAGTAATGTCCCTGGGTAATACATAAATATATAAGATAAATGTAAAAGAGATGCACGTACATATACACACGTATGTACAAACACGTAAAATTAAAATGTTTCGCTCACACTGCTGGAGCTCTGCAGAAATACAGTAGGGTTAGTTGAAACATAAGTATGTCGCATCAACTTATATCTAAAAAGTGGAAAGTATGGGTGTGCTTGGAAAGTGTGTGTGCGCTTGGAAAGTATGGGTGTGCCTGGAGAGTATGGGTGTGCCTGGAGAGTGTGGGTGTGCCTGGAAAGTGTGGGTGTGCTTAAAATGTGGGTGTTCATGCAAGTGTAGGTGTGCCTGTAAAGTGTGGGTGTGGTTGGGAAGTGTGGGTGTGCCTGGAAAGTGTGAGTGTGCCTGGAAAGTGTGGGTGTGTGCTTGCCTTGTGATCCCAAGGACGGACTTTCCACTTATGCTACTAACTGGTCCTTACCATGTTTGATACAAGATTTGCCCCCTTTGCCATGAGTTTTCATATAAGTGTAGTATCTAGATGAGTTTTACCCAAGTTTGTCAGCACTATATTAGTATTACATGTGGTAAAGGGACATTCACATAGCAAGTCCTTTCTAGAAGATCGCTCTCATCACAGCCTGCTGAAAATGTTCTCGCTCTCTTGCCATTTTCTTTGTCTTATTCCCCCTCATGTCCAGTCGGCTTCCATTTTGAGTTTCTTAGGATGCCCAGGGTGTCTCCGTAGTGAAGTAATTAGGCCACATGCCTCGTGCTCTGAAGGTTGTGGGTTTGATTCCAGCCTACATCGTTCGCTTCAAGAGTGCAATTTTCTTAGAGACTCCTGGGGGTCATCGCTGGAGCTTAAGAGTTTGTGCTTTATGCTGCGCTTTCGGCAGGCCACCCTGTGGGAAGAGACCAGGCCATATGTGATAAAACCCAATCCAATGAAGTAAATCCCCCCATCTTTTAAGCCCATTTTGGGGATACATAACATGGTAGATTCCACATTCTACAGCAATCTTTAATTTGCAAAGGCCAAGAGTGCCCTTCAATGCAGTACTCTCACTAACAGCAAAGAGCATTCCAGAGGTGTCTAAAACACACAGCTGCAAGCTCCCAATACAGGCTTCCTTTTAAAAAACAGTTGGAAATATCTGGCCATAAATATAGGCTAACCCAGTCTTTCCAAGTTAAAGACACAATTGTAGCAAAAAATGATAATTAGCAATTACTTTTGTATACAGATTTACTTAATGAGCATTGCTGATTTGAAAACCAGAAAACTAATGTAGGAGATAGAAGAACGCAGAAACCAGGGTCAAGCACTGCAACACTATTCTTCACTTACTTCATTCTCCTCGTCATACTGAAAGGAAACATGAGAACACAGAAATCAGACTTCTTTGCAATTATTACAGTCAAATGTATATCACATGATCAAAATTACCAGCACAGGTTTCAGCGCTGCCCTTATTGTAACAGGAAGTAGAGGTGGCTTTCATAATACTGACCACATGACCCTTGGAGTGTCGGCAGGTCTATACAAATATGGGTCTATCCAAATATGGGTCTATCCAAATATGGGTTTACACAAATATGGGTCTATACAAATATGGGTCTATCCAAATATGGGTCTATCCAAATATGGGTTTATCCAAATATGGGTTTACACAAATATGGGTCTATACAAATATGGGTCTATCCAAATACAGGTCTTTCCAAATATGGGTCTATCCAAATATGGGTTTATCCAAATATGGGTCTACACAAGTATGGGTCTATACAAATATGGGTCTATCCAAATATGGGTGTATCCAAATATGGGTGTATCCAAATATGGGTTTACACAAATATGGGTCTATAAAAATATTGGTCTATCCAAATATGGGTCTATCCAAATATGGGTGTACACAAATATGGGTCTATAAAAATATAGGTCTTTCCAAATATGGGTCTATCCAAATATGGGTCTACACAAATATGGGTCTATAAAAATATGGGTCAATAAAAATATAGGTCTTTCCAAATATGGGTCTATCCAAATATGGGTCTACACAAATATGGGTCTATAAAATTATGGGTCTATAAACATATAGGTCTTTCCAAATATGGGTCAAGCACCATATGCTTAATTCACCTTATGGCATGTATTAGGGTCCTTTATGTACTACTTTTACCTTATTGTAACAGCAGTGCAGTGGCTAGCATGCTTGCCCACCAACTCGAGCGCCATCGGTCAAACATCTGTGAGCTGGGGATTTGCTGTCACTGACATGGGGTCCCAGGTTGACCCAGCCTAAAATGGACACCAGGAAATGTCCTGGAATGTAAAGGTGGCCGGTGTGACACTGACCATAACACCCAGCGAGTGCCAATCAGTCTAATAAATATGGGCCTAGCACCATATACCCAATATGTGTAAGAGTGGGGGGAAAAGGTAGCTTACTCTTACTTTACCACCTCATTTCACATGTAATTAATTGCTCTTGGTCTTTGGTTAGTGTCCATGCTTGACAATGGTAGCAGAGAGAGGGCATGAATATGCTGCTGATCACTTGTCTTTTTGTCTCTATTGAGATTTTTGGGTGTTTTACTAAAGGTAACATATGTAAGTCACAAAATTTGTTTGTGATATTCTTACTTCTACTTCTCTGTCCATCTTGCCATCCTCCGTGAGCTTCTTGCCAGATGTCTGAAGTAGTAATCTTCAGACTCCACACAGAACACAATTGGCAAAAGTATGAAGCTCGTTCAGAATGTAATGCACCACATCATTTTTCTCAGCTAATAATGAAAACAGAAGTATGAAATTTTGCACACTTCAAATATGGCATGTGCTGATTGTGTGCACCAAATTGCAACCCAACCAGCCAAATAATGTGGCTGCCCTAAACTGTTGAAATGGAGTGTGCTAGCAACTTGGTTATAAGCAGTGAATTGTGATAGAATTTCTTGTTGAAGAGAAGGAAAATGTTGTGAACATTCACAAACGTCTTTGTGATGTGTATTGAAGTTTTGCAGTCAACTTGAGTACAGTCAGTTGCTGGGATCAAAGAATCAGGAAGTAGAGATACGGAGTTGCTTGATCAGCTGCGCTGTGATGTCCTGCCACCGCCACCAATGCAGAAATGTTGAAATGCGCTGAGGGCATTATTCTTATTGATAGGTGAATCACTACTCAACAAATGGCCTTACAGCTGTCAGTCAGCAATGGTGGTGCGAATGCAGTTATAAAACCTCCCAAAGAATCCAGCAGACCTGCTTCTCCTTCATGACAATGCACGCCCTCACACAAGTCTGGCAACACAAGAAGCAATCTCCAAATTGAGTTGGACTGCACTACACCATCCTGCCTATAGTCTCTATTTGGCACCCTCTGATTTTCATCTATTTGGTCCACTTAAAGATGCACAAAGAAGATAGTGGAGGTTGGTGACATTTTCTATTCCACAATGATTTGTAAGGCAAAGATATGGCCCCTAATCCTTGGCTGTCAGGATAAACACAAATACTTACATTCTTACTGTCAAGAGCTTCTCCTGTAAAGTATAGAACTGCTTTGGGTACTATTCTGTCACGGATGAAGTTTCCAATATCAAAATCAACACTCAGTAAGGTCTCAGTTTCCTCATCCTGTGGACATAAAATTTTATTCACTTACTGAATAACACTGACCAATTCACTATCATCCATGACTTTTCCTGTGCAGAGCTTTTCTCCCATAATTGCCCTTCAAAATTCCTCTGTCATTTTTTCCTCTCGCTTTCAATTCAAGCGTGTGGATTAGCTTTCCCTATTACTATTGTCCCTCACCAAAAAGCGAACCCACTCCAACTTCAGAGGAACGTGTAATTACAAGAGCTACCAAGCTAAGGTCTATGTGTAAAATAAATCAAAAAATTAATTTAAATGAACCTACAAGTAAAATATCAAACATAGTTGACTAGATCTATATTCAATTAACGAGTTCAGCTACTCACCGTCTCCGAGTCAGATTCTCCTTCTGGAACTGCAAGGAAAAAAAAAAATAATATACTATGATATGGGGCCAATCTTCAAAAGTTATGTGTGCAAATTAGAAGTCTGAAAGGATAATTCAGAAATTGTTCTTCGTCGCTCCATTTTTATCCTAAACAATAAAAGTTAGTTGCATGTCCTTTACAGGACGTCACAGTAAACCGCTACCTTTTTTTTTTTTGGCTGTTTGCGATTTCTTGGTAAGTTTACGTTCAGTAGTTTGCCACTGCTTTATGAACGATCTGCACAAATACCATTGTATGGAAACCAATGCAGTAAAGGTCACAAAAAAAGCTCTAACTTCCATAAATAATTTTGCATAGGTGGCCAAAGTCTGTAACATGGAATCTGCGAACCCCCGGGAAAGATTACCCTGGTTAACAAATGTCAGTAAAGTCAGATGTGTCGACCTAACGGCGCAAAAACGCAGCTCTGCTGTAAATAGGCACAACGCAGTCATGTCCAAAACAACTCTCCGGATGAACAAAGAAGAAGAAGAAGAAGAAGAAGAAGAAGAAGAAGAAGAAGAAGAAGAAGAAGAATCTGCAAAAGAAAAGGCTTACAATATTACACAGAAACAGATCTTCTTAGTTAGTGATACAGTCAAGCAAATTATGCAGTCATAATACACAGAAATCACAGTTAGGGAACCATTTGAAGCCACTAAGTCAGCTCATAAACAAAGTCACAAGAACTGACTGGCGCTCACAAAAGTTGAGGAAAGAATTAGAGATTAGAAGAGATTGTGACAAGACCGCCGGGGTTTGGTCTGGTTTGCCACGATAGATACAATCCCCTGCCTTTGCTCCAACCACCTCAATAGCACTCTACATCTACCAGGCCCCACACAAGCCGGGACAGCTTAACCTTCCCTCCCTCACCTAGGGTTCCAAACCCCAAGGGGGCTCGGACCAGACACCAGTCATATCACTGCACAAAGTCATAGCTAAGAGAACAAAAATTTAATTCTGAACTAAGTCAACCACAACACAGAGAAGGATGGCTGAAAGCCAGACTAGAAGAACTATGTACAATATCAGAGATGCAGATGAGTAGTCATCATCATGGAGGCGGACGATAGCTCGTGCGGTTGTCCAGTCGTGGTAGCGACTCACCCAGGCTCCTCCAGTGGACTGGAACTCCAAGGACTGCTGCCTCTCCAAAGTTCCCTCTTCACACAGAGAACCAAGCAAGGGCTGATCAAGCGCAGTACCACTGCCTGACTGACACTGCACCGATGAACAAGGCTCCTTCCTTGCTGTCGTCCTATTTAACTCGTCACACTCCTGATGAAGTCTGGGCCGACCCTAGCATATTAGCGGTCTCCCACTTGCAGAAAAAGTACATGTAGCACCGTCTCAAAATACACAAGAGCCAGGTCACTCTTCTATCTCATAAGTGACCCACACACTGATATGTCACCTACACAATGAGCGGTTGCTCCACACGAACACACAATGTCACTGGTAAAGTCGATTAGGTGACTATAACACTTCACCTTGATTTCATGTCCCTGGACAAATAGATCTTCACACAGTCTCATGTAACTACCCTGATCAATGGGTAGTAATCACAACCTAGCATACACTGTCAACAGTTCACCACGATGGCATGAGGTAGCTCCCTACCTTAACAAACATTGTCAACAGTTCATCACATTGGCATGAGGTAGCTCCCTACCTTAACAAACATGTCACTCTGGTGTTCCCACCAATGTTGTAATCAATGTCCTATGTCACTGGACCACATGTTGGCTTCATAAAGGTAACCAATGTAGAAACACTATTTAAGCATATATTATACACGGTGTCCCCTGACAACCCAGCCGGGTCAGAAGCATATTACACAGGCCATGGTGACCGGTATCAATGATCACTCTGCTCAACTGGAAAGTTCACTACCTTGCAATCACCAAGGTTTACCCTGAGGTTGAATGTCACCAGTGCATCACTGGCCAGAATCTCCAGACGTTTCAGTGTTGGATCCTCTCAGGATCGGATGACACTCGTCGGACTCTTGACGGAGGTCCTAACCTAGACCTACCGACTTATTCAGCACTCAGCTCCTTCAACATTGATCTCGCAGAATCAGATGACCACTCCCAGAATAGCCTCAATCAATCTTCTGGATAGGCACTGGAATGAGTGGGCCCATAGAGCTCATGGTGAAGCTCTTGAATCTTCTTCTGTATAGTAATAACAGATCCTGAAACACGGAGAGGTTGGTGTGAGTACTCAACTACAACAAAGACTACCTAGCATCTCCACCCCGTCACCTGCCTCTCAGACATTCCTCATGTCTACCAACATGAGTATGAAATCATCACATCATAGATCTACTTAGTCACTATAATATATAGGCATAATGATGGTAGAAAAAGCAATAGCACACCTGTTCAGTCAAGTAACACTTCTGGGCTACATATAACCCCTAGCACCAGAGTCGACTGTATGACTCTGTCAAGCATCCTTCGCCTGGTGCCAGTCCAATCCGGTTTCATCTTCCATCATCAATCAACATATACACTTACTTTCCTTTCAGTGTAGGGATTACTGTATCGAGAAGGTGTCCAGCCGGACATCTCCTTCCTGACAGACTCATCAATTCATCAATCCCTTAACCCATGGACTGATCAATTACACACATTAATAACTATATGCCCATAATGAATTATACTCCTGATAATTCATTACTATAGCATTAACCAAGGAGAACTCATGACTTGTTACACTTAAATAACAAAATCATATCACAGCCATAGTGTCAGGTCTGGGATCCCTGCCCCAGATCCTGAGTTGCCCTTGTATTCACTGACTATCTTTCAGGTCAGTCATACCTGTGCCGGTCGAGCACAGCTGTGGTGGCCATCCACCATTACACTTTCCCACAGCTACTGTGGGTCCCGTGTACCTTGTCCCGTGACGACTTAAGTCACGTCATCCAATGTAGCAAACCTCCAGACTCCACTACCAAACTTTGACTCCACCTTTTGGGGGGGGGATTATTCTTCTCATACACTACTACTTCACGGCAGTACTCCAAGTACTCCATGAAACGAATCAGGGTTCCAGAAGAGTAGAATATTAGAGACAGAAACGGTTAGGTTCAAACCTCGATCTATCTAGACACCACGGCCTCGAATTACGGAGTGCCGCATCACCCTCGATCGGGTATGTTCACTCTTCGGATCTGCACGATCGCATTGGGTCGGACCTATTACCAATCAGGTTGGGCGTACCGGCCTACCTCCCGCTGCCTAGACAAACGTAAGATGGAACATGCACGGTCATCATAGCGGACGGACATGACAACAAGCAGTAACTATAGTATCATGAATACTTTCTATCAACTGTTATCCTATCGATGCAACACCATTCGGCTTACGCGGAATAACACGGCTATCTGCACACAGCAAATACACCACTGCTGATCTCACCTTGATTCCTCGAAAAATCACCACCACTGATAGAACAATTAAGTTACACTTCTAATGTCACGAAGCACATTCAACATCTTTAATAATAAGCTCTACCTTATCATTTACAGCGTCATGCATGTTGATGTAATGACTGACAAACTGTCGCCTTGCCTGCGTAATTAATAAACCAAACCAGTAACTGCTACACACTGTAAAGCACCTCGTTCGGCCTATTTTATTTACACACCACTCGCTGTGGAATACGGCTTGCCCCGTCAGGTAACACATTACCTCGCTGATCGATAAAGCCTACTTAAATATGCAACCGCCAACTGTAACGGATAACTCAATTTTGCGACGGCAATTAATTCATTCCGGGAACTCAGCACGGCATCACGACAACAATTAAATAATAGAATAAGTATTCAACTAACCTGTGATTGAAGAATCACAACCTTGACTGCAGATGTCCGCACTGGCCGCGATTATTGACATCAAAATTACATCAGCCTGTTGGCTGCGATCTGTTCACGCTGAGATTCGGTGGGCGACTGACCCCGACAATGTCAGTGCGCCGTCCACTCGCCTACACGGGCCGCGTGACTTTCATGACTCATGAAGAAAACCAGAGTCACGATAAGTTCCACCAACCCGTGCTGCCTGAAGCACTCGTGAACTTAGAGCTATTTCCCACGTACGCACTTGAGGGAACATTCTAGATTGTTCTATAAATAACTAGAATAGCTCCGCCCAGCACGACGTTTCTAGGGAAATCCCCTATTAATTGATATTAATTTCAAGGGAGACCAACGCCTCGCACTCCCTTTAAAGGGCTATTATGCAGAGATATGCCGATCTGTAGGCGTTTCGTCACATAGGCCCCCACTTAAGATGGTCGACCCTGTCGAACTCACTAGACAAAGATCGGTCTGAACTCTGAACCTCTACTCTATCAAGATTGGATTCCCAGGAAAAGACGTTCCATAACATTCACTTTCCCTGGGGAGATCCACCAGAATGGTATGGATGCTGGATCACCAACCACCGCCTCAAACATACGTTATCTCCAGCGATTAGGCCCGAAACGTAACGGCCTGGTGATTGGCTTACAGGATCTGTCTACACTGGACTGTTCCGCATCCACCTGGTGTAGGCCATCGGTTACCTTACTGAGGGTTCGTTCGTCCCTTCCGACAATAGGATTTCTCCTATCCCGACTAGGCATCACCCTCGTGGACTGTTCGCGGATGTCGACCGAAATGAATGGTCGCTTACTCCAGGTTCGTCTGGAGTACCCTTGCTCCTGCCTTCTCTCCCGCGAGTAAGGACAGTGAGCCTGTCGGCGTATCGAGTCACCCGACGATCCCGTCGTGCCAGATGTGACTTCGCCTGTCCGACCTCGATTCCCAGTGTGCTTAACACCATGGGCCTCTTCCCGACGGAGCCTGTTCGCCCTAACCACGGTTGAACGCTCAGGAGACCGCAGACCCTCCCCACAGGATGTACTGCGTAGGACTGAGTCTTCCTCGCCCTCGTCTGGACCCAGAACCGAATCTAGCGCGATGGTAGTCGCACTACTTTGTGGAGAAACTACCTCGGACCTCTCCAAATTCTGAAGGAGAGTACAATGGAACTTACGCAATTCCCCGCGGACCTTCACCTCATACGTGGATCGGGACATTATCCGCTTCCACAGGAAAAGGGCCCTGCCATCCGAGTTCGAATTCCGCCCCCTCGATTGGGAGAAGCGCGAGAACCCTATCTCCAATCTGCAGAGATAAACCGTTTCTGGTCCTGTGCTTTGGTGCTGCCAGACAACACTTTGGGCACGACCGGATATATCTCCGCACGTCGCCTGTCATTCCAGGCCAGTGGTAGTGGCTGGAAAGACACTGGACTGTTGCCCCCACATCCTTATGTCCGGTTAAGGATAAGGTATGCACTCTATGTATCAAGCGGGATCTGTAGTCAGTAGGGACTACCATCTGACCGTACTGGCTATCCCCTTGCCCGGCTCTACGATAAAGCAACCGGTTTTCTACATAGAACTGACCCGGAGTTGGCGGGACAGAGCTTTGGGACACCTCCAGTAAGTAAGGACGCAAAGTCTGGTCCCTACTTTGAGCACTGCTCACTAACCTCGCAAGAGAATGGTCTATTTCCTTACCACGCTGCCTTTCTCCATCCTTAGCCCTGGCCTGCCTAGCGCTCACTAGACAATGTTCCCTGGGGTCCCCCAGGAATACATGCGGACGACCGAGGATCAAAGGGTAAATAGGATCAGGCAGCACAGCCGCCTGGATGCTACCCGTAACATACCTGCACCGAATGTCAATCCGAGCAATCGGCAAGTCCATAGCTACGGAGCTCCTCATGGCCAGCTGAAATTCTCTTGTCTCGCCGGTGAGCTGCCCTGGGCTCACAAGGTGGGATGAGATTACAGCTTCAAACTGTAATCCTGTATCGTATAGACATTCCACCTGCTTCCCATTCACCTCTATCGTTTCGATCACAGGTGATTTCTCAGACTTAGGTTTCTCCCGACACTTAGGTGTGGTCTCGCAAGGTCTACCTCTATTAGAGGCGAGACACGCAAAGTGCAAGTCCTTTGGCTTCCTCAGACAATCTACAGTATTATGGGAAGGAGACTTACAGTGCTTACACCACCTCTTACTCCACTTCCGTTTTGGGGAGGCGGGAGGGCTTTGCTTATCGGGTTTCTTACCAGAGTCTTTTACCACAGGATCTGCTACATTGGATGATTCTTTGGGACCTTTGGTCTTGGGCTTCTGATCAAGCCCCTTCTGCCTTTTCTGTGACTCAGTCTGACTGGAATCCCCAGTCTCACCATAGACTTCCACATACCTTTCAGCTAACTTATTTACTATGTCTAGCCTTTCCGCCCCATTTTCCCCTAAGAAATTCCTTAAAGGCTTGGACATCTGCATCTTCATTTGATCCACCACCATCAACTCTCTCAGACTCTCATAATCCTCTTTGAAATTGGCCAACGCCATCCATTTCAACAGGTATGAGTTCAGCCTCACACTATAGGCCGAGAACATCTCACCTGGTTCTCTCTTGGAAGTTCTGAACCTCCGCCTGTACGCATGGGCTGTCATTTCGAATCTTTTCAAAAGAGCCGATTTCAGGGTTGGATAATCATTTTCCATCCCTGGGGGAAGACGCGCATACACTTCGTACGCGGTGCCACGGAGTCCCTGTGAAAGCTTAAGATTCCAGCGCTCAGGCTCTAAACCCATCGCTTTACACATTGCCTCGAACTTCTCTAAGAATTGATCTATCTTCTCTTGGTCCGGTTCAAATGGTGGAAACGGCCATTTCATAGCATGGTAAGCTGGTCTGCTGGCTACTGATGAGCTAGGTAAAGCTACTCCACCTACTGCTCCCTCAGACTCACCAACAGATTTAGCCTCTACCTCAAGTTGCTTCATACGGAACTCATGTTCCATTTCCAACTTCCTAGCATCTAATTTCTTAGACTCTAGGTCAGCTGCCAGTTTTTGTGCCTGTTGGTCTGCCACCAACTTTTGCTCTTCAAGTGCTACCTTTCGAGCTTCAAGCTCAATTTCTGACTTTCTTCTCTCCCTCTCTTCTGCTCTGAAGTCTCTCTCGACTTCCAGTACATAGGCTTTGAACTCCTCACCTTCCAATCCCATCTCAGTTGCAGATGCCCGCACCTTAGCTAAATCTAAAGTACGAGTAGCCATGTTTAGTGTAACTTAGTATCAGTATAGATATGCCATACTCAATCACAATGCTAACTGTTCTCCAACCAACACTGTAACTATGTATCTATACTAACTAACTAAATGTCTGTCCACGTCGAAGAGAAAGGTATCAGTAGCCCTACTCGTCAAGTAGACAATAGGTATAGGACAGATGACACTAACCTATTCCTACGAGATGTCAGAACAAAGAGAAGATCCCGGACGAGCCCCCACTCTATCTTGTGACAAAACCGCCGGGGCTTGGTCTGGTTTGCCACGATAGATACAATCCCCTGCCTTTGCTCCAACCACCTCAATAGCACTCTACATCTACCAGGCCCCACACAAGCCGGGACAGCTTAACCTTCCCTCCCTCACCTAGGGTTCCAAACCCCAAGGGGGCTCGGACCAGACACCAGTCATATCACTGCACAAAGTCATAGCTAAGAGAACAAAAATTTAATTCTGAACTACGTCAACCACAACACAGAGAAGGATGGCTGAAAGCCAGACTAGAAGAACTATGTACAATATCAGAGATGCAGATGAGTAGTCATCATCATGGAGGCGGACGATAGCTCGTGCGGTTGTCCAGTCGTGGTAGCGACTCACCCAGGCTCCTCCAGTGGACTGGAACTCCAAGGACTGCTGCCTCTCCAAAGTTCCCTCTTCACACAGAGAACCAAGCAAGGGCTGATCAAGCGCAGTACCACTGCCTGACTGACACTGCACCGATGAACAAGGCTCCTTCCTTGCTGTCGTCCTATTTAACTCGTCACACTCCTGATGAAGTCTGGGCCGACCCTAGCATATTAGCGGTCTCCCACTTGCAGAAAAAGTACATGTAGCACCGTCTCAAAATACACAAGAGCCAGGTCACTCTTCTATCTCATAAGTGACCCACACACTGATATGTCACCTACACAATGAGCGGTTGCTCCACACGAACACACAATGTCACTGGTAAAGTCTATTAGGTGACTATAACACTTCACCTTGATTTCATGTCCCTGGACAAATAGATCTTCACACAGTCTCATGTAACTACCCTGATCAATGGGTAGTAATCACAACCTAGCATACACTGTCAACAGTTCACCACGATGGCATGAGGTAGCTCCCTACCTTCACAAACATTGTCAACAGTTCATCACATTGGCATGAGGTAGCTCCCTACCTTAACAAACATGTCACTCTGGTGTTCCCACCAATGTTGTAATCAATGTCCTATGTCACTGGACCACATGTTGGCTTCATAAAGGTAACCAATGTAGAAACACTATTTAAGCATATATTATACACGGTGTCCCCTGACAACCCAGCCGGGTCAGAAGCATATTACACAGGCCATGGTGACCGGTATCAATGATCACTCTGCTCAACTGGAAAGTTCACTACCTTGCAATCACCAAGGTTTACACTGAGGTTGAATGTCACCAGTGCATCACTGGCCAGAATCTCCAGACGTTTCAGTGTTGGATCCTCTCAGGATCGGATGACACTCGTCGGACTCTTGACGGAGGTCCTAACCTAGACCTACCGACTTATTCAGCACTCAGCTCCTTTCCAACATTGATCTCGCAGAATCAGATGACCACTCCCAGTATAGGCCTCAATCAATCTTCTGGATAGGCACTGGAATGAGTGGGCCCATAGAGCTCATGGTGAAGCTCTTGAATCTTCTTCTGTATAGTAATAACAGATCCTGAAACACGGAGAGGTTGGTGTGAGTACTCAACTACAACAAAGACTACTAGCATCTCCACCCCGTCACCTGCCTCTCAGACATTCCTCATGTCTACCAACATGAGTATGAAATCATCACATCATAGATCTACTTAGTCACTATAATATATAGGCATAATGATGGTAGAAACAGCAATAGCACACCTGTTCAGTCAAGTAACACTTCTGGGCTACATATAACCCCTAGCACCAGAGTCGACTGTATGACTCTGTCAAGCATCCTTCGCCTGGTGCCAGTCCAATCCGGTTTCATCTTCCATCATCAATCAACATATACACTTACTTTCCTTTCAGTGTAGGGATTACTGTATCGAGAAGGTGTCCAGCCGGACATCTCCTTCCTGACAGACTCATCAATTCATCAATCCCTTAACCCATGGACTGATCAATTACACACATTAATAACTATATGCCCATAATGAATTATACTCCTGATAATTCATTACTATAGCATTAACCAAGGAGAACTCATGACTTGTTACACTTAAATAACAAACTCATATCACAGCCATAGTGTCAGGTCTGGGATCCCTGCCCCAGATCCTGAGTTGCCCTTGTATTCACTGACTATCTTTCAGGTCAGTCATACCTGTGCCGGTCGAGCACAGCTGTGGTGGCCATCCACCATTACACTTTCCCACAGCTACTGTGGGTCCCGTGTACCTTGTCCCGTGACGACTTAAGTCACGTCATCCAATGTAGCAAACCTCCAGACTCCACTACCAAACTTTGACTCCACCTTTTTGGGGGGGGATTATTCTTCTCATACACTACTACTTCACGGCAGTACTCCAAGTACTCCATGAAACGAATCAGGGTTCCAGAAGAGTAGAATATTAGAGACAGAAACGGTTAGGTTCAAACCTCGATCTATCTAGACACCACGGCCTCGAATTACGGAGTGCCGCATCACCCTCGATCGGGTATGTTCACTCTTCGGATCTGCACGATCGCATTGGGTCGGACCTATTACCAATCAGGTTGGGCGTACCGGCCTACCTCCCGCTGCCTAGACAAACGTAAGATGGAACATGCACGGTCATCATAGCGGACGGACATGACAACAAGCAGTAACTATAGTATCATGAATACTTTCTATCAACTGTTATCCTATCGATGCAACACCATTCGGCTTACGCGGAATAACACGGCTATCTGCACACAGCAAATACACCACTGCTGATCTCACCTTGATTCCTCGAAAAATCACCACCACTGATAGAACAATTAAGTTACACTTCTAATGTCACGACGCACATTCAACATCTTTAATAATAAGCTCTACCTTATCATTTACAGCGTCATGCATGTTGATGTAATGACTGACAAACTGTCGCCTTGCCTGCGTAATTAATAAACCAAACCAGTAACTGCTACACACTGTAAAGCACCTCGTTCGGCCTATTTTATTTACACACCACTCGCTGTGGAATACGGCTTGCCCCGTCAGGTAACACATTACCTCGCTGATCGATAACGCCTACTTAAATATGCAACCGCCAACTGTAACGGATAACTCAATTTTGCGACGGCAATTAATTCATTCCGGGAACTCAGCACGGCATCACGACAACAATTAAATAATAGAATAAGTATTCAACTAACCTGTGATTGAAGAATCACAACCTTGACTGCAGATGTCCGCACTGGCCGCGATTATTGACATCAAAATTACATCAGCCTGTTGGCTGCGATCTGTTCACGCTGAGATTCGGTGGGCGACTGACCCCGACAATGTCAGTGCGCCGTCCACTCGCCTACACGGGCCGCGTGACTTTCATGACTCATGAAGAAAACCAGAGTCACGATAAGTTCCACCAACCCGTGCTGCCTGAAGCACTCGTGAACTTAGAGCTATTTCCCACGTACGCACTTGAGGGAACATTCTAGATTGTTCTATAAATAACAAGAATAGCTCCGCCCAGCACGACGTTTCTAGGGAAATCCCCTATTAATTGATATTAATTTCAAGGGAGACCAACGCCTCGCACTCCCTTTAAAGGGCTATTATGCAGAGATATGCCGATCTGTAGGCGTTTCGTCACACACACCAGACAACAGCTATTAAACAAATTCAGAATTGGCACGAGTAGAAGTAGAAGACAAAAGTAGAGATTAGAGAACACACCAGACAACAGCTCATAAATTCACAAGTACTGAGTGGCACTCACAGAAGTAGAGATTAGAGAACACACCAGACAACAGCTTATAAATTCACAAGTACTGACTGGCACTCATAGAAGTAGAGATTAGAGAACACACCAGACAACAGCTTATAAATTCAAAAGTATTGAGTGGCACTCACAGAAGTATAGATTAGAGAACACACCAGACAACAGCTTATAAATTCACAAGTACTGACTGGCACTCATAGAAGTAGAGATTAGAGAACACACCCGACAACAGCTCATAAATTCTCAAGTATTGAGTGGCACTCACAGAAGTAGAGATTAGAGAACACACCAGACAACAGCTCATAAATTCACAAGTACTGAGTGGCACTCACAGAAGTAGAGATTAGAGAACACACCAGACAACAGCTCTTAAATTCACAAGTACTGAGTGGCACTCACAGAAGTAGAGATTAGAGAACACACCAGACAACAGCTTATAAATTCACAAGTACTGACTGGCACTCATAGAAGTAGAGATTAGAGAACACACCAGACAACAGCTCTTAAATTCACAAGTACTGAGTGGAACTCACAAAAGTAGAGATTAGAGAACACACCAGACAACAGCTCATAAATTCACAAGTACTGAGTGGCACTCAAAGAAGTAGAGATTAGAGAACACACCAGACAACAGCTCATAAATTCACAAGTACTGAGTGGCACTCACAGAAGTAGAGATTAGATAACACACCAGACAACAGCTTATAAATTCACAAGTACTGACTGGCACTCAGAGAAGTAGAGATTAGAGAACACACCAGACAACAGCTCATAAATTCACAAGTATTGAGTGGCACTCACAGAAGTAGAGATTAGAGAACACACCAGACAACAGCTCATAGATTTACAAGTATTGAGTGGCACTCAAAGAAGTAGAGATTAGAGAACACACCAGACAACAGCTCATAAATTCACAAGTATTGAGTGGCACTCACTGAAGTAGAGATTAGAGAACACACCAGACAACAGCTCATAAATTCACAAGTATTGAGTGGCACTCAAAGAAGTAGAGATTAGAGAACACACCAGACAACAGCTCATAAATTCACAAGTATTGAGTGGCACTCACAGAAGTAGAGATTAGAGAGCACACCAGACAACAGCTCATAAATTCACAAGTATTGAGTGGCACTCACAGAAGTAGAGATTAGAGAACACACCAGACAACAGCTCATAAATTCACAAGTATTGAGTGGCACTCACAGAAGTAGAGATTAGAGAACACACCAGACAACAGCTCATAAATTCACAAGTACTGAGTGGCACTCACAGAAGTAGAGATTAGAGAACACACCAGACAACAGCTCATAAATTCACAAGTATTGAGTGGCACTCACAGAAGTAGAGATTAGAGAACACACCAGACAACAGCTCATAAATTCACAAGTATTGAGTGGCACTCACAGAAGTAGAGATTAGAGAACACACCAGACAACAGCTTATAAATTCACAAGTACTGAGTGGCACTCACAGAAGTAGAGATTAGAGAACACACCAGACAACAGCTCATAAATTCACAAGTATTGAGTGGCACTCACAGAAGTAGAGATTAGAGAACACACCAGACAACAGCTCATAAATTCACAAGTACTGAGTGGCACTCACAGAAGTAGAGATTAGAGAACACACCAGACAACAGCTCATAAATTCACAAGTATTGAGTGGCACTCACAGAAGTAGAGATTAGAGAACACACCAGACAACAGCTCACAAATTTACAAGTATTGAGTGGCACTCAAAGAAGTAGAGATTAGAGAACACACCAGACAACAGCTCATAAATTCACAAGTATTGAGTGGCACTCAAAGAAGTAGAGATTAGAGAACACACCAGACAACAGCTTATAAATTCACAAGTACTGAGTGGCACTCACAGAAGTAGAGATTAGAGAACACACCAGACAACAGCTCATAAATTCACAAGTACTGAATGGCACTCACAGAAGTAGAGATTAGAGAACACACCAGACAACAGCTTATAAATTCACCAGTACTGAGTGGCACTCACAGAAGTAGAGATTAGAGAACACACCAGACAACAGCTCATAAATTCACAAGTACTGACTGGCACTCATAGAAGCTCATAGATTTAAATCTTTAATTTGTCGGGTCGGGGTGTGTCCTCTAATCTCTACTTCTATGAGCAGCAATCAATACTTATACATTTGTTTATTAATTATGCATCCATCTTAGCTGATAGGACAGTTACTGTATCAAAACCTGATAGATAATCCCACACTGCTGTTGTGATATGAAGTAGCAGGCTCTTTACTCATAAGTAGTCATGGCATAATGAGATGAGGTAACCGCCTCCATTACTTGCCACCTTACCTCTCCAGGAAAATCTCAGGCATCTAGTCTATGTGGCTGTTGTTCTTCTTCTTTCGTTCGCTTGAAATATGTCTATAACTGCAATGCTGTCTCTTGAATGAATTTAACTGTCTTTTTCAGTTCACACAGTGGTCCATAGAGTTTATCTTCCACTGTCGTCTCTCTAGACCAGAAGGTTTGCCTAGATATATTATATTTTGGGCAGTCTTGGAGTATGTGCTCTGCTGTCTGCGACGCCAATCCACATGTGCACATGGCTGTTTCACCAATCTTGAATTTTGTATACATGTGGTTGCGTAATCTATTGTGTCCTGTTCTGAGGTGCAGAATAATGACTTGTTCTGGTCTGTCCATAATGTGGTAGTCATCTTGAGCAGGTTTTGGTGGCTTTCTGACTGATTTTATCATTCTTTTATTTTGGTGGTATGTAATGGGCACATCAGGCTGTTCTTCTTTGGCTCCTTCCTTATCCAATTGATCAGCTCTGTCGTTTCCGGGTACTCCACAGTGTGATGGTATCCACTGTATGGTGACCTTATGCTGACTGCTAAGTTCAGAAAGTAGTGTTCTTAGTACTGGCAATTTCCCAGACAGGAGCGCCTCGAGTATTGATCTTGCATCTGTCAATAGCACCACAGGTTGTGTACCATTGCTGGTATTTAGTAATTTCTCTGTTGCTATCTTGATTGCCTCAATTTCAACATTATAGTTATGGCAGTACTTTCCTGTCGGTACTCTGGCTGTGTCCCTAGTATTATTTGGGTATTCTATGTACACTCCTGCTCCTCCATTTTGAACAGCATTTTGTGCTGACCCATCTGTGTAGACTTGGATCCAGAGGTCCTGTGGGTATTCTTCATCAAGGAAGCTGAGAGTGACTGTACTGCGCTGCACACTGTTTGTTTATGTGACTGGATTCCTTCTTCTTCTTCTTTCCATTCATTTGGAATCAATCTATATCTGCAATTGTGTGTCCAGCATGAACCAGGCTATCTTCTGCAGATCCAGTAGGTGTCCATACTTTGACATCTAGGATGTTTCATCTGGTCATGGAATAAACATTTGTGAGTTGTACCTGGTACAACTGTATCGAATGCAGTCGGTAGTATGAGGTGCTTGCTCGCATGTACACACTGCTGTAGAGGCTATTTGTAACTTCTGTGTAAGTACATGTGGCTATTAAGTTTGTTGTGTCCTGGTCTGAGTCTACAGAAGTAGAGATTTGAGGACACACCAGACAACAGTGCACAAACAAATTCATACATATTGATTAGCACTCACAGAAGTAGAAGAAAGAAGGAGAGATTAGAGGACACACCAGACAACAGCTCATAAATTCACAAGTATTGAGTGGCACTCACAGAAGTAGAGATTAGAGGACACACCAGACAACAGCTCATACAGTAACTTCTTCAGCTCTGTTAAATGCATAATAGTCTTGCAGCACCAAAGAACAAGAATGAGGAGGAGAAAAAGAAGATAAATGTACATCACTAAATGGGAAAGCCATCACCAGACTACCAATGCTACATTACTCAATGTGAAGAGAGATAGTTTCATGCATTCTCAACTGATACAAACATACTGTCACACAACATTATATTTCAATAAATAATCACTTTCAAATATGAGCTAATAATCACCTGCAGGAGGATTGAAGAAATTAAAGAAAGAGTCGGCTTGTACTTGTTTGGTTATTGTCCTGGTCACACCCCGAAATGTGTGCTTCTTCTTCTTCTTGATCTGTGTGACCGTGACGTTTTTGCCCTCGTTCCAGTGGATGGTGCATCTGTTTAGTCATGTGTGAATAGTAGAGACAGATGGAATTAGTTCTGGTATATTTTTTTATTTTTTGTTTTGTGTGTGCTTTTTTTTTGGGGCGCTTATTTGATTTGAACTCAAGCATAGTCCAATTACACTACATCTAGTAGTTCTGGACTGAATTTTGCATGTGGATTAGCTTAACCTATTAACAGTGTCCCTCGCCATCAGGCAAACCCACTCTGATTTCAGAGGTACTTGTAATTAAAGTCCCCAATTCAAGGATGATAGGTCAACATTTTAGTCCAGTTGCCTGGTGTAGGGGTTTGTCGGGGTGTTGAGGGGTAGCTACAGGACATATAGAGGACAAGGGACAGAATAGAGTTAGGACAACTAAGATAACGACATAGAAGATATAGATAAGGACATCTAGAGTATAGTCAGTAGAGTATAGACAGGCTATAGGTCAGGACATCAGAGGGTCATAAGACAGGACATAAGTCAGGACACCAGAGGGTCATAAGACAGGACACCTACAGGACAGTAGTAAGGGACACTATCGTGTATTAGACAGAGTAACGGTAGGACCAGACCGGGTGATACAAGGGGACCCCCGTTCACGGGACACTGCCCTGAACGGACTAGATGTCAGTGACCTATACTAGCACGGACAGTTCGCAGTACAACGAGAATGTTGAGACAACACGAGGTTTACACAACGGCTGTTGAGTTGAGAATCGTCAGACCGGACTTGGGGACAGTTTCAGGAGGACCTGTGTTTCTTTTGAGCGAATGCTTAATGTTATGAGAGTACTAGTTTTGAGTAGAGCGAATATTGAAGTGTGAAACTATCGTGTGTTATTAGATTATGAAAGCCCAGGAATGCTACCTGGTCAAAAAAGCACGGTATAGTCGGATGTGTTGGCCTACGGGTTTCGGCCCAAGGGCGCATAACAGACACACTGCAATCACATCTGAAAAAAACACTCCGGATGAACGAAACGAAGAAGAAGAAAATTATTAAAGGCGGCATATGATTGTTTGCATGAAACTTACCGCCTGTATTTATTATGTGATGATATCAGGTTCGCCTGTAAATAAATGATGGAGTTTACCATACGCTTTCGTTGAGTGCGTATGAAGACGCTGAGTGCCTGTGTGTGTGAAGCGAGACGCTGACAGGGTTGAACCCTTTACTCGGCATCAGCACACTGGATGTTTAAGAACACAAGCTCTTATCCATTCAGTCATGCTGACCTACAGTTGTGGTATATAGTAGGGTGTGATACAAGCACAAACATCTGCTGAGTGAAAAGCTGTGCATGGCATGGTCTTCCTATGAATGCAAATGTTGGACAATGAGATATGAAACGGTGAATAAACTGGAGGAATTAGATGTGGCTCTTTAGAAGAATGTTGAGGATGTCATGAACAGTGCAAAAAACAAACGCTGAGATACTAAGAACTGGAGATGTTACAAGATCACTCATACAACTCCACAAGGAAAGGCAAAATTGATGGTTATATCAGAAAAGAAATGGAATACAGTTAGAAAATACAATGAATATGAGGTACAGGAAGACAGAAAAACAAGTTTAGACAGATGGGCAGATGTTAATACTTTAAACTAACTTCATCAAAATATCAGGATGAGAGAGGACGAGATCGTCATGGTCGAATGTATAAGATCGCTCTTTCGGTTTGCTGATGCTGAGTGAGGTAGGGGGTTCAACCACTACACCGGACAGTTGGACTAAAATGTTAACTTCTCATCCTTGACTTGAGGACGTAAATTACAAGTACCTTCAAAGTCAGAGTGGGTTCGCCTTATAGCATGGGACACTGGTGCTCCTACTTCTAGTGCACTGAACTTATTTTTGTGTGTGGGTTAGCTTTCCCTGTTAACAGTATCCCTCTGCAAACCCACTCTGACTTTAGAGGTACTTGTAATTTACGTCCCCAAGTCAAGGATGAGAGGTCAACATTTTAGTCCAACTGACCAGTGTAGGGGTTGAACCTGTTACCTCAGCATTATGGACCTCTTTCACTCCACACACAGATAACTCTATGAGTGCTCAAGTCTCCTCCTGTAGTTCACACAATAGGAATCTCAGAATAGTGCACAAACTTTGTACCATCGACAAGAATCCACACGTGTGTATACCAGAATAGCACCATGGTCTGGCTGTAGTTATACCCTTTTAAAAGCACAATGTAACAAACTATCGTCTGTCAAGACGACCAGGTGCCAGTGAGTGAGTGAGTCTTATGGGTACTGAGCTTATGGTTGAAAAAAAAAAGTAAAGGACCCTTTTACACACGTGTGGGTGGGTGCTTCGGTCGGTCGGTGGGTGGGTGGGTGGGTGGGTCGGTCGATTGCTCAGTCGGTCAGTCGGTCAGTCAATCATGGTTCCAACTTCACGGCAATCAGTCACCCCCATAATGCTCCATTTCTGTGCCAGTGAATATCTCACAAAATCCTCACTGCTCCAAGTGAATAATGGAACAGACAGCAATACTGACAAACCAACAGCACACACAAGCAAGTACATGTATAAGGCCACTGCCAGAATGCCAACACAACAGTCTGCCATGAAAATTACAGTTCATCCTCTATGGAAGCGGCAGTCACTAGAAAAGCAGCTTCACACACATTACAGCATAAAGGAAAACTGGCTAGACACATTCTTTTTTTTTCGGGGGGATTTTATTTTGGTTTTTTATTCACTCGCTTTGAACTTAAGTATTGTCCATACACTTGCTACTACTTCTAGTAGCTGCCACTACTGGGGAGTGCCCACGACTGATTTTTGTGTGTTGATTAGCTTTCCATATTACCAGTGTTCCTAGCCATCAGGCAAACCCACTCTGACTTCAGAGGTACTGGTAATTTATGTCTCCAGGTCAAGGACGAGAAGTCAACAGTTTAGTCCAGCTGACTGATGTAGGGGTTGAACCAGATACCTCGACTATATTCTTTCTGTGGAAAGCTTTCTAATTTTGCAACTTAGCCTGGGCAGCCGTCTATCTGGCCTGCTCATATTGATTTTCAACTGCCGAGGGCTTTTTGATAGTGCACACAGCTCCTCCTAGATTTTCGCACTTATCCAAGAAGGCTAAACACTGGATCCACTACCCCATACAACTAAGTCCTTAGGTTTCTTATTTGATAAAAATCTGGTCTGTCCACAGTGTGAATCATATACTTGAGATGGAGGTAGACATCATGAAATAATTGATTTAGTCTCAATTGATAATATATCGCCACATATGACCTCCAATTTGGACAGATGGACGATATACTGCCAAACTAGGGTCATCGTATTATTTGTTTTGTTTCGTGGTATCTTCCACAATGTCAATGCTCAATGAACAGAAATTAACATTTTAATACTTGCTCATGTGATTGTGTACCGTGTCTGACCCAATCCTAATTTTTGTTTAGCACTTAATCAGTCATGCCACTCCATCCCTAGCTTGCCCTGTAGAGTACCCCACAAGCAACCCTTCATTCTCCTTCTTCTGCCTGTCACTTCCCAATGGAGCATAAGCCTTCAACCAACTCATGTAGGTCAGCATGGCTGAATGGATAAGAACATGTGTTCTTCAACATCCGGTGTGCTGATGCCGAGGTAAGGGGTTCGACCCCTACACTGGACAAAAGGACTAAAATGTTGACATCTCGTCCTTGACTTTGGGACGTAAATTACAAGTACCTCTGAAGTTGGAGTGGATTCACCTGATGGTGAGGGACACTGTTAACAGATAAAGTAAACCACATGCACAATTCAGTCCATCTACTACTAGAAGTTGTGTGTATGGTCTACACTTAAGTTCAAAGCGAGCGAGCGCAAACAAAAAAACCAACTCAAGCCACACCCTTTTTTAGACTTCTTCATGATTGGTTGGATTAGGCAGGCAGTTTTCTCTACAGAATAAGCAAGCCAGTTTCACACAACCCTCCTTAACAGCCTCTTATGACGCGCATGGAGGTAATAGTGTTATTATTATTAGCTTCCATTACAAGTCCAGTTAACACATGGGCAAACCCTTTACAACCTGCATCACATTAACCTACAATGCTAGTGGTAAATATGTTAGGCTACACAAATAGTTGTTAACATCATGCTTATTATTATCATCATCATCATCATACACAACTATTTAAACACATTTTATGTATAACACTAATAGATATCTCTTCTTCTTCCTCTTCCTCTGTCCTTGGAACTTCTAGTAGAGTACAAGCCCACAGCCAAACATGCCAGATCCTATCTAGATCAGTCATGATTGGTTCAATTCAATTCAATATTTATGAGAGAAGAAAAAATAAAAATTGAATGACTGGTTCAACCTGCTCCATGACTTGGTTGGATTTTGACTGATTTGTTCCATGGTGTGAGACAACCAGTTCCCAGAATAACCCTCTTGTGGCCTTGCATGACATGCGCAAGGGGTCTCCACTGTTACTATTCTTTACCTCCCATTTGTAGTCCTGGAGAGTCAGATGCCTCAGCTGCTTATAAATCTCTTTGTTTTTTTTGCATATCCTTTTTACAGGACATCGCAGTCAACACCAGCATTTCTGCCGCTATGATCTCTTGGCAAGTTTACGTTCAGTAGTTTGCCATTACTTTCTTTATGACCGGCACTGATACCAATGCAAAACCAACGCAACACGGTCTGCAGCTACATCGCGTGCAGCTGTGTTTCAAACGCGGGTATACAGGATTACGAACCACGTCCGTAAGCCCTTCGCCACGGAGACCGGCTTTTAAATCTCTAGAAAGATGAGCAAAATTCTTATTGTTTTTAAGGCAGGGCAAGCCTTGGTTTCATTTTTTTAAAAAGCACTAGGGGGACACCCTGGTGAGTCTTAGCATGACTACACCACTGAGCATAGCTGACAATATTTGCTATATAGACCTCATTATTTAATGTGCACAAAAAAAACACACAGACAGCACATTAGAAGTAGTAACACATGTATGGACTACAGTTTAGTTCAAAGTGAGTCAACATATTTTTTAAAAAAAAACAAGAGATACATACCCAACACTTTTAACAATCTCCGGTCCCTCATACATGAGCGGATCCAGGGGGTCGGGCTCGTAACACATCTCATAGCTCTTTGTCAATATAGAATTTGTGAAATACTCATTTGGTTCAAAGTGAAATTCTAACGTGAAACCCTGCAATCAAAAGACAAAACATCTTGCAAATGACCTGATACACGATGATGTCTGAAGAAATGTCACTATGGTTTCATAAGAGGGACACAATATGAAATCAAGAACCAATATTATTGTACTCGGGACATTTCCATATGTGCTCCGTCCCCTTCTTCAGTAGCCAATCAAGAGTTCCCAATGACAGTCTGAATGTATATCTGCCTGCATTTTTATCTATCAATCAATCATGTGCCATCTCCACAATGAAGGTTAGCTGTAATGTAACACTCACTGTCTCTTGTCCTGGTTGTAAAATCTGAAAAACTGCGGCTCATCCATCTCTTGATGTTATTTTCCCACTTTTATCGCTGTCTACCTTGTGCTCGCCTGCCTTCAACTCTTCCCTCCAGTATAGTTTTTACTTGAGTGCTATGACTTTTAATATGACATAAATATTTCAATTGTTTTATTCCGGACCCTTCCTCCATTGAATCAGCCTCTCCAGATGTGGCAAGTATAACAGCACTGACTGACCACATCATCCATGAGTGCTGATTGACCTATACAAATATGTCTAGCAACATATCGCCAAAGTGTCTTAAAGTGTGTAAGAGGGACCTTTACTTTTTTTCATTTATACACAAGGATGCTGCATTAACAGTGTATACAACCATTTCAATGAGGACTTTCACTCCTAGAGAAACCTTTAGTTAGTACAATGTTTTGAAGAAAGGTCAACTCCAGACATGCATGCTGATGGGAAAACAGAAAAATCTGCAACTTGGAAACTAACAACCATTTTCTGGAAAAGGCTAATGAAAGTAGAAAATTATACACATCTATAAGACAGTGTCAAGCTGTGATCGTTGGTCATATAATGAGAAGAAAGGGATTGAAGACCACATTGTGACGACTGGAAAGATCAAATGTAGAAGAGGCATAAGCAGACAGAGAAATCATGCCAGATGATCTAAGAAGGTAACATAGAGGAATGTCATCAACAGAATCGATCCAAAACACAAACTTTATTTTCAAAGGGTTACAAATTAGGCATGCAGGCCTGTGAGATCTGTGTCTGCACTATTTGGCAAGGCACATGATGATGAGCTTGGGAACTGAACCAGGATTGCCTTGCTGGTAAGTCAAAGCTCTATTGACTTCTCTGCTATTTACTCACTCACATAAGGAAAATAGTATGAGAAATTTTCAGTGTTTACAGAATACTTACAGGAGGCTCTTCACTGTGCACTACAGCTTTAATGTCTTGTAAATGTACCAATATAGGCTCATCATGCACCTGTAAAAATGAACACAAATCAATCAATCATGTCCCATCTCCACAATGAAGGTTAGCTGTAATGTAACACTCACTGTCTCATGTCCTGGTTGTAAAGTCTGAAAAACTGCTGCTCATCCATCTCTTGATGTTATTTTCCCACTTTTATCGCTGTCTACCTTGTGCTCGCCTGCTTTCAAATCTTCCTCTAGTATGGTTTTTACTAGAGTTCAATGCTTTTAATTTCACATAAATATTTCAATTTTTTTTCTTTCATCAACCTTCCTTTCATTCTTAGCCTGTCAAGAACCTCTGAATTTGATTGTTCTTGAACACACATAACAATTGAACTAACAACTCTACTCACATTCATCATCATTATTAAGTGCCGTGCCAACTGGCATGGGCGATCATAGTTCTCCACATGCTGCAATCTCCAATGACATGTATCAATTCATGTGTTGACTCACTTTTGTGCCATGATACAAGACTCAAGAATATTTTCTCGCTATCTTCCTGTATCTCTCCTTCCACAAATCATTCCAGTTGTCATGGCTAGTTCCAGTTTTGTCTTCTCATTATGTGGCCCCCCCAAAAAAATGAAGAATGTCTCTTTCTGATGTTAATGATAAGTTGTATCTGTGACTTAGCCTCTCTCAAAATGTGTACATACAATCACAGTTAAAAAATGAGCAAAGTGGCTCAACAATTCCCTGAAGAGTCAGATGTGTCGACCAAAAGGCACAGATATCACCACTTTACTATAAACAGGCACAATGCAATTACATCCAAAACAAACATTTCAGACGAATGAAGAAGAGGAAGATGACAAACAGGCAATGACTCAAGCACACACAAGAAACAAACATTCTACCTGTAACCTTTCCTCTCTAGGCACTGGGCTGGAGTGTGTTGCCAAAACACCTAAAACCTCTGGAGGAGACATCACCAACCTTGTCTAATCCGTATGAGCTATGCTGATTCATAGGCCTGATCTTCTTCTTCTGTCTTGTCTCCCCGAAGAAGCCATATGCTCTCAACCAACTCACACCAAGCCGTCACTCCTACATTGGGCAGTGGGGAGCGTTTTGTGTGATATTCACTGGCACAGGAACGGAGCATAATGGGGACGACCCGTTGCTGTGAAGTTGGAACTGCGACTAACTAACTAACTAACTCCTACCTTTTGCCATCCCATGCAGCTATCTTCATGTCCTCCTGATATTTATTTTTTGCGCCTGCTCGCTTTGAACTCAAGCTAGTCCATACACACTATTTATAGTAGTGATGGATTTAATTTTGTGTGTGGATTAGCTTTCCCTATTAACAGTGTCCCTCGCCATCAGGCAATCCCACTCATACTTCAGAGAGTACTTGTAATTTACATCCCCAAGTCAAGGACGACAGGTCAACATTTTAGTCCAGCTGTCCGGTGTAGGGGTTGGACCGCTAACCTCGGCATCAGCACAAGGGATGTTTAAGAACACGCGCTCTCACCTGTTCAGTGATGTGGACCTGCATCCTGATATAATTCATCTCTGTCTCCAGTATGTCTGCCTGCAGATATGGAATCCTGTACTGGTCTTGCACACCCTACTGGTTTCTGAGCTTGGATAGAGGAACACAGCAACATGGTCCCCGTGCAACACACTGCCCATAGAGATGGTACTTTGGTACTGGCTTGAAAGAAAAGTCTCTACACCATCCTCACCTTTCAAGGCTAAGGCAATATGAACAATGCCAATACATCAAACTTAAGAATTAAAACTGAGTCTCACAACAAACCAACAATGTAGCATTTTGTTTCCATAGATCAGACTTTAAAATATGCAGCCTACTGAAAAGAAGACATTTCATAAATACAGCATTCAGCTTTCAAGCATCCACAACAGTGTGAAACATTTAGTCTTACACGTGGTACCACCACAGAATGAATGGATGTATTTGTGACATCATAAAGTGAACTGCCTTGCATTGTTTCGTCAAGCTTGTGACTCAGTACATCCGACTTTGACAGGCTTTTTTCGGGTTTGCTATCCCTAGTTTTTGACTGTCCTGTCTACCTACAAGGCAACAGGCTTGTGTCTCTATTAATCTGGATTCTATCCCTTGATTTGTCCAACACGGAAGACCCTACCAGTAACTACCATCAACATAGTTCTCAGAGTCACTGGAACACACAAACCCCTCTACCACAGTAAGGTGGGGACACAACAGAAGGTTGACTGTATTTAAACCCCAACCTTTCAAAATGAGCCCCATAAGACCCAACCGAACCTGAAGAGCACAGAGGAGAAAATATAACCAGCCTGTATAGGACTAAGTTGAAGTGAACAAAGACAGGAAAGATAATCAAGATTCGCACAAAACGGACATCAATTATAACCAACCAAAGCAGGTTGAACGAGGCTGAACTTTTATTTTTTTTCTCGTAAATATTGAATCGAATTGAAAACTTCTCCGTGTACACCAGCAAGGTGAATATGCACTCCATTATTAGGTCTATATTGTTTCTTTATCAATGTGTGCTAAAGCTAGGAAAATGTAAACAATATAGCAGTAAATGAGACAGAAGGCTGTGGACAGACGTGATCACCAACTCTACAAGGCATGGGCTATAAGAAGAAGAAGAAGGTGCTTATACTATGACCTAACTCACCTTCACCATATCAGACAAAATATTGACATTCTTGAAGACTGTCAGCCAAAAGTTGGGTATCCCGCTGACTTCTGTAGAATATATAAACACAACCAGAATGTGAGCACAGAGCAGATGCTGCCATGAACATATGAAGTTACTGGAGTACATTAACTAGGTGACACAATTATGAGGTCATGAAATTAGCTCTTTTACTTGCCACAATTTCTTTCCAGAAAAATCCATGGTCCCAGAAAAATCCATGGTCCCAACTTTGCAGGGCGGGATGATCTTACATCGCAGGCAGTTTGAACTGAGTACTGGCAATCCAATACTTCCTCTTCTTCTTACCGGTGTCTTTGTTATGCCTGCCAGAGTCAGGTTAGCAAGTTTTTTAGCCCTTATTAGTGAAGGCTAGGTATCAGATATTACTACCCAATAGATCAGAGGGGGATTTCCCAAACCTATGCCGGGATGGAACTCAGTATTTTGTGAGCCTGGGGAAGACAGCCTAACCTCACAGCCTCTCAGCTACATCCCCTCACAGGTCAGCATGTTTCATGGAGGTCAGCGTGACCGGAGGGATAAAAGCTCTTGCTCTTAAACTTCCAGTGTGCTGATGTCAAGGTGCGGGTTCAACACCTACACTGGTCAGATGGACTAAAAATTTTGACTTCTCATCCTTGACTTGGGGATTTAAATTACAAATACCTCTGATGTTGGGGTGGGTTCGCCTTATGGCGAGAGACAGTGATCATAGGGAAAGCTAATCCACACGCAAATATCAGTCCAGTGTATTAGAAGTAGCAACACATGTATGGACTACACTTGAGTTCAAAGTGAGCACGCATGTTTCATTGTGTATGTCTTTCATTGCTGAGCACATGTCATGTTCATGTGTGTTACACTGCCAATTGCAATGCCAATTTGCAAATAACCAAAGGAAACAACCGTACAAGTTATGTGACAAACAGTACCATACGGAAACAGGTTTGAAAGGGGTTTAATCGTGACAGGATCAACTTAATTGCACCATTTTGATTTCGTATCTGGTTTGGCCACAGGGTGGCCTGTCGAAAGCGTCACACTAAACACAAACTCCAAGCTCCAGCAATAACTGCCAGGAGTCTCTGAGAAAATGAACTCGTGAACTGAAAGCGGGAGCCCAGAATCAAACTGGCAATCACTTCACCATGGATACCCCCAGTATCACACGGGAAGTAAGGTGATATAACTTCACATATACTACTGCTATTTGAACAACGATTACCAGCTACCCCCACATGGCCTTTTCTTTCCAGAAGAAATGTCTGGTACCAATTTCTACAAGGCGGGGTCCACTTTACATTCATCGGCAATCAAATGAAAAAAAACATCCCTGAACCAGAATTTTGTTTGTTCGCATATCCTTTACAGGACATCGCTGTCAACATCAGCATCTTTCAGCTGATTGTTGATTTCTTGAAAAGATTACGCTCAGTAGTTTGCCAGTGCTTCCTGAGCGACCTGCTCACATATCCTGTAAATTACCGACGCGGAGAGAACCGCTACCGATTCTTGCGCATGTCATGTTACTCACAAGAGTATACGCAATTACGGAGAAAGTTGTGTAACCCCTAGACCAGGGAGACCGGCGAACCAGGAATTGAACTCGTAAAATTGTGCTGGTAAGCATGTACTTTACTCACAATTCTATTACCGTCATTTTATTGCAACAACACAAACACGAGTATGTGACCTCTGACCTGCTTGCTCGGTAGCATCACCGCCAGCTTTCACACTGACCTTCTCCTTTAGGTCTTCCTGTTAGAAAACCACAAAGTTTACATCATTTCAAACAGTTCAAATATTCTCACATCATTTCAAACAGTTCAAATATTGTCAAATTATCTTGTTTCATAAGAGTTCAGTGGGGGTCAGCACGACTGAATGGATAAGAACACTCATTCTTAAACATCCGGTGCGCTGATGCCGAGGTACCGGGTTCAACCCCTACACTGGTCAATTGGACTAAAATGTTGGCTTCTCGTCCTTGACTTGGGGACATAAATTACAAGTACCTCTGAAGTCAGAGTGGGTCAGATGGTGATTGATGCTGGTAATATGGAAAGCTAATCCAAATGCAAAAATAAATCCACCAGAATTAGTAGCATGTGTATGCACTATGCCTGGGTTACAAGTCAGCGAATGCAACAACAACAAAAAATAATAATTGTCATTGGCTTTAACTGTAAACAAGTCACACCAGCAGGTCCGCATGGCCGATGGATAAAAACGACTGTTCTTAAACATCCAGTGTGCTGATGCCGAGGTAAGTGGTTCAACCCCTACACCGGACAACTGGACTAAAATGTTGACCTGTCATCCTTGACTTGGGGACGTAAATTACAAGTACCTCTGAAGTCTGAGTGGGTTCGCCTGATGGCGAGGGACTACTGTTAATAGGGAAAGCTAACCCACATGCAAAATTCAGTCCATCACTACTATAAATAGTGTGTATGGACTACGCTTGCGTTCAAAGCGAGCGAGCGCCAAAAAAAACAACAACAAATTAACGCTTTTTTTCATCTCAGTTAATGGTCCAGATTATTTTAGGATACTTGAAGAGGAAAAACATGTACTTGAAAACTTTTAGGGTTAGCCGATACTGGGTGATGATGTTTCTACCATGCCACCTCCATTAAATTTACTTCGTCTTTGTACATTTTCAGATGTCCATCCATCCATCCATCATGTGCCATGCCGGTAAGCGTGGGCGGTCATGTTCTGCCATCTCACTCGATCACCAGAGTCATGGATCAGCTCCGTGTTTCTGTCTCGACCATGCCACAAGGCCAAGCCATCCAGGTACTTGCTTCTAGGTCTTCCCCTTGGTCTGTTCCCCTCGATCTTACCAGTTGTCACCAAATTCTCCAATCCATTTCTTCTCATAACATGCCCAAAGAATTTTGACTGTCTACGTCTAATTTCTCTAATCAATTTACGATCTTCATTTGTTTCTTGAAGGACTTGTTCATTGGTCTTTCTGGCTGTCCATGGTATTCTTTGCATTTTCCTCAGAAACCACATCTCTACAGCCATCAGATGTTTTTCAGCCTGACTGCTCATTGTCCACGCTTCACATCCATATAAAAGTACAGGTTCTATGTAGCATCTCAACACTCTTTTTCTCGTTTCAATTGACATCTTTTTATTGGTCAATATGTTTTTCATCTTGCTAAAGGCTACTTTTTCCATGGCGATTCTTGTTCTAATTTCTTCAAGGCATCTCCCATCAGATGTTATGACTGTTCCGAGATAATTGTACCTATTCACTTGTTGAAGAATATTCCCATTTACTTGTATATTACACTGTGGTATTTCGCTCTTCCTAGTGACGACCATAATCTGTGTCTTTTTACAATTTAATTCTAACCCTAGTTGTTCACTGTGTGTAACAATCGCATCTACTAAATTTTGCAGGTCCTGTTCATTGTCTGCAATCAAGACTGTATCATCTGCATATCTAATGTTATTGATGCAACAATAATGTCACCCTGAATATATTTAAAGAAATCAGCAGTCAACTTGAGGTGTACATTTTCAGATGTCAAACTGAATATATTTAAAGAAATCAGCAGTCAACTTGAAGTTTACATTTTCAGATGCCAACCTGAATATATTTAAAGAAATCAGCAGTCAACCTGAGGTGTACATTTTCAGATGTCAAACTGAATATATTTAAAGAAATCAGCAGTCAACTTGAGGTGTACATTTTCAGATGTCAAACTGAATATATTTAAAGAAATCAGCAGTCAACTTGAGGTGTACATTTTCAGATGCCAACTTGAATATATTTAAAGAAATCAGCAGTCAACCTGAGGCATACATTTTCAGATGTCAAACTGAATATATTTAAAGAAATCAGCAGTCAACTTGAGGTGTACATTTTCAGATGTCAAACTGAATATATTTAAAGAAATCAGCAGTCAACTTGAGGTGTACATTTTCAGATGTCAAACTGAATATATTTAAAGAAATCAGCAGTCAACTTGAGGTGTACATTTTCAGATGCCAACTTGAATATATTTAAAGAAATCAGCAGTCAACCTGAGGCATACATTTTCAGATGTCAAACTGAATATATTTAAAGAAATCAGCAGTCAACTTGAGGTGTACATTTTCAGATGTCAAACTGAATATATTTAAAGAAATCAGCAGTCAACTTGAGGTGTACATTTTCAGATGTCAAACTGAATATATTTAAAGAAATCAGCAGTCAACTTGAGGTGTACATTTTCATATGTCACCCTGAATATATTTAAAGAAAGCAGCTGTCAACTTGAGGTTTTTCAGACCTTCACAGAGGCCAAATATTTTTCTCTGTTCTGCATATGTTGGACACTTGCAGTATATATTCAGCCATGATTTTATCAATTCCCTGATCCCTATAAGACAAAATGGTCCGAGGTAACAACTCAAATTGTAGACATTGCCAAGACCTAACCAAACAACGAAACACCACATATCTATCTCAACTGATGAGACAATTTCTCCTGCCATACAACCTGGCAATGAAGAGAATTAAATATTTACAAGAAATACAGTAAAAAGACTACTTCAACATGATACAGACATAACCTTTAATGAGGCAAAGTACTATTCATGAATTCTAGATGAGGTCAACACATTCACGCTGAAATATTTACAAGTAATACAAAGCAGACTATAAATTAGTGAGCAGTAATGTAGGATCAAGAACAATTAGTCTTCACTGACCCATATTATTGCACTGAATGCACTGAGACATCGACATGGTAAAGAATATGCAAACAAGCTAATGTCTACATGTGCATCCAAAAAATATTAACCAGCAATAAATTGACATTAGTTTTAAAGTGATCTTCTTTGTTCCTCTCTTTTGAGGAGAGTGTCACACCTGTGTCTGACTTCAGCAGTAATGTTGGATCAAGGAACCTCTAATGAGCAGTAACAGTAAATCAGGGATAGGCAATGTTCATTTGGTGGTAATAGTGGTTCATTAGCAACCAATTTTCAATCAGCAGTAATGGTAGATCAAAAACAAGCAATCTCCAATGAGGAGTAATGGTGAATCAGGGGCAAGCAATCTTCAATGAGCAGAAAAGAAAAAAAATACATAAATAAAAATAATGGTGGATCAAGGACAAGCAATCTTCAATGAGCAATAATAACAGATCAAGGACAAGCAATATTTACTGAGACATCTAAGAAAATAAAAAACATGTTGACAACATGAATACTAATCGCACAGAAGAAACGAATACTGCAAGCTAGCTTACCGTCAACTTGTGTATTTCATTTTTTTCATTTTCATCATCATCATCACCGTCACTAAGCCAATCACATTCCTCATCTGTTGGCTCCTTTTTGCCTGACAATATGTCTCGCCTCTAAATCGAAAATGAAATAAATAAAGAAATAAATGTCTGAATCGCTTGGCCATATGGTATAAACAGGACAGAGCACAGAACTAATACAAGATTCTGATGACTTTATGAGATGTCGTGATGTGACTGCAGACCCTTATCAGCATAGCACATGATGATGATTTACATCGCAAAACTAGAGCCATTAAAATGTGATATATATGCAAATGTGTAATTGGTCATATTGTTTTCAGAATCTCATAAATCAAACTAGAACCCCGGGAAGGTTAACCTGGTCAACAAATGCCCGCAAAAGACGGATGTGCCTGCCTAATAGTACAAAAACACAGCTCTGCTGTAAACAGGCACAACACAATCACATCCGAAAAAACTCTCCAGATGAAAGCAGAAGAAGAAGAAACTTGCAAAGATCTATGGGTCAAGTATTCTATAGATCTGGCTGGCAAAGATTACATTGGTCAAGAATTTTATAGATCTGGACTTTTAAAGTTTGCATCGGTCAAGTATTCTATAGTTTAGATCTGCACAAGTGTCAGGTCTTAGTCAGATTTGACAGTAGACGGTACTACCTGCTTCCTGTTACACCAAATGTTGGGCGGCGCTTACCAAACCCGACACCCCACATTGTGCTAATGGCTTTGAGCGAAGGAACCCATTTGGAAGGGTGCAAGTCTCATCCTGGTGTGAGGAGATGCAATCAAAAGACTAAATATCGTGGCAGGACAGACCAAGCCATAATCCTGGCAATTGATCTAGGATCAAAGCTCTGACAGGTGAACAGAGCATTGCTTTGCTGATTCTGCAGCTTATCTTTTTCCATGTGTATTGGTGTTACCTTTCCTCTGGAGTAAAATAGACATGCCGAGAGAGGGATCATGCTGCATGGGCAACACATGGTCTCTACAATTTAGCCGAGGCTTTGTGCTATGGAGATGTATAACTCCATCCCTGGTCTTCTACCACCATGAGTTGTAGTTATTATGGCTTTTTTGAAGCACAATGTTAAAAACTATCGTCTGTCAAGACAGGAAGGTAACAGGATAGTATAGGATCTGCAAAATGTGCATGGATCTAGTATTCTTCTTCTTCTTCTTTGCGTTCATCCGGAGTGTTTTTTCAGATGTGATTGCGGTGTGTCTCGTTATGCACCCTTGGGTCGAGACCCTTAGGCCAACACATTCAACTTTTAGCGTGCATTTTTGACAGGTTAGCATTTCTTTGGGTCTCTCACGTTTGTGATGCCGTCCACATCCCAGCTTGTCAAGTTGGAACGGTCGAATGCTTCGTGATCAGCCCTCAAGGGAAGGCAGGGACAGTCCATGGCATTTTCCACCATCCAGGGTGGCTTCCATAGTTGCAGAGCTGACATATGGCGCCCTGGTGCTGGGCTCACCAAGGGAATCGTCACGTCCTGCTCATGGCTGCTTTAATTCCTCACTTCGATATATTGGGCATATCGTTCACCACGAACCTTTCCTGCACTGACCAGACTGGTCTGCAGACGGTATCCACTCAGCGAGTTTTTGATATGGACATGTGCTTGTTGATGTGCCCGTCAGAGCTGTTCCGGGCACAATGAACATTCGGAAACTAGCTAGTCAGAGCTTTTCCGGACACAAGCTATTCGGATAACTAGTTAGTCAGAGCTGTTCCTAGCACGAAAGACATTTCACTCGGATGTTTTTTGCTTTGTGCCTGATTTATTTGCACCCGTAGGCCAGCACATCAGACTTCAGCAGGCATTTTTACGGGTTGGCCTTCCCGAGGTTTCGAGAGACGTTAGACTGTTAGTGCTGTGGTGTTGCCCACATCTCAGCTGGTCAAAGTAGAACAATCAACGACATCACGGTCAACTCTCAAAGGAAGACAGGGGCAGACCATGGGCATTCCCTCGCTATCCAAGGAGGCTTCCATAATTGCAGAGCCGGCATATATTGCTCTGAGACTGGGCTCACCAGAGGAGTTGCCACGTCCTGCTAATGGCTGCTTTAATTCCTCACTTCCATGTGTTGGGGCATTTCACTTGCCACTGGTTGCTCAAGCACACACCAGGAACGGTCAGTCTGCGGGCGATATCCACTAGGTAAGCTTTAACTCTGGACTTCGGGCCACGCAATGGATTCGCTAGCCGTGCGTTCCATTTCGTGTTATTGAGACATTTTTCCACCTTTGTCTACACTCTATGAGTTAGATACAAACAGTTTTCGTAACCATTTTCATTCGACTGGGGCACTTCTACCTTTTTGTACTCGCTCACGAGGTAGGCTACATGTGCTGCCGGCTCAGCACCTTACCTCCGTGCAGAAGTGGAGCGAGAAACGGCCAGGCCCTTTCATCCGGGGATCCCTCATATCCCCCAGCTGAGAGCCTTCGGACAAGTATCTGAACTGGGCATGTAGCATGCTCAGAATCTCACCTCCATTTTTTGGTAGGTGGGTATGGGCCAGGTTTTCACATCCAAGGGTTTATGGCTTAGAGGCGTTCAGCCACAACCTTGTGACTGCTATTTGACTGCTTTTGACTGCTATCCTCAGTCTAACTGCAGAGCAGCAGGTTGTGTCTCGCTTAGTCTGGCCCCTATCCCATATGCTATCCGATATGTAGTTTACCATCCATCGACATTGCACATGGGGTCAATGGGACACGCAAGCTCCGCTACCATGGCAAGGTGGAGTCACATTGGGGGAGGATCTAGTATTCTAATGCTCTGATATGCAAATATTGCATGGGTCAAGTATTCTATAGATCTGTCTCTCACAAATTTCATGGCTCAAGTTGTCTGTAGCTTTGACCTGCAAAATGTGCATGGATCTAGTATTCTATAATTGTGACAAGCAAACACTGCATAGGTCAAGTATTCTATAGATCTGACTTGCAAAGATTACATGGTCAAGAATTTTATATGATTTGACTTACAAAAATTACACAAATTAATAAATCTGACTTGTAAAGATTGCACGGGTACAGCATTTCATAGATCTGACTTGCAAAGATTGCACAGGTCAAGTATTCTGTAGATTTGACCTGCAAAATATGCATCCTTCTAGAATTCTATAGCTTCTAGTCACTGCATCTCTAGAGGCCACCATCAGCGAGGTCCCCTGCCAGTTCAGTTCAAACCTGTGGAGGCCATTTATCTGTGGTGTATGTCAAGAACATACAGCAGAAGTCTTCATTGGGTTCTGTAAAACCAGAGCAGAGCCTGCCGATGTATGAAGTGAAATGCAGGGTATCCCTTCATATGCATCAGAATGGCATTAACTTGTCCACATGACTGTGACCAAATGACTACATCACAGCCTCAGATTTAAGACTTACCTCTGAAGTCGGAGTGGGTTTGCCTGATGGCGAGGGACACTAATAATAAGGAAAGCTCCCCGGGAAGGTTAACCCGGTCAACAAATGTCCGCAGAAGTCGGATGTGTCGGCCTAACGGCGCAAGAACGCAGCTGCGCAAGAACGCAGCTCTGCTGTAAAACAGGCACAACGCAATCACGTCCGGAAAAAAACTCCGGATGAACGAAGAAGGAAGAATAAGGAAGCTAATCCTCACGTAAAAGTCAGTCCAGTGCATTAGAAGTAATAGCACTTGGATGGACTAAGCTTAAGATCAAATCAAGCGAAGAATAACATACACAAAATGACTTCACTTGTGGCAGTTACTCCACTTTTTGCCAGTTCATCTCCACTTTCACTGCACTGAACTTTGCCAAGAATCTGCTGTTGACACATGTACTTCATCCCCGTTCACCAATACAATAACACCAGCAACCAAACAAAACAATATTTATTCAACTGATCCTTTAAGCAAGAAGTCACACAATCCATTAGGTGTATTTGAACAACCATACATTCTCATCCGCCATGTGTTAGCAGGATCCATAAGGAAGCAAAATGTAGTAGCACTATTATACCATGCAGGTTATAAGAGGCCACTAAGGAAGGTTGTCGTAAGCCTGTATACTTCATTCCACAGAATGGTCAAATGGTTAAGAGTGCTCACTCTTAAACTTCCGGCATGTTGATGTCGAGATTGTGGGTTGAACCCGTACACAGGTCAGTTGGGCTAAAATGTTGACATCTCATCCTTGACTTGAGGACATAAATTACAAGTATCTTAGAAGTCGGAGTGGGGTCGCCTCATGGCTAAGGACACTGGTAATAAAGAATGCTAATCCACATGCAAATATCAGCCCAGTGCACTAGAAGCAGTAGCATGTGTATATACTGCACTTGAGCTCAAAGGCAAGTGAACGCACACACATACACACACACAAAATAAATCACATAGAAAATGTTAGCTACAAAATCCAAGAAACTATACCTTTTCAAATAGCTGTGTGTAGCTTGGTACATATCTAAGTTCCATAGCTTTCACTTCTTGATAAAACTCAGCTTCAAAGTTGACTACTTCATTTTGTAGTTTCTTTAATGCCTTGACACGTCTCTTCACCTCTTTTGGCAAGCTGAAAATCAGACAAATTTGTCATATTTCTAAGCAGTCATACTTCATACTTTTCTGGGTAGTCTTCTTAAAATTTTCAAGATAACGATAACTTATACACAGGAGTGTTTTTTGTTTTTGCTTTGAACTCAAGTGTAATCCTTAAATATGCTACTATTTTTGGTGCAGTGGACTTATTTTTGCATGAGGATTAGCAGTGTCCCACGCCATCAGGCTAAACTTCCTCTGACTTTTGATGTACTTGCAATTTATGTCCCCAAGTCAAGAATGAAAAGTCAACATTTTAGTCCAAGTGACTGGTGTAGGGGCTGAACCAGCTACCCCGGCATCAGCACACCGGAAGTTTAAGAGCAAGCGGTTCTATCCTTATAGCCATGCTGACCAATGAATTAACAGCAATAATGTGTTATATGGTGTGTCAAATAAGACCATTCTAAGTGGGACTGAAGGGCAGGAGTCAACAAAGCACACTAATCCAAGAAGAACCTCATATGGCTATGGATGAGAGTTAAATTAGATCCACCTTTAGGATCCACTTTCCTTTGAAATCCTTGGAAATTCCAGAAACACAGTAGCATGTATGTCCTTAAGTTAACCCAAGACACTAATCGAATTTTGTTTAGACAATGATAATGTCAGTCATAAACACCCTATTTAAATCATATTTTCATCTTCTTCAGCATTCGCCCGGAATGTTGTTTTGGGCATAATTGTGTTGTGCCTGTTTATAGCAGAGCTGCGATATTTTCACCTTTTGGTCGACATATCCGACTTCTTCAGGCATTTGTTGACCGGGTTAACCTTCACGGATGTTTCATCATCATCATCATGTGCCATGCCAGTAAGCATGAGCGATCATGTTTTGCCATCTCACTCGATCACCAGAGTTGCAGATCAGCTCAGTGTTCTTGTCTCGACCATACAACGTGGCCAAGCTATCCAGACATTTATTTCTCTGCCCTCCCCTTGTTCTCTTCCCCTCGATCTTGCCAGTTGTCACCAAGTTCTCAAATTTATTTCTTTTCATAACGTGACCAAAAAACTGTGACTGTCTACGTCTAATTTTTAAAATCAGTTTACGGTTTTCATTTGTTTCTTGTAGAATTTGGTCATTGGTTGTTGTCTGTCCATGGTATTCTTTGCATTTTCCTCAGAAACCACATTTTCACAGTCATAAGATGTTTTTCAGCCGGCTTCGTGGCTTAGAGGTTATGACTTTTCTCCGTAATCTTGTATACTCTCATCGGTAACGTGATGACGGTGAGAATCAGCAGTGGTTCGAATCGCATCGGTAACTTACAGGATATGTGAGCCGGCCGCTCAGAAAGCAATGGCAAACTACTGAGCGTAATCTTGCCAAGAAATCAACATACAGCTGAAAGATGCTGGTGTTGACAGCGATGTCCTGTAAAGGATATGCACAAAAAAAAAAAAGATGTTTTTCAGCTTATCTGCTCATTGGCCACACTTCCCATCCATACAAAATTGCAGGGTCTATGTATCCCCTCAACACTCTTTTTCTCGTTTCAGTTGATATCTTTTTATTGGTCAGTATGTTTTTCATCTTGCAAAAGGCTGCCTTTGCCATGGTGATTCTTGTTCTAATCTCTTCAAGGCATCTCCCATTAGATGTTATTACTGTTTTGAGATAATTGTAACAATATTCCCATTTACATTGTGGTATTTCCTTCTTCTTAGTGACGACCATAATCTGTGTCTTCTTACAATTTAATTTTAACCCAAGTTGTTCATTGTGTGCAACAATCACATCTACTAAATGTTGCAGATCCTGCTCATTGTCTGCAATCAATATCGTGTCATCCACATATCTAATGTTACTGATGTTAAGTCCCCCAATGATGATTCCTTTCATATTGTTAACATTTCTGAAAAAATTTTCACTGTACAGGGAAAATAGATCTGGAGACATTAAACATCCCTGTCTCACACCTCTCTTAATAGGCTGATATTGACCTACTTCGTTATCAATCTTTATGGTAGCTTATTGTTTTCAATATATGTTTTTTAGGAGTCTAAGGTCTTTCCCACCAATTTGTAGATCTGCAAGCATCTCCATCATGTTGCCCTGTCTTACTTTATCGAAAGCCTTTGTGTAGTCAATAAAGCAAAGATGATAGATCTTTGTTTACTTCTATAGAACTGTTCAATTAATGTTCTCAGCATATATACACACATTTACTGTACCCTTGCCTTCTACAAACCCACATTGTTCTTCTCCTATTTCGGGTTGTATTTTTCTTCCTAACTCTTTGCATGATAATTCTTAGCAAAATCGTTGTGATGTGGCTCATTATACTAATGTTCGATGTTGATCACATTCCAAGACTCCCGATTTCTTTGGGACTGCAATAAATATAGAATTACATAATTCGTGAGGTATATCTCCAGTATCATATATTGTGTTCAGCAATCTGGTGACTTGGTCTATTCCATATTCTTCTAAGGCATTGATCATTTCTGTTGAGATGTTGTCTGTACCCGAGGTCTTGCCAGATTTTCATATGGTTAAGAGCATTCTGAACTTCCATCTTCAGAATTGATGGTCCTTCATTATTACTTCCGAATATCATATTGTTCTTCTCTTGTATCATCATAAAGGTTTTCACATAATCTGACCATGTATGTAAAATCACAAGTTTTTCTATTATGACTTTTTCAATCTTTTGTTTTCAGGCAGCCTGTTGATGTAGGTATTCTTTTATTAGCAAGCTCCTAAATTCTTTTGTCATTAATTTGGTATTTTTACTGTTGTGTTGTTTTTCAATTTCTATGCATTTTTTTTTCAAGCCACGCTTCTTTACATAATGTTCTGACTTTCCTCTGAATCTCTTCATTTTTGTCAGGATTATTTTTGTTGTGTCTTCTTATTTCCATTAGTCTTAAATTGCTCCAGTCATCCATTTTTCTTACCTACTTTCTTTAATGTTGGGATAGTTGTTTCTGCAGCCAAATTGATTGAATTCTTCAACATTTCCCATTTATCATCCACATTTTGAAATAAGATCTTTAGATCAGACAATACATCAAACCTGTTCTTTACTTCTATGTTAAAATTGTCTTGTATTTCCTTGTCATTTTTAATGCACACAGATCATATTTAGTGTTTCCTGGTGTATACTTGACTTTCATTTAACTTTACCTTCAATGTGCCTATAAACAATCTGTGATCACTGTAACAGTCTGCATTTGGAACTGTTTTTGCAAACTGTTCAATGCTTTTCGAATCCTTCTGTTAATCAGGATTTAAATCATATCTAAGAAGGCTCTACACTTAGATCCTCACCCAATATTAACTGCAGAATCAAAATTAATTACATCTTAGCACAATATAGACAAAGGACATGTACAGTTAGACTATTCTAGCTAGCCATCATACACACTTTCCTAGGCAGACTATGGGTGTTTCGTAGGACGATCAACTCTCACTGTTGTGGTGTTATCTCCATCCCAGCTGGCCCATTTAGAACAGTTGAAGACATCTTGGTCAGCCATCAAGGGGAGGCTAAGGCAGACTATGGGCATTCCCTGCCATCCTAGGAGGCTTCCATAATTGCAGAGCTGACAGACAGTGCTCAGATTCTGAGCTCATCAAAGGAATTGTCACGTTCTGCACATGGCTGCTTAGCCTCACTTAAAATCATATCTAAGAAGGCTCTACACTTGGACCTCACCCAATATTAACTGCAGAAACACAATTAATTACATCTCAGCACAACATAGATAAAGGACATATACAATTAGACTATTCTAGCAAGCCATCATACACACTTTCCCAGGTAGTCGGCTGGTAAAGCCACACCGGAGCTCAGCTTGTCCTGAAGTGTTGCCAAGACTCCAGGGTTTGTCATCAACTGGTTTGCAATAGTTTGATTGTCTCCAATTTCACCTATTAAAATGAACAACCATGCATGTTTAATTATGTTACTCGACTGGTTGTAATATTCATGACACCTAAGTGTATAGCTAATACATATAAAACAGTATGCTTTATCTTTATAATTGTAATGCATAAGGGGACAGGAGGCCAGTAGTTTGGACTGTTTTGTCCAAATGTTCATGTTGGGAGAAAGGAGAGGAAGCCTTGATTGAGAGATTATGGTGTCCACCTCAAAGTTCAGAAGGTACACGGTTCGCTCTCAGCTTTGAGCTGCAAAGTTTTCCACGACCCACTGGTGTCTGATATCACATGTCCTCCTGATCTCCTAGGTAGTGAAATTGGATACTTAGCCTTCCCAGATATGAGTAAAAAAAAACAGAAGGCCTCTTGTGTGAGCTGTGCACATTAACATTTCCAAGCAGTTGGAAACTGCAAACAGTAGACTGTAAGATAACCGCCCTGGCAAAACTGTTAGGTATACAACCTAGCCATGGGTAAATAGAACCCATTACCTTGAATGTAATCTTTCTAGAGGAAGCAAAGCTTACATTAATGCACCCATTACCTTGAATGTAATCTTTCTAGAGGAAGCAAAGCTTACATTAATGCATGCCAAAGTTGAACACACTGACCTTTGAGGTGCACAATTAGGTGTGACGCATTCCCTTCGAAAGAGGATTGAAGAAGAAAAAGAAATTCTGCAAATTATCCAGTATTAATTTTACAAGGCTGGACCCTACAGCCATAGTGAATAAATAAACAACTAAAATAAATCCTAAATAAAGACTAAAATAAAGACTTAATAAAGAACTAAAGTGCATCATAATCAATTAGTCGATTCCTCAATTTCTCCAACTTTCTTTCACACACAAAAGAAAAGGTTTCAATACCTGTGTCTTCAAAATGTTCATCTTCTACATCGATTACAACATCGCTCGAGGGGCTGAAATTAATTTGTTTAAAATGAAGGACATATAAATGAATAAGGATCAATTAAAACATAGATATCTTATAATCCATTCCCCTATTTCTGGCCTAATATATTTATCTATAATGTTCATCAGTACAAACAAAATGAATACATGGCATCTTTGAAGCACCGTACTACCTATATGATTGCACTACCATTCTCATTAGATCTACACCCATCATGTGCCTTACAAAGTGGCTAGGCATTCACAAATCTAAGTCTTTAATATAGATCATAAAAAACCCCGGGAAGGTTAACCCGGTCAACAAATGCGCGCAGAAGTCGGATGTGTCGGCCTAACGGCGCAAGAACGCAGCTCTGCTGTAAACAGGCTCAACGCAGTCACATCCGGGGAAAAAAATCCGGATGAACGCAGAAGAAGAAGAAGAAGAAGAAGAAGATCATAAAAACACCCTACATTGAACAAAAGGCAGCTGTGAAAATATGTCATGAAACACACACTCAGTGTAGTCCAGGCATTTGTTTGGAAACAAATTGAAAGCTTCAACTTTCCCCTATGCTTAACAATCAGTATGGATCAAAAGTCATCATTCACGTAAGAATAGATAACATGTGGACAGACTGACTGAAAATTTCATGAGAAATTAAATGATATTTCTTTTGTTGGCTTTCTTTGAACTCAAGCATAGTCCATACACGTGTGCCACTACTTTTAGTGCATTGGACTGATTTTTGCATGTGGACTAGCTTTCCCTATTGGCAGTGTCCCTCGCCATCAGGTGAACCCTCTCTGACTTCAGAGGTACTTGTAATTTATGTTCCCAAGTCAAGGGTGAGAAGTGGAGAAAAGCGTGGCAGAATGGATAAGATCGCTTGTTGTTAAACATTCAGTGTGCTGATGTCGAGGTAGCTGATTCAACCCCTGCACGGTCTGTTGGACTAAAATGTTGACTTCTCATCCTTGACTTGGGGACGTAAATTACAAGTACCTCTGAAGTTGGAGTGGGTTTGCCTCATGGCAAAGGACACTTGGTAATAGGGAAAGCTAATCCACAGCAAAAATCGGTCCAGTGCACTAGAAGTAGTCGCATGTTTGTGGTCTACGCTTGAGTTTAAAGCGAGCGGGTGGGGAAAAAAAGGACAAGAAGTCAACATTTCATTACAACTGACCGGTCTAGCGGTTGAACCCGCTACCTCAACATCAGCACACCGGAAATTTAAGAATGACCGTTCTTATCCATTCTGCTATGCTTACCTCCATATAATAATTCAATTTACAACAAAATGTGGCTACATAAAACATAAATCCATTTTCAGATGTAAATTTACCTTTCATGCTCTGCCATCCTATTCAACGGTGCTGTAGGATAATAAAAATATTTAAATTCAATTATAGTTTGTTTTATTTATTAATTTTCAGAAATTAACTCATACAATATTATACTGAGCATCTCTAATGATTATTTCTCTATGTCAGGGATTGAGTTACCTGTGAATAGAACTCCCACCCACATGCCTACTGCGCGGAGCACGATTTGCGACCAAGTTCAGGAGAAGGGAATTTTCTCGTGGATTGGAAGTGGGAAGTCAACCGGGGTCCAGGTTGGACACATCCCGGACTGAGCGTTTTGGCAATATGGCATACTCAGTGCCGCCCTTGCGTGTTAGTTTTAGCAAATGTTAAATTGATAGAGAAGGATGATTAAAGACTGATTGTAAATCGTATTTCTGTAAAAGTGTCAGCATAATAGAAAATGAAAATTGTTCAGCATCCTGTGAAGTTTATTCTGGTTGATATCTTATCCTGTTACCCTGGTATGAAAGCTGAAGAAAGAGAGAGAGTAAGTTACAAGCTGTCAAAAAAAACAAAACAACAAACAAGCCGTCAGTGACCATGGACGATCCATAAAGATTTAATGTCAGACTGACAAACTCTAACGAGCTGTGGAAGTTAATGATTAATTAATCGATTAATCGTTAATTTGTTTTAACGATTAATTTTTTTTTTAAACGATTAATCAAAAACTTTTCTGCCATCACTTATACAAATAAACCGGATGTTGAAAAATTGTCGGACATTTTAAACATAGTGCTGCAAACACAACCGAGTTGCAAAATTGTACCATTGTGTAAGCTGCAGCAAGATGTACCAACAAGATGAAACACTATGTTTATTATGCTACAGTCTTCTACAGGTCAGAGAAGCATTAACTGTCTACATGTCAGATGAAAAGAAGCAATACAAAGGTCCAAAACTGTCAGGTTCAGATTGGGAGAAGATTTCGAAATACGTCAAAGTTTTGGACTTATTCTGTCAGACCACGGTCCTGCTTGGCGGTCAAGATTTGTTTCATGTAGCTGTGTATTGCCACTGCTATCATCGTTGACAAAGCATATGGCTGTACACGATGATGATCCGGGCTATATAGCTAAATTTAAGGCAGCATGTATTAATGACTACAGTGAACGTGTAGCTAATATGACAAGTGTTTAAATACTACAGATTGCAACAGCACTTGATCCATGCTACAAATACCTGAAGTGTTTGTCAAAAGATGCAAAAGAACGAACTTGGTCACGTACTGAACAACAAATAGCAGTTAATGTTCATGATAAGCAGATGGAGACTGCTGCAACGAATAATACTGACAATGAGATACTTTCTTGACTTCCTGACAATGGAACACAGGATCAAGATCTGGAGAGCTCGAGCATACTTAAAAATAAGTGCAGGTGAGCAGCACCCTCTGCATGATGCTATATTCAGAGAAAAGGGTAACAGGCTAAAGAGGGGCAAATCATGGATGGGTCGGGCGGAAGATGTCGTCAGACAGGTCTGCAGTCTTACCAGTATCAACCCCGGCAAGGAATGGGTGCCGGTGCCTCCGGCTTTTAAGTGCACTTTCTCCTGCATTATCACACTCGACAGACGGTGCAGAGAGCAGAACCCTGCCGCTGTCAATGCAGAGGTCAACGCGCTCATCTATGAACACTCAGATAGCCCCTAAGTGCTCATCTATACAGATGGATCTGTTGTAAAGCAGCAGAGAAGTGCGTGGGCATTTACAGCCCGTTCAGCGGGCCGAACCGTTCAAGAATCCAGTGGTGCCCACTTTATGACCACGAGCAGCATGACGATGGAGGTGATGGCAGTTACACAGGCTTTCATATGGCTGGAATCACAGCATTATACCAACGTGTGTGTACTAAGTGAGCATGATTCAGAAGGTCGAAGCTGGAGCTGTACACAGACAGTAGACTGAGTCGCTGCGGAAGTCTGTTGTCCGTAAAGTCACCTTCATCTTCATCCCGGGACATGCGGGAGTCGAGGGAAATGAACGAGCTGATAAACTGGCTGGCTCTGCACCCCCTGTAGATGGCCAGCCCATGGATCGTGCCGATGTTATTAACGCCCTTAAAGATATGGCGAGAACAGAGGACTTTGATGTCAGTGAATCCACATCGCTGTCCAGGATGAAAGACTTGGGAGTAAGAATCGGCACGGCCAAGCGCGAGAGGTACATTGGGAAAACGATGTGCCTCGTCAACCAACACAGAACTGGCACTATTAGCCACCGGACACTGATGTATATGCTGGGGAGAGGATCTCAGCACCTATGGACCTGTCCGGAGTGCAATGAAGATACCCCAACTGATAACTGTTAACTGATACTGACATTGACAATGAAACTATATGTGAACCAAATGAAGAGAGTATTAAGCTTATTGAGTCTGAAATGGATAAGAAAGTTGCTGAATCGGTTGACCCTTTACAATGGTGGAAACTTAATGAACATCGATATCCAAAATTGGCATTCCTTGCCAAGACCATTCTGTGCATACCAGCTACCTCAGTTCCATGTGAACGATTGTTCAGCTCTGCTGGTTTTATTGTTAAAAAGACGTGCTCGTCACTTGAAGCAAATATTGTCAACATACTCGTCTGTTTGCATAGTTAGTTATTAGATGACATATGAACAAGACAAACCAGTGTTATTTCGATTTTTGACAAATACGACTATAATGTGAGTTATATGACTATAATAGTTTTAATCGAAATTAACGATTAATTAATCGTTAATTTTTTCAAAAGTTAACTATTAAATTTAAATTAATCAGGTCACAGCCCTAATAATAATCATGGTGAGGATATCTCAATCCACACACTATAAGAGAAAAGACTTTGCGTCATGACACTCTAGTTTAGACATTGACAAAGACTAGCCAGAAGCAAGGAACATTATGCCACTTCTCTCTAACAGTTTATGTAATTTGTGAGTTATAAAAGGTCAGTATGCAGTATTAATGAGTTAAAAATTGTCCAATATGTATAAGAATATATTGATCTTCTTCTTCTTTGGTTAGATGTTCAAGTAATGTCTACAAAAAATGTTCAGTTGTATTTTGGGATGTATGTTTCTTTAACTGAGACTTCTCAAATGGTTTTGTGTCTTTATTAGTTCTGTAGAAGATTTGATACTGGTCTCCGTGGCGAAGGGAGTTACGGACGCAATACGTAAGCCCGTATACCCGGGTTCAAAACACAACGGTGCTGGTTTTTTCGAAAAAGGTATAGGTGCTGGTCATTCAGAAAGCAATGGTAAACTACTGAACGTAAACTTGCCCACTGAATCACGAACAGCCAAAATGCTGGGGTTGACTGCTACGTCATGTGAAGGATATGCAACTACATTTTTTTAAGATTATCTGATACGAGAGCCAAGAAGAAAATGGACCGACAACATAAAGGACATTGTACATTGGAGTGAAACTATCCAGTGTCATCCATCTGGAACTGCAATATCAATTATTCCTCCCCATGATGCTTGACGAAAAGAATGAAAGATGATAACTTTGATGATGATGATTAGTACCATAGCACTGTCTGACTTGGTATGTCTGAGCATTTGTGCTGCCTACTTTCCAAACACTAGTAATGGATAATGTTTAACTTTCATCCTCCAAATCTAATTTTCTAAAAAATATAATGAAAAGGGATATCTACATCTAAGTGACATATAATAGAAGATACCACAAAGATAAAGAAAAGTTGCTTGCTTGCTTGCGTTGGCTGGCTGTGAACTCCAGCGTGAAGTCCTGTATGTCGGATGAAGACATCCTGTTGTCCAACATCAGTGTGATGTCATACCGGACTGAGGTTTGCTTAAGTATCCATTGTCCCATGTCTGGTTTATTGGTGTGCAGACTGGTGGTTCCTCGCCGTGCAGGCAGACACTCTCCGACTTCGGAAGAATCAGCGATCCTACTACGTTAGCCAGGACTCCGAAGGGACCTGTTGCCCAGGACGCACGACTAGGACGTGTTAGTAGGTCTTGGCCAGTATAAAACCTGGTCCTGGTGCCTTGGAAACACCTCTGCGTCCCAAAAGAAAAGTTATTTTATTACATCTAAGTGATATCTGTCAGAAGTAGAAGACACCACAAAGATGAAGAAAAATTATATCTACATTTAAGTGACATCCGATAGAAGATACCACACTGAGATAAGGAAACGTTATAATCTTATATATCTACATCCACGTGATGATTGGACTAATCAATCTGGTAAGATCACAGCATAACTATGGACTATGGTCACAACACTGCAACGAACGCAAGCTGAATAGTGAATAATAAACTTAATATACTGAACGTAATCTTGCCAAGAAATCAACAACAGCGGTAAAATGCTGGTGTTGACAGCGATGTCCTGTAAAAGATATCCATCCATCATGTGCCATGCCGATAAGCATGGGCGGTCATGTTCTGCCATCTCACTCGATCACCAGAGTAGTGGATCAGCTCTGTGTTCCTGACTCGACCATGCCATGTGGCCAAGCTATCCAGGTATTTACTTCTCGGTCTTCCCCTTGGTCTCTTCCCTTCGATCTTGCCAGTCGTCACTAAGTTCTCCAATTCATTTCTTCTCATAACATGCCCAATAAATTGTGACTGTCTACGTCAAATGTCTATAATCAGTTAACGATCTTCATTTGTTTCTTGAAGGACTTGTTTATTGGTTTTTCTGTCTGTCCATGGTATTCTTTGCATTTTCCTCAGAAACCACATTTCCACAGCCATCAGCTGTTTTTCAGCTTGACTGCTTATTGTCCACGCTTCACATCCATACAAAAGTATACCGGTAGGTTCTATGTAGCACTGCAACACTTTCTCGTTTCAATTGATATCATTTTATTGGTCAGTATGTTTTTCATCTTCCAAAAGGCTACCTCCGCAATGGCAATTCTTGTTCTAATCTCTTCAAGGCATCTCCCATCAGATGTTATGACTGTGCCGAGATAACTGTATGGATTCACTTGCCTAATTAAGAATATAAGCATTTACTCATATATCACATTGTGGTATTTCCTTCTTCCCAGTGACGACCATAATTTGTGTCTTCTTAATATTCAATTCTAACCCTTGTTGTTCACTGTGTGTAACAACCGCATCTACTAAATTTTGCAGGTCCTGTTCATTGTGTGCAATCAAGACTGTGTCATCTGCATATCTAATGTTATTGATGTATCGTCCCCCAAAGGATATGCCGGGGGGGGGGGGGGGGGGGGGGGGGATGGGGATGAATATAACAATAAATCGTCAGTGTCCATCGATCCTTTCTTGTGGTAGTTTGATATTGGGTACTTAAATTTTAATTCACCGCAAACAAGAAGTATCCCTTAGAGCCTCATTTGCATCGGTCCGGCAATCACTTTCCGGTTTAGTGTTCGGTGGACTGCTGGACCGATCGATGGATGTTTTTTTTAAGTTTTTGGTCACGACAGTGAGGGCCCTACGGGCCCAAAAACTTAAAAAACATCCATCGATCGGTCCAGCAGTCCACCGATCGGTCCAGCAGTCCACCGAACACTAAACCGGAAAGTGATTGCCGGACTGATGCAAATGAGGCTCTAAGGGATACTTGTTAATACTTGTTTGTTTGCGGTGAATTAAAATTGAAGTACCTGATATTGTAATAAGTCCAATAAAACTTATTTCTAGCCAGTGTCTAGTCTAATGTAAAGCAATTCATTCAATGATTCTTTTGGTTGTTGTTTTTTTTTAAATTATTATTTAATGATAACTCATTAAATATTAAGTTAATTAGCAGTGCAGTAGCGGTGAACAATGATAAATAAATAAAACCTACAAAAACACAGCGCTACTAATTATTAAAATCTGCAGACATAAATAGTTATGTCATAAACTAGAACCTAACTACAATGTACCGAGTATTTTATAAATACTAATTACTATTTACAGCACAGTTATTCGTTTTGGGTTTATCTTCTGACCGCTAATCACTTGCAGACGTGCGCTGGGGGAATCTGGGCAATTGTCCTGAAACGACTTCTGTCATTGGACGAGTGAGATTTGACGTTAGAATATCGTCCAATCACGTGTAGTTTCAGTAAACGATGTTGTTTGGAAATATTGGTTCTCTCATTTTTATTGGTTCATCAAGCATTTTAAAGAAAGAAAACCAAAAGAATGAGAACCGCATACTATAGCAATATGCTACATGATTATGTTGAGAGTAGAGTTTGTGTGTAATATACAATAGTGGGGAGTTAGATGCGTTAAAAGATAGTGATAGTTGCATGTCCTTTACAGAAAGTCGCAGTCAACCCCAGCAGTTTTTGACTTTTGTGCTTGCTTGCTTGCTTGTGTTCGTTGGCTTGAGCTCCAACGCGAAGTCCTGTTTGTCGGATGAAGACATCCTGTTGTCCAACATCAATGTGATGTCATACAGGACCTGAGGTTTGCAGTGAGTATCCGTTGTCCCATGTCTGGCTTATTGGTGTGCAGACTGGTGGTTCCTCGCCGTGCAGGCAGACACTCTCTGACTTCGGAGGAATCGGCGATCCTATTGACCCTAGCCAGGACCCCAAAGGGACCTGTTGCCCAGGACGCTCGACGAGGACGCGTCAATAGGTCTTGGCCAGTATATAACCCGGCCCTGGTGCCTTGGAAACACCTCTGCGTCCCTTTGACTTTTGTGATCTGTTGGCAAGTTTACGTCCAGTAGTTTGCCATTGCTTTCTGAACGACTGACATTTTATAAAAATGCCCAACGGAAGGCAGTCTGCTGCCAAATCGCCCGCAGCTGTGTTTCGAACGCGGTATGCGGGATTACGAACTACGTCACGGAGCAGGTGGAGAGTAAGACTAGAAATACTTGAAATAGGTTATGAATTGATACGCTTGCTGCCTGTTCATTAGTCGTGTGTTCAAATCCCTATTTAGACATATATTTTCACTGACATGTCGACCCAGCCTCAAATGGGTACTAGGTAATTTCCTGGAAAGTAAAGGCAGGCGGCATGGCAGGATGTGGACGGCGCCACGAAAGTGAGTCCCCCAGAAGTGCTAACTTGGTCAAAACGCACGCAAAAATCGGATGTGTTGCCTAAGGATCTAGACCCAAGTGTGCATAACAATACACAACAACTACATCTGAAAAAAAACACTCCGGATGAACACAGAAGAAGAAGAAGAAAAAGAAGAAGAAGAAGAAGAAGAAGAAGAAGAAGAAGAAGAAGAAGAAGAAGAAGAAAGAAAGAAAGAAAGAAGAAAAGAAAGAAAGAAGAAGAAGAAGTAGAAGAAGAAGAGACAAGCCGGGTAAGCACCTGTGGCACATTGACTGGGAGTCAGAAACGATGACTGTAAGACACATAACGGGATGATCCTGCCAGCAACCCCAAAACACGCTGCCTATACGGGTCAATACCAGGCATGGAGGTCAATGCGCACAGTTCATCTAACCAGCAACACTTGCCTCTTACCTGTTCAGGAATTCTCGGGCATACTTCTCCATTTTAGCCAACAGAATTATGATAATCAATAACTGGACTATCCGTGTGTATAACTCTCCATTATCGTATATAAGCTGTTGAACTTTTCAGGGAGTACACATTTCTCTACACTCTCTGCGCCGTGAGATGACTTCGCAATTGAAATTATCTTCATCCCTGTACCTGTAGCTATTTAATCCATTATGCCCACACGTAGAAGTATCCAAGTGTTATAACTTTTCTGGTGGTGTTCTCTGTCATTGCCTTAAGTGAGCTACCTCTTTGTAATCGTTATCCATAAACCATCAGCGAGACAATGTTCAGAATCATCAAAATATCATTTTCTAATATGTGATGACAATTTCAAAAGCAGAGTCTAAAAGCAGTCTGCAATTCATTCTATACAAGGCAGCGGGGGAGAATGAAAAATGATATTATTATTATCAATCAACATTAGCAAACTTTCAACTTTCACGCATTGCAGTTTCCTATAAAACATACGTTTATACAAAGAAGCAATATGCAGTCGTTTGCACAATTTCTTGCCTGGCATTTTCCCTTGTATCTCATCAAGTGCGTACCGCATACAAGATGCAGGGAAATATGTCAGGCAATAAATTGTGCAAACTATTGTCTATGGCTTCTTTGTTTAGTTTCTGCAAGAGAATATATGGACAAAAGGAAAATCATGGATGGCTCAGGCAAAGGACACAATTCGAGAAGCATCTGTGCTTGAGAATATTGGGAGAGGAGAGGAGTGGGTCAGTTGGCCAGAGGAAAGTCAAACCTGTGATGGTCCTAATCATAAAAGACCTGTAGACTGAAGGGGATTTGTCAACAGGCTGCGCTGAATGGGAGATACAACAACTGATTCGCGATTATTCGCCCACAGGTTAAATAAAAAAAGGCGCCTGTGGGATCATAGTGCAGGTTAACGTGTTTAGTGCAGAAGAACCTGACATATGATACAAAAAGCGTCTTCATAAAGATAGAATAGATGTGGCATGCATTCAAGAGACACACCTCAACGCCAATCGCAGATTCTCAGTCAGAGAATATCAGGCCACACGTTTCGACCGCGAAGGACATAAAGGAGGAGTTCTAATACTTATACAAAACACAATACCTTGCAGTGAAGTATCTGTGACGGTGTCTTCGGCTGTTCTAAATGGACCAGCTGGATGGGGGATTACATCACAACAGTGAGAGTTAAACGTCCTAAAAAAAAACCGGGAGGTTAACTCGCTCAACTAATGCCCGCAGAAGTCGGATGTGTCGGCCTAACGGCGCAAGAACGCAGCTCTATTGTAAACAGGTACAACGCAATCACGCCCGAAAAAAAACCTCTCCGGATTTAACGCAGAAGAAAGAAGAAGAAGAAGAAGAAGATACCATAAGAATGGAGGTGAATTGGGGGGGGGGAGGGGAGTCACCGCAACGTTCTACAGGTATATTGTGAATGTAACGGACTCACATAGCATGTTGGGAAGGTGGAGACATTCGTGTCTGCAGATTAACTTCTTTGCACATCAAGCCCTGTAAGTGCTGAAACCCCCTCCAAAGAATCTCCCTCAGATTTCTACATTGTTTGATTATTCTTCTTTGGTTCCTCGCGTGGTGATTTTGTCAAGCTTTACTTAAAAGTCGACAGGTTCGACTTCATTGCACCGGGTTTTATCCCATATGACTCGGTCTCTTTCTGTAGCACGGAAAGCGTCGCACAAAGCACGAACTCCACAGCTTTTAGCGACGACCCACAGGAGTCTCCGAAATATTTAACTCCTAAAACCGTAGAGCGCGGCCCAGAATCGAACCAACAACCTTCGGAACACGAGTCAAACGGCTTGACCACTTCACCACAGAGACTCCCAGAGAACCTTTACTTAATCTGTCTTAATGTTCTTGCAGTCTAGTCAAAGTTGCAGAGTCACACCCAGCCCTTAAATTATTTACTCGTCCTGCCTTCTTAAGATCACCCAGGAGGTGAGCCTGGTACATGATTTGTCCGCTCCCCCACAAAAACGAACAAGCTAGCAAGTCTCTCATTCATTCAATCGATCTTTGTATAGGGTTGGGAATTTTTCCACCTACAGTTTAACATCTACACTGGTAAGTTGGACTAAACTGTTAACTTCCCGCCCTTGACTAAATTACAAGTACATCTGAAGTCGGAGTGGGTTAGCCAGATGACGAGGGACACTGGTAATTAAATGCTAATCCAAATGCGGAAAAAAATAAAAAAATCAGTCCAGTGCATTAGAAGTAGTAGTGCATGTATGGACGACGCTTGAGTTCAAAGCGAGAGGGAGCAAAAAATGTTTTCTATTTTTATGCCTTTTATGGTGTCTATCTTTTTGACAAACACTTTTGCTTATTCAGAGAGACAATAGCGTAGTTTAGAGGCGACTTGATGTTCCAACAGTTAAAGCATTTCTGTTATGCAATGTTTCCTCTGATATCTGTCTCTTTGCCAATTATGAGTGTAAAACAATACCTTTCTTCTTACAGCCCAAGCGTTGTGGAGATATTGATCGTGTCTGTCAATAGCTTTCTGTCAAGTGTATTCCTAATCATTTCTGAAACAGATGTTCATCAGTGCTATATCAAACTGTCTAGCATCCTCTCTGTCGGTCTTACCTATTCCCATTATTTCATTATTTGTAACTTTCCCATGTCACATGACATGGCTCTTTTCTTCTCATGACAAATCCAAAGTATGTGGACTGTCTTCTTATGCGTGTAACCAGTTTTCTTTGTGAATTAACTTTTTTACAATATATTCTTATTGCTCTGTTTATACGTCCACGGTGTTCTGATAATTCTTTTATAAAGCTACATCTTCATAGCTTCGACACAATTCCTCATTAGTCTGCTAACAATATACGCGATTCGCTTCCTTACATTAGGATCAGTATCCATATGTGCATTAACTGACGTTGGTATACTATAAGGAAATGTTATGTAGAACTAGTTTTGCTGGACGGCAGTGAATCTTGGAATGCAAATGAATGAATTAAGAAGAAATTAGAAGCAACAGAGATGTGGTTCCTGAGACGAATGTTGCGAATTCCTTGGACTGCCAGAGTAACTAACAACGACTGCCTGAAACAGGCTAATGAAACTAGAACATTATATACAACAATAAGAAAGAGACAAACATCTTTCTTTGGTCATGTGATGAGAAGAGGGCATTGGAGAACATCGTGACAACTGGAAAGATCGAGGGGAAGAGAGGCAGAGGCAGACCAAGAGAAATGATGCTGGATGAGACGGTGGCATGGAGGAATATCAGCAGCAGAGTTGATCCAGAAAACCACAGACCGAGATCCGTGGAAAGCCATGAACGCCTACGCCAGCTGGCAGGGCACTTGATGATGATGAAACTATCAGGTTCTACTTTTGTGTTCAAGTCTTACTTTACACCGCCCGTCAAATGCTTCATTTTCCTGGGAGCAAATTGACCAACACCGGATAGGTGTCGCCACCAAGCTTCCGCTCGACGACTTCCTTTCCACACACGAAACCAACATGGGGCGCATGCACAATCCTGGGTAAGCGTGGTTAGCCTTAATTTTCCAACTTTGTTGATTAATTTCTTACATATTCGTACGTGCTGTAAAGTTTTATCGTAATTTTAAGTATAATAAAGAAGTTAGGAAGCATTTAAGTACTATAAATTGTACTTTTAGTTTTATAATAACTTCATTAGTTAATTTATTACCAGCCGTGCGCTTGGTTGGATTATTAAACTCGTTTTAAGGAAATCATCGATTTATGTGTAATTTACCCGAGTCACAACAATGAACATTTAAGTTGTACTAGATGAACAGTATAAGAATCAGTATATCAAGAAAATTAACGTGAAAATGTTCAGTTTGCCTAACGGTTATTGTTACGTGGTCGCCATGCCGGCCGCCATGTTTGGTATTCTACAATGAAATTGGAATTGGTGACAAGATAATAATCTTGCATTCAGGCAATGTTTATTATGCTATTTGGATATATTCATGTTGACGTCTGGTTTATGAGGAAAGGCACCAGTCATAGTTCAATACATGCTGTTGATTTCAAGATCATTCTGAAGATGTGAAGCTTGATTGATCGTTCACAAGTGGTAAAGTGAAGACTGAAGGAAGGTACTCTTAAAATTTAGTCTTTGATTTTAAACAGTAACATTTCTATAAAGGAGTGATAAAATTCTTTATAACAATTACAGAAATAAACAAATCTCAGTAAATCCGTGTTACGTTTTTTCCCCCCGCGTTTCCATCCTGTTTCAGGATATTGCGGTCAACATCTTTCAGCTGTATATTGATTCCTAGGCTAGATTACGCTCATCAGAAACAACTTTCTGAGCGACCGGCTCCATAATCTCATAAATCACTGGTGCGACTTGAACCGCTTCCAATTCTCATGCACTCATATCATCCACGAGAGAATTTGGATTATGTTATTAGTTTAGAGGTTAAAAAATGTAAAGTAATACTTATGTGTTACATAGAACATATTTTAACATAAGGCTGTAAATCCTGGACAGTTAGTAAACAAGCAACTGAATCCAGGTTTTACAGAACACAGAAAGACAAGACAGCCAAACATGAAGCTATGACAGTCATTTCGTCACACCATGGAAAAAAAACATGTTGGACAACTGGGAAGATTTATGGAAAACTAGATTCATAATTGAAGACTGCTAGCGCAGTGGTTCTCAACCTTTTTTGGCCCATTCCCCCCATCACCATATTTTCAGAACGCCATTCCCCCCTTCCTATCAAAAATTTGGCCCGTTCCCCCCTTCACCGTATTTTCAGAACGTCATTCCCCCCCCCCCTTCATATTTCCTATCTAAAAATCCCCTCACCCCTACACAGTATACGTAAAAGTGGAAGGCAAATGTAATAGCATATACTAAAACAAGTCTAGACATCCACATAAAACATGATTTGTGGGTCTACTTTATAAAATGAATTTTAGGACGAGACATACATAACTAAAGTATGAAGGGAAAAACTATGTCAAGTAATCGGTTCTTGTATTAACACGATCTTGAAATGGTCTTCATTCCCCCCTGGAAACCATGAAATTCCCCCCTGGGGGGGGGGGGGGAATTCCCACCGGTTGAGAACCACTGCATGTATATTGATTCATGTTCTTCATCGCAAGGTGTGAAGCAAGATCGCCATTGCATTAAGGCACTTGATGAGTTTTCTGTTATTTAAAAACATGGAAGACAGACAAAATTAAATCCAGCGGTGGTGAAGAAAAGTAATATAATAGTTTGTCGTAAATATTTTTTTTAATACACCACCGCTTTTATTGCATATGTAAGTTTCATAAGATATGTAATTAAAGATCGCCATTGCATTAAGGCACTTGATGAGTTTTCTGTTATTTAAAAACATGGAAGACAGACAAAATTAAATCCAGCGGTGGTGAAGAAAAGTAATATAATAGTTTGTCGTAAATATTTTTTTTAATACACCACCGCTTTTATTGCATATGTAAGTTTCATAAGATATGTAATTAATGAGCTTTTAGACATTGTTACAGTATATTGTAATCCTTTTCCCCCCACAGCAAGGGTATTTCCCAGAGTGCTCTTCCATACAGGAGGACTGTTCCCAATGTGAGTATTCTTTGGCTGAGGTTAATAATTTTAATGTGGTGATGTGTGCATACTGCTAGAAATAAAATCAGTGGCAACTATTGTTTCATATATATTCCCGAGTGTTATGATTGTTACCAGACTTCATTTTGGATGAGAGTGAAATAGGTTTAGAGTAAAATCCAGCCTGTTATGTGCACGTTTTGATACAGAGTGGTTGTTTTTCTAAGGAGTGTCTGCCATATACAAGTGCCTGTCATGCACTATAATTTGTACTGGTACTATTAGTGTTGTAACTCTTCGCTGGCTGCTGAGGATGGGGACGGAGCACTTATACCCCGAATGCTGTGATGTCGATTCTATATCAATCAATCAGTCACTATAATTTGTAATTGTGTTATGATATAAAATTCACTTTTTGACATCACTTTCACAAGAACACAAATACCATGAATGTCCCAAAAGACTGATCGTAATCTTTCCTACTGTCTCAAAATTATTATTTTGGCGATTGTGGATAATGCCACTCCATTGACTGCCATGTTTGCCTCGGGCACAAAAAAGCGATACACAGCATTCCAGAGAAATGGTTGAAATGTGTGCTCGTTTGTGAGACTTCACGGATTCATATTTGAATATGCAAGTTTTCAAATTGTTACAGCATTTCCCTTCATGAAGTTGCATTTTGACACGGAAGTGTCTATTCGCAGGGCCCTGCGAATAAACAGTGTCTATTCGCAGGGCACGGCTGGTCACGTGATTTAACGTAAGTTTGCGGCAATATTATACATTTTCGTTGATTGGAAAACGTGTCGTCAGTGGCATAGTTGATAGCATCCCCGCCAGATGGGCGGGAGCTGGAGGTTCGTTTCATTGCCGGACATTTTTTTAAAAAATTGTTCAGCAATTAATTGGATGAAAGTCAAATGTCAATCATTCGTTTCCTTGCCGGACAATGTTTTTTTAAAAAATTTTCAGCAATTCATTGGGTGAAAGTCAATCCTTCATCTCTTTGGGTATTTAGAATTATATTGTTTAAAGTGAGTGTAATTTAGTTAGTACCAGTTTCTCCAGTATTGGTCCTCGTTGCTTTGCACTACGGCAATTCCAATACCCAACCCACACATTTTTGAATCCCAAACGATCCGTTTTCCTTCTACCCCTTCTGGCTCCAGCCCTCTTCTTCCTTTTCCTTCCCCCCTCTCCCCTACCTCTTCTCCTCCGCTTCATTCTCTCCCCGCTGGCTGTTGTCAAAAGTATCGAGCACAAAGCACGTACTCCGTTGCTTCGGCGATAATTCTTTGTAATATTCATAGTTGGTTAGGTAGGTGGGTAGTTAGACACGAAAGTGGTTAAGTAGGCAGGTAGGCAGGTATACAGACAGGCGGACATATAGAGAGGCATACAGACATCTCTCTCTCTCTCTCTCTTCTCTATCTCCCTCCCCCCACCTCTCTCTTTCTTGTCTTTATCACTTTTTATGTCTTTCAACACATCTTTCTCATATCTCTGTCTCGCACACTATCTTCATTATCTATCTCTCTCTTCTCTCTTTTCAACCCTCTTCACATATACCAGGTTTTCCTGCACTTTATATGCGTAGCATTTCCTTGTTTATTTGTTAATTCATGAGGCCAGTCAGTCGAAAGCAGTCACTAGTCAGTCAAAAATCGAATAAACAAAGCGTCTATTCGCAGGGCCCTATGTGCTGGTCACGTGATTATTCCCGGTGTAGGGCCCTGCGAATAAACAAAGCGTCTATTCGCAGGGCCCTGCGAATAAACTCCCTTTTGACACTGCCTGTCATCACTCATCATGGCATCAGCATGGTTCAAAATGTCTGCGTCCAAGTAGATCTTGCAGTCTGCAGCAAATTTGTTCTATATTTTTTCTAAGGTGGATTACAACCCTTTTAAAGTCATCAGGAAAATGTTACCTCCGACTGAGCCACATGAAAGGATTACATGATATGAAACACACAGCTGGAGTCCCTGTGGGGAAGTGAAGCCATTTGGCTTCGGATTCCGAAGGTTGTGGGTTCGAATGCGGGCCGCAACCTTCAGTTCACGAGTGAATATTTTCAGAGACCCCTGGGAGTCTTCACTGGTGTTTCGGAATTTGTGCTTTCATGCGAAGCTTTCCACACTGCAGAAAGAGACTTGGCCATATGGGACTAAAAACCTGATGCAATGAAATCGACCATGTCGACTTTTAAGCGACAGCTAAATACTTGCACGTCACAATGTATGCATTGCGCAAATGGTGGATGCCCAGGTGGCACTGTATAACAGTATTTTGATACAGTGGGATGATTTAAGAACAGGGAGAAATGTACATTTGTTCACTTGTTTCAGTGGCTGAAGCTGCCAGCTGAAGATGTTGAGGAACAGATTTACAAGCTGGCCAAAAAAGGCCTGACACCATCACAGATTGGTAAGTGAATCGGTAGTTTCATTTTAGTTACACAATCTTTATCCTGTAAAATACTCATTGCTGGTAATTTCAATGGTAAATCTGCCCATATGCACTTTTGTTTGTCAAGCATAATTCTATTTTAATTGTGCAATTCTGAAGCCAATTCTTAAAAAAAAAGCACCAGTTGTATACATGCATGAAGTAATTCGCCTTTTTCATAGAAAATTTTCACTTGTTCAACACTTAAGTTGGAAGCTGTGTTAGTGTAGTTTAAATACAATCTACAGGCCCTGTATCAGAAATTAATGGATACATAAACTAAATTACAAGACCACATGAATAGTCTAACGAAATGTGTAAGGAACATAACATAAAAATTAGCACAAGCAAAAGAGGTAATGACTATAACTAAAGAACAAACAATTCACCTAAACGAGTATTCCTTGAAACAAGTAAAGTTTCAAGTACTTAAGAAGTATAATAATATCAAATGGCAGATCAGAAGACGAGATCAAAAATAGGTGCAATAAGCAAATCAACTCATTGGACAAATGGCACCAAAACTAAAGAATAAACATTTATCAATAACTACTAAGAAAGCACTTTACAACACAATCTTCCTACCAACCCTATGCTACCAATGCCAAACCTGGACAATGACAGGAAAAGAGAAAAGAAAAATCACAACAGAAATGAGGTTCCTGAGAAGAATACTCAACGTTTCAAGAAGAGATAAGATCAGAAATGAAGAAATCAGGACCAAAGTGGAGGTTAAAGCAGCACTAGATTTTATTAGAAAGCGCTAAGTCAAATGGTTTGGTCATGCAAGTAGGTTACCAGTCAACAGCATACGACAACAAGCAATGATGTACAGACCAGATGGAAACAGGAAGAGGCCGACTACGTAAACGTTGAACAGAGGGAATAGCAGAGTCCATGGGAATATCGATATATGAAGCCCATAATCGGGCACTCTCACGAAGTTTATACTTCACCTCGACACCGCAAGGTACAAGAGGAACATGATGAGATGAGATAAACTTGTATACACTATATGTAAGGAGAATAGGCTATCTACCAAACCACATCCAACCGTTCTAACTTTTGCCATCTCTTGCTGCTCCCTCCATTTTCTCTTCCAATTCTTTCTCCATGTGTTTATAAGGTCTTCAACTTTTTTGTTTGCCTTGTGGGCTCCAGACAAAATAATTGTCCACATCTGTCTAGAAGTTTCCTTTTTTTCTTACTTGGTTGAAATCTTTCTTTTTGTGACTTGTTCATGATTAGTTGAATTTTTTAAAGTGTTATATAGCTTGCCCTAAGTACAAGCACTTACATGTAAATAATAGACGCACATTTTTACTGCCTGTAAAATCTATATATCTTGATTATTTGTGATGGTTCATTTGTAATAATTGTATGCCATTTCTTTTAGGGCGGGGTATGTTGTCAAGATTTTGATGCATATTCTTTGTTGTATTGTAACAGGTGTCATTCTGAGAGATTCACATGGTGTTGCTCAAGTCCGCTTTGTCACTGGCAACAAAATTCTGCGCATCTTGAAGAAGAAAGGACTCGCAGCAGATCTGCCAGAAGATCTGTACAGTCTGATCAAGAAGGCTGTCAACATTCGCAAACATTTAGAGCGAAGCAGAAAGGTAGGTTGTTATTGTCATCAATATGGGTATTTAGTTAGTTAAATTACAGATGAGTGCACTGGGTGTATCATTTGTTGTAAGATACATATTTTTTGAGTCATTCTTATGGATGACAGGCCGGTGTGTTGCACTTGTGCATGCTTTTATGTAATGTTTGCACCAGGACACAATTCCATCCAATGTAAAGCTGCCATCTATCCTTGTGTAGGTATTCATTCCATGCATTTGCCTGTACTACAACCTATTCTTTCCTATTGCCATGAGATGTTTAGCACACACTAGATCTCTATTGTGTTGGTATCCATGTAAGGGTTCTTGGGAAAATTACCAGCTCTGTTCTATAGATAGAACAGGTGATAGGTGACACAGACCTCTTATCCATAGCTCCTATAGTAAGCTTCATATGGAAAGTTACTGTCGCTGTGGACTTCTATATTTACACAATTATTGCCATAGACTGGCTTTACCTAGCTTCATTGTGTGTCAGATAGTTCCCCTTTGTCAGTGATGTACTATATTTGCTACTCTTGATTACGTTGATGATGAGTAACTTACACCAACATTGGAACCTGAGACAAAGGATTTAAGTTTTAAAATTGCCAGTAGAATGCATGAGCATTTAGCATTGTAAGGGAGATATCTTGTTAGGAAGTAACTCACGTCAGTCATCTCCAAGATGTACCTTTGAGATGTGTTCTCCATCTTTTTGTGGTCTGTCAGTGACATCTTTACCCTTGTTGGTTGCACACCCATATCAAGTTCTTATCTTGTTCTCCTCTTCAGCCTTTGACTCCTAGTGAAGCATAAGCCCACAACTATACAAGCTTTGTTGGTTGAATTTTTGGCTGAGTTTTTCTATGGTGTAGTCTCTCACCTGTTCACCTTTTATGACCTACACAATAGTTATAGTGCAATTAGAAGTCGTAAGATGCTATTATGATGGGAAGTAAGTTCAGAGTAGAAGTGTATGTTTGCATGTAGCATTTGTTACTATCTTATTCTGATGTCCATTGTCAATGATGTGTATATTTGCTACTCTTGAAAGTACGATGATGAGAAAATCACCACCATTTTATTGGCCTGAGACAATGGAAACTTATGTTTTAGTCTCTGAAATGCTAGATAGTATTGTATGTTGTAATGGATTTGAGGGATGTTTTCAAAGAATGTGGAAGCTAAAAAATGTACCTACATGTATTGATCACCTGGTAAAGTTATTTGCACTTAAAGATTCTCCACTGTAGTCTACTGTATCTTTTTATGTCAGTAGGTCACTATCACTTATCTGCTAAGACTGTCCTGGGTAAATCCCCAGCAGTCAGATTTATCTGATAATTACAAGTCTGGGTTGACCAAGGTTAATACAATTAAGTACCAGGCGATTTTAAAAAAGCTTAAGACTTTACACCCTAACAGCAGTGCCTTCTGTGGCACCTTTACCTTTCATGCATGAAATCTCTATTCTGTATTGTTGGTGCACTCCTGATGTCACACGCCCTCTATCGTTTCCATCTATCACATTTGACACATCCTGTGCCTTTATATGCCAAAAGTACTTACTAACCTCAAATGATTCTTGGTTTTGTGTGTGTGCAGCCCTTATGAATAAATACATGGTGTTAGTACGATATACAAAATTATACAGAATGCAGTTCTAATTATTTTGAGAAATAAATTGAAATTTAAAGTAATTATGTTTTTAATAATGCAAATGTCCATTGTCAGTGATGTACAATATTTGCTACTCATGAGTGTCCGCTGATGAGAACAATACCACCATTCTAATGGTCTGAGACAATGGAAGTATTTACAGTGAAGGCTTTAGACTATCTGCATCTGAGGGCAATCTTTGATAGTGGTGATTGAATAGTATATTTAAACTTTGTTGAAATACAACTTTAGCATGTACATAAGTTATGTTTATCTATGACTTTATATTTCTCATGAAATCCAATGTTCCATACACAAATAGTCTCTGAATGAATAGATAGTGGTTCTGGTGTGTCAGAATTTATTCTGACCAATGCAGTAATTTCCTGGGAATTGTTTGGAAAGGAAATGAACTAGTCATTCCTCCGCATGTCTTGGTTTAGCCTAACCTTTGCACCACCAACTGCAAGATCTGCCATAGGATTACTTTTACTTTTATTCCTCCAGCAGTCGAATAATGCAAATGTCCGTTGTCAGTGATGTACAATATTTGCTACTCATGAGTGTCCGCTGATGAGAACAATACCACCATTCTAATGGTCTGAGACAACGGAAGTTTTACAGTAATTATTTACACTATATGACAATGGAAGATTTACAGTAATACTTTACACTATCTGCACAGAAAAATTCCAAGATGTGTTGCATAAAATTATATTGCATCATATTGTGTTGCATACATTCATAAATCTTCCATGAGTGTCCCCCTGTATTGATATATTTTTTTTTTGAAAGCTTTGACGTCCGTTTTGTTTATTATTTATATTAGTATAGACCATGCGAAAGTGTGTTTGGTCTATGTATAGTTCTCATTGAGTTGATTGGTATTCATTGTACCCCTGTTCTATAGATTGTTAGTAGTTGATGGTTAATCCCACTCAATCCCTGTCCGTAAATGCTGTGTTTCCCCTAGCATGAAAATTAACATCATTTAGTGCTGGTTTATAAGTTATCCTTAAATATTGTCCTTGCATGCTGTATCATGAAGTGGTGCTTCCACTATTATAGGATTTTTCAGTGAAAATTGCCCAGTAATATAGCCTCTACAGGAGGGAAGAACTGGCCTCACAGACATTCACATTGTTTATGAGAGGCTGTTAGGTTTAGAAAATTAAAAAATTGACGTGATTTGATGAGCTATATTATGTGCTTCCAGGACAAAGATGCCAAGTACCGCCTGATCTTGGTGGAATCCAGAATCCACCGTCTGGCCCGCTACTACAAAACAAAGAAAGTGTTGGCTCCCACATGGAAGTAGTAAGTATTCTTGCTTAGATAGCCCTGCATTTCTGAATTGTTAAAATCAGATGATTACAGTGTTGTTTCTATAACTGTTAGGGTCTTTGTGCTTAATTTTTGGTACTGGCTACAAATTCACATTTGCTTTGGTTTTCTGACATATTGTGCCTATCCAGGTGCCGGTATGAAATCATACCTGTCATAGTGGAATATAAAAACCAAAGGAATTCCACTCCGGCTTGTAGAACTGAGACATGCCTAAATGCATTCCTGAGCAAACAAAAGTTCTTTGTATTGGATTACCTGCGTTTTTTTTTTGTATTTTTGAAGGGCATGGCTTTTCTCATGACAAGCCATATCATCCAACACTTATTTAGCCTGGGCATCAACCTTTTAAAAAAAAATCTGTATATGGAAATTGTCTCCCCATCTTAAACACTGACTCTTGTAAATGAGATACAAATAAAAACACCATTTTATTCATGGCATATTGGGTGTACTGCGCACGCTCACTTAGAATTCACGGTATGGTCATCCAGACTGGATTTGCTTCCCAGATTCCCTGACACCCATAGTTGGCCTGGGTAGACCTGAGAGCACATGTCGAGGGGGAGGGGATTTGAGCACTGGTCAAATGTGCTGTTAACATCTGTTAATGGTTTCTAGTGATTTTACATGTTTGGTAAGTTAGCAGATCGCTGGGCCCACTAAGTATACAGATAAATAGCACAACTCTGAAAAGTTAAAGAATTCAAATATCTTGGAAGTATGATCACAGAAGATGACATTGGACAGAGAAATCAAAATCTGATGTCAAAAAGCTAGTGCACTTACATATCAACTTTCACCCTTACTAAAACATCCAAATATACCCATACACGACAGATAATAAACAGCATATTCACATCAACCCAATGCTACCAATCTCAAACCTGGACTTATCCTAAATCAACACCTGCGAGATTAGATGCCTGAGGAGAGCTGCCAACTTAATCCGAGACCGAGTAAAATATGCTGTTATCAGACAGACATTGGGATCAACACCGTGTGCCACATTTATTGTGGATCAACATTGACCATGTCATTAGAATGCAACACCAACTACCATCACTGGCCTTACGTCAAAGATCATCTGTGACGAGACCAAAGGATGCCCAAGGAGAAAATGGATTTACGACATCGACATTTTACACACGGAATGACACTATACAGTGCCGCCCGCCAGGAGAGTTATTTCAGTTGAGATTCTATATGCTGTTACTGTTTCTATGTTACTTACTAACCGTTTGATTTTATTTTATTCCCAGCGAGTCCTCGACTGCTTCTGCTTTGGTTGCTTAATTTACTCACTTGGAGACACGGACATGAAAATCTAATAAACATGTTAAAATGACATTGTTGTCTGTATTGTTTTGTCAGTTGATTTATTTCTGGATACCCTCTGTATCTCCCTCATTATGTTATTTCTGGATACCCTCTGTATCTCCCTCATTATGTTATTTCTGGATACCCTCTGTATCTCCCTCATTATGTTATTTCTGGATACCCTCTGTATCTCCCTCATTATGTTATTTCTTTATACCCTCTGTATCTCCCTCATTATGTTATTTCTGGATACCCTCTGTATCTCCCTCATTATGTTATTTCTGGATACCCTCTGTATCTCCCTCATTATGTAGTGGCTAGACATAGACCCCCTCCATGTCAGTTTTTGTCTGGCATCACCCATTGTGACTTGTTTTTGCAGTCTGGTCAAGGTTGCACATTTAGTCCACCTGATTATATTATCATGCTGTCTCTCTGAGGGCATTTGGTATATAAGCCTGTATGCCAACCCTCCCTCAGCCTACTCGTTTCCTCTTTGTGCCTAGCACAAAAATTATATATATTAAATATGTATATGATCTATCTGAGTCTGTCAAAACCACATTATAAATATATGCCTGGATTTCAGATTGTGGCGCTGCAATGCAGTATCTGAAGATAGATAGTTCTCTTCGGATGAGTTGGTAATATGCATCTTTAAGATGGCTTGGAAGCTTAGACTTGGTTTTGCCAATCTGTTGGCTTCTGTTAACTTTCTGTACGTCAGGTGTGTGATCTAGAGACCATCAATCGTGAGAGGGTTGAAGTTCCGGAAGACATGACAGACTGGCACAATGTAATAACACTGGGTCGTGAGTGCAGAGAATGGGCAGTGGGCTGCACTGAGTTTGAAGTGCAACAACTGATCCAGAGTAACACATCAAGGTGACATAGTCATATACACCAATGGGTCAGTGGTGATAAACAGGCTGTGGCTTCATTGCAAAGGCTAATGGACGAGTTTTGAAAAATGTCTGGCATATGAGACTATGACCTCCAGCATGGAATGAGTGGAGGCAGTAACAGCGGCATTCTGGTGGCTAGAGGAGACATTCATTACGGATTCAAAAAAGGAATGTTTCGTGTGGAATGGCGCTCATCGCTTCAGAGGTCACAGATTGTGAGAATTGTATGGATATTATGCAGGGGTACGGGGAAATGAACAGGCTGATAGACTAGCAGGAAATGCACCTCTTGGTGGTATTGTGCCTATGGACAAGGGGGAGGTGGTCGTGCGCTTGTGGACCAGGTGGTGAAGTTGGAGGAACAGATTGAGAACTTGTATGTGGAAAGAATGAGATTGCAGGGGTTTTGGAAGAATATCAAAACAGAGGGAAGACCAGGAGAACTTTTAATCAATAACGGTGGGAACAATTAATAGTAGGACTCTTCGCTGGCTGTTGAACGAGGGGACGGAGCACATATGGTAATGTCCTGAGTGCAGTGATGTTGATTCTTAACTCTGTTCCATCTATCATGTGCCATGCTGGTAAGCGTGGGCGGTCATGTTTTGACATCTCACTCGATCACCAGAGTCGTGGGTCCGCTCTGTTTTTCTGTCTCGACCATGCCACGAGGCCAAGCCATCCAGGTATTTGCTTCTAGGTCTTCCTCTTGGTGTCTTCCCTTCGATCTTACCAGTTGTCACCAAGTTCTCCAACTCATTTCTTCTCATAACATGCCCAAAAAATTTTGACTGTTTCTGTTGGCTTCAGGTATATTGCAATGTGAGATGATCTGTATCAGCAAAATGAGATAATGATTAAAGGAACTGGTGACATTGGCGTGTCCACATGCAGAATTTATGTTCCTGCAGACACGCTTCGAGGATATGCTTCACAATTTTATGGGATGTTGATGCGTTTGTTGACTGCTGTTTCCTTTGGATTAATTCACATTGACTTCTGAAGGTGAATGAAGAAAAAGACACAAGCGAACAATGTACTTTAGGCATCAAAATTAAAGTTATGATATCACTGAATTACGCATGGGAAACGGTGTATTTTTAATGACTTCTGTGTTTGAAAATATTGCCGGTCCCAAGTTTTGTATATATATATATATATATATATATATATATATATATATATATATATATATATATATATATATATATATATATATATATATATATATTATGCACGAAGTTTACAGAGAGTGAATACAAAACTTGGACCGGCAATAATTTGAAACACTGCAGTCATTGAAAATACACCCTGGTATTGTACGAACTCTACAGATGGCAATAGTAACTGTCAGGCAAAATCATCACGTAATCAGCACTGTAGTTTAGGGTTATGTATTAAAACTGGTTCTATATAGTTAAAGGCAATCTACTGAACGTAAAACTTGCCAACACAGCAACAATGGCAGTAAAATACTGGTGTTGTCTGCAACGTCCTGTGAAAGGATATAAAACTTAAAAACCTCAACATTTTTGTCTGGTTTCTTGGCAGTTGTACGTTAAAGTGGTTTCTTCTGCGGTCATCCGGAGTTTTTATTTTTTGTTTTTTTCGGACGTGATTGTGATCTCTTTATGAGAGCTGCGTTCTTGCGCCGTTAGGCCAACATATCAGACTTCTGCGAGCATTTGTTGACCGGTTAACCTTCCCAAGGATTTCGTAAGACGTTTGACTCTCACTGTGGTGTTATTCCCCCATCCCAACTGGTCCATTTAGAACAGCAGAAGACATAACCGGTCAGACCTCAAGGTGCAGACCATGTGCATTCCTCGCCATCCAAGAAGGCTTCCATAATTGCAGTACCGACACAGCGTTCTGGTACTGGGCTCACCCAAGGAATCGTCACGTCCTGCACATAGGCTGCTTAACCTCACTTCCGTATATTGGGCGCACGTTCGTGAACCGGAAACCAGAAGAATGCAGTCTGCAGATAACAGCCACACATTGAGCTTTTGATTCGGACTTTCCGCGTAATGGATTTGCTATCCAAGCAATATTCCATGTCATGCCTCTGGGGCGCTTTGTTACCGACATACCTGTGGTATGACGCTGTGGCAGTCTTAAGTACTTCATGCATAAAGTGGTATGAAGAGCCCTCTAAAGGACAAACAACTAACTTCAGCGACCTCATAAATAAACAACATAATGTAATCGATCTATAGATATTTTAATATTTGGCAGTTTCAATTTTCAAACGTAAATAATGGTAAAGTGACAAGAATCAAATGCTTGTGGATGCACGTAGACACCTACAACAGCCGATAGCATGGCCTAAGGTGCACACCCTCCAAAGATCTGTCCATTGGTTCTTCGTTCATCCGGAGTTTTTTTTCCGGATGTGATTGCGTTGTGCCTGTTTACAGCAGAGCTGCGTTCTTGCGCCGTTAGGCCGACACATCCGACGTCTGCGGGGTCCATTGGTTCAATGGGCTTGTTTAACATAAATCTTCGACAATCTGTTATAAATGTAACAATTGTCGCCGCCGTTCTGAAGTCCGTTTGCCTGCTTGCCGGTTTTAATAATATTAAGCAAAATAGTATGTATCTGTCATTCTATCAAGCACTAATTAAACCTAAGACGCATGGCCGAATGGATAAGAACTACATCCGATGTGCTAATCCAAGGTAAGCGGTTCAACTCCTACATCGGACAGTTGGACTAAAATGTTGACCTGTCGTCTTTGACTTTGGGACGTTAATTACAAGTACTTCTGAAGCCGGAGTGGGTTCGCCTGATGGCGAAGGACACTGTTAATAGGGAAAGCTAACCCACACGCAAAATTCAGTCTTTCACTACTATAAATAGTGTATATGTACTACGCTTGAGTTCAAAGCGAGCGCAAAAAAAAAATCAAAGACATCTTGAATTCATGCCCGTGAAACAAGTACTAAATATAGCTTGGTGAATCTGTTCTGGATTAATAGGATTAAAAACAATATAAACAAAAATATTACGTGTCATTCTGTCAAGCATTAATTAAACATAAAACTACTTGAACTCAGATTTAACACATGAAATGGAATTCGTAGGTATAACGTAGTGACGTGGTGATTCTAAGATCCCAAACAATAAGTGTACACAATCAGTTCGACGAGATGTGTCCTAGCCCAGGCAATGACTCCAAATTCTCACGACCAACAGGACACAATGAAGAGCACACTCCAGTATATGACATTGGTTTAAAGCGACGTTCCTTCGTCCATGACGCTCCGTTTACTCGCTGTCTGCAACTATTAACAGGACATGCGTGAGAGAAGGGGATAAGGAATTCGAGAAACAGTTGTTCAAATAATGCAAAATAAAACAATTAGGTATGTGTTTTATGTAATTTTATCACGGTAGGTTCACCACTATCACATTCCTTGTATGTCATAATGGAGCATAGGTCAATGACAGATTCGGTGCCGAAGGATAATATACTGCCAAATGTGACTTCCATTGGGACAGAAGGACGATATATCGACATGCTTGGATCATCGTGGTTATTGCTTTGTTTCGTGGCATCTCCCAGTTTCAATGATCAATGAACTGAGATTGACATTATAATGCATTGTCATTTGATTGTATACCATGTTTGCACAGTTCGCTCTGATGATGAGCTTCTATAGCGCTCTAGAATAATCCACGATGGTGTTTATGGGGCTATGTCCCCATCTGGAATTAAACTTGTCTTAGGAAATTAGCATGGCCCAATGGATACGAGCGCTCGTTCTAAAACATCCGATGTGCTGATGATGTGGTAGTAGATTCAACCTCTACACGGATCAGTTGGGCTAAAATGTTGACTTCTCGTCCTTGTCTTGGGATCACAAATTACAAGTACCTCTGAAGTCGGGGTGGGTTCGCCTGATGGCGAGGAACACTGGTAATCAGTCAATCATGTGCCATGCTGGAAAGCGTGGCCGGTCATGACTCGCCATTTTACTCTATCACCAGTGTCGTGGATCAGCTCAGTGTTCCTGTCTCGACCATGCCATGTTGTCAAGCCATTCAGGTGTTTACCTCTCGGCCTTCCCATTGGTCTGTTCCCCCGATCTTGCCAGCCGTCACCAAGCTCTCCAATTCATTTCTTCTCATAACATGTCCAAAATAATCAATTTACGATTTTCATTTGTCTCCTGTAGCACTTGGTTATCGGTTTCTCTGTCTGTCCATGGCATTCTTTGCACTCTCCTCAGAAATCACATCTCCGCAGCCATCAGATGTCTCTCAGCTTGACTGCTCATTGTCCAAGTTTCACATCCATACACAAGAACAGGCTCTATGTAGCACCTCAACTCTTTTTCTCGTTTCAATTGACATCTTTCCATTAGTCAGCACGTTCTTCATCCTGCCAAAGGCCACTTTTGCCAGGGCGACCCCTGTCCCAATCCTCCCCCCCCCCCCCATGGCATCTCCCATCAGACACCATGACCGCACCGACTCACCCGTTGAAGAGCATTCCCACCCACTAGTGACCACCATAATCCGTGTCTTTTTACAACTTAATTCTAACCCCAGTTCACTGTGTGCAACAACCGCATCCACTAATTGTTGCAGATCCTGCTCATTGTCTGCAATCAACACTGCATCATCTACATATCCAATGTTATTGATGTTTCGTCCTATAATGCCGATTCTATTTATATCTTCTACATTTTTGAAAATACTTTCACTGTACAAGGAAAAAAGATCTGGAGAAATCACGCATCCCTGTTCAACACCTCTCTTAATAGGCTGACATTGTCCCACTCCATTATCAATCCCTATGGCAGCCTGTTGTTTCCAATATATGTTTTTTATAAGTCAAGTGTCTTTCCCATCAATCTGTAGATCTGCAAGCATATCCACCATGCCGACATGTCTTACTGTATCGAAAGCCCCTGAGTAGTCAATAAAGCAAAGATGTACATCCCTGTCTACATCTATAGAACATTCAATAACTGATCGCAGCATATACACAAAATTTACTGCACCCCTTCCCTCCACAAATCCACACCGTTCTTCCCCCACCTCAGGTCGCACCCTCTTCTTCACTCTCCGCATGACAACTCGTAGCAAAATCCTTGCGATGTGACTCACCACACCAATTGTTCCATGTCGATCACATTCCAAGACTCCTGAATTCCCTGGGATTGCAATGAATACAGAATGACATAATTCAGAAGGTATCTCTCCGGTATCACACGTGTTAAGCAGTCTGGTGACCCGATCTACTCCACATTCCCCCAAAGCTCCAATCACTTCTGCTGTGATGTCATCTGAACCGGGGGCCCTGCCAGCCCTCATATGTTAAAGAACACCCCGAATCTCCATCTTTAAAACCAGCGGTCCCGCATTATTAAATCGAATATCACACCGTTCATCTCTGCTATCATCACAAACGTTTTTCACATACTCCGACCATATATGCAGAATCCGATCTTTTTCTACCATGATTTTGCCATCTTTAATTTCCAGACAGCCCGCTGATGCACTTGTTCCTTTATTAGTAAGTTCCCGAACTCCTTTGTGCACCAATCTGACACCTCGACTGTTGTGCTGTCTCTCAACCTCCAAGCAATTTCTCCCAAGCTATGCCTCCCCTGCCTTCCCACACAATATTCCGACCCGTCTGTGAATTTCCTCATACTTGGCAGGATCATTCTTGTTGAGTCCCCCTGTCTCCATCAGTTGCAAAATCTCTTCAGTCAACAGCTGTTTCCGCAGCCAAACTGATCGAATTCCCCAACATTTCCCATTGATCATCCACATCTTGGAACAGGATCCCCAGATCAGACAACATGTCATATTCGCTCTGTATTTCCATGTTAAACCTGCCTTGCATTTCCCTTTCATCACTCAATGCACACAAATCATACCCAGTGTTTGCTGCCACACACCTGACCTTCTTTAACTTCACCCCCAATGTACCTGCAAGTAATCCGTGGTCACTATAACAATCAGCACCAGGAACTGTCCCTGCTATTGCCAACGCATTCCAAATCCTCTGCCGATCAGAATGCAATCAATCTGGTCTCCAATCCTGCCATCTGGACTTCCCCATGTCCATGAATCCTCCAGGGTGTTGTCCAAACCAGGTGCTTCCTACAATCACCTCCTGCTTCCCTGCTCACTCCACAAGTTTGCATCCTCCCCCACCTCTCTCTCCCAAACCACAGTCTCCCACTGTGTATCTATCACCCCGATTTCCCACCCTTGCGTTGAAGTCTCCCATTAAGATGTCTATTTCCGAATCTCTACATTTCTCTAAAGCAGACTCCACGTCAATACAAAACTCCTCTACACCATCTCCACCGGATTCCCCTGTTGGGGCATATACTTGAATAACGTTTATGCTAAAAGGTCTGCCGCTTAATTTAACTAGTAGAACTCTGTCCGACACGGCCCAACATCCCCGAACAGACCTCGATGTTTGCTGGTCCAAGACAGCCGTGACCCCCCTTTGTCGAACCTCTCCTCCAGAATAAACAATCCCAAAATCTTCATCTATTTTAATGCCCGCTCCCGTCCATCCCGTCTCGCACATCCCCAAAATATTAATTTTCTCTCTTTCCATTTATTGTTTGATTTTGTCTAATTTTTCACTGGTAATAGGAAAAGCTAATACACACGCAAACAGCCGTCCAGTGCACTAGATGTAGTAGTAAGGGCACATGTATGGACTACGCTTGAATTCAAAGCGAGCGCGCGCGCGCACACACACACACACACGCACACGCACACAGGCACACAAACAAATAAACACTTCTCTTACTTGAATCTGAGACAGGACGCGCAGGTGGCTTTCTTTCGAGTCCGGCATGTAAGACACCCGCTTTGCTTCAACTACCACTTCAATGTTGTGCTGTCAATGGGAAAACACAAGGACAACTCCTGGATGCTGCAATATTTGCTAATGTTACAAGCATGACTTAGACTAAAGTCCCATAGCGGCAACCTGATGTGAATATGTGCAGTGTTGGGACCATCACATCTTCTCAGTCTGGAGTGTACGAAGTGGTGGTCGGTATTTACCCCCAGTTAGAAAAGTTATATTTTTTTTTTTTTTGCCCCAATATAAAATTCAATATCTCAGTAACCAACTGAGGGAAAATGATGAGATTTAGCATATAACCTTAATATTATGTCCACCAACAAAAAAAAATTTGTTCTGGAGATTGTAGGCTACAGCAGATTTCAATGTTTATATATATATATATATATATATATATATATATATATATATATATATATATATATATATATATATATATATATATATATATATATATATATATATATATAATTTACGGCTTCGGGATTAATACCATCATTTTAAGAGTATTACAGCTTCAGCAAGACACACCCCCGCTATTTTTGAAATTATCTCGCGGTTTTCGTTTTGGCACAAACAGCGCGGAGTTAAATGGTATTGTTCAGAGGTATCTCCAATGGGGGTTCTTTCATGAAACGTGATTATATAAATAAACTAGCTGACTCGGCCCGCCTTCGCCCAGCTCCTGGCAGGTATCTGTCTGTCTGTCTGTCTAGCTACCTACCTACCTACCTACCTACCTACCTACCTACCAGCCAGCCAGCTGCCCAGCAATCCATCCATCCACCCACCCACCCCACCTACCTTTCTACCTACCTACCTACCTACCTACCTAACTAACCAGCCAGCTACCCAGCCAGCCAGCCACCCACCTACCTTTCTACCTACCTACCTACCCAGCCAGCCAACCATCCATCCATCCACCCACCTACCTATCTACCTACCTACCTTTCTGTGTGTCTGTCTGTCTGTCTGTCTGTCTGTCTGTCAACCAGTCCGCGCTATTAAATATTGATAAAAGTTACTGGAAAAAATGTGAGGACCATGTGTTGAAAGAGGAAGAGGACTATTGGAGAAAGGATGGATTGAATTTTATGCAACCGAGAGCAATCATCAACCTACTGGAATCGTCCGACACAGATTAAGGTCTGAGCAGATCGCAGACCTTAATCTACGTACACACTTACAGGGATATTTTGCTCCAACTATTCAGACGAATTGCAGGCCCTAAACATTACAGCATCAGCATAATGTCAATGGCAACAGTTTTTATTCCACAGTGATGAATTTTCAATTCAGCAAACCCTCAGCGGTGACAAACAACTGTATTAAAAAAAAAAAAAAAAAAACACACACACTAACACATTAAACACCAACAGAAGAGTAATATTGCGGTGGAAACTGACATATTGTGGCATAACAAGAAACGTGAGAGCAAACACGTCAAATTAGGGGACAACACACATGCATACGAATCAATCTATAAACTTCATTTGTTTCTTCATAACTTCATAAACTTCAACTTCATTTCACGAGTGCATTTTTTCGGAGACTCCCGAGGGTCGTCGCTGGAGCTACGGAGTTCGTGCTTTGTGCGACGCTTTCTGCGCTGCGGAAAGAAACTGAGCCATATGGGATAAAAACCCGGTGCAATGCAGCCGACCCTGTGGACGTTTAAGCTAGTTCTTTCATTGCACCCACTCCCATACGAATCCGGATACGCCTTGTGTGTCATCTGAATTGGCGGGGTTTCCATTACTGTAAACATAAATTTATTAGCGAGAAATCACTAGTTGTTCAGCAAAACATCAAAGAAATGTCGCCGCTTTCGATGATTTAAGTTGTTTTTGGACATATCAAAGACATATTCCTTGGGTGGGGGTAAATATAAGACGGCTGGAAAAATTTCATAACGATGCAACAGACAGTTTTCAAAATAATTTATCGTGAATGAAGGCATTCTTTGTGGGACATACTATAGTTACTTATCCTTTATAGGACGTAGGAAGTTTACGTTCCATCCATCCATCATGTGCCATGCCGATAAGCGTGGGCGGTCATGTTCTGCCATCTCACTCGATCACCAGAGTCGTGGATCAGCTCCGTGTTCCTGTCTCGACCATGCCACGTGGCCAAGCCATCCAGGTATTTACTTCTCGGTCTTCCCCTAAATTTCTTCATTTCGATTTCGATGTGTGCGCACATTGTTTGTGAGTGTCTATGGGTGTGTGTTGGTGAGAAAAGAGAGAGAGAGAGAGAGAGGAGAGAGAGAGAGAGAGAGAGAGAGAGAGAGAGAGAGAGAGAGAGAGAGAGAGAGAGAGAGATTTAAGCGCACGCATATCATGTAACATGCTATTCCATATTTTGTGTGTATTCTCATGTTCATATTATCATTTTGAATGCCAGTCGATGTTATAATTTATAAAATGAACACATGTACATCACCGTAGAGTGAGTGAGAGAGTTAGGGAGTATGAGTGAGAGAGAGAGAGAGTTAATGTGTGTAAGAGTGCGTGTGTGTGCCTGTGTAATAAAGAGAGAGAGAGAGAGAGAGAGGAGAGAGAGAGAGAGAGAGAGAGAGAGAGAAAGAATGAGAGAGAGACAGAGAGAGAGAGAGAGAGAGAGAGAGAGAGTTGAGTGCACGCATGTCCTGTAACATGCCATTCCATATGTTTATATATGGATGGGTCCATATATATATATATATATATATATATATATATATATATATATATATATATATTATATATATATATATATATATATATATATATATATATATATATATATATATGGATGGGTGGTTGCATGTATGTGTGCTTGGGTTTGTGTGTGGGTGGGTGGGATTTGTGTGGTGGGTGGGAGATGTGTGGTGGGTGGGAATTGTGTGTGAGGGTAGAGAGAGAGGGAGAGAGAGGCAGAGAGAGAGAGAGAGTTGAGTGCACGCATGTCCTGTAACATGCCATTCCATATTTTTATATATGGGTGGGTCCATATATATATATGGACCCACCCATATATAAAAATATGGAATGGCATGTTACAGGACATGCGTGCACTCAACTCTCTCTCTCTCTCTCTCTCTCACTCTCTCTGTCTCTCTCTCCCTCTCTCTCTACCCTCACACACATTCCCGAAGCCGTAAATTATATATATATATATATATATATATAGCGGGGGTATATATATATATGGGTGGTTGCATGCATGTGTGCCTGGGTTTGTGTGTGGGTGGGTGGAAAATGTGTGTGTGGGTGGAAAATGTGTGTGTGGGTGGGGAGATGGTGTATGTGGGGGTTGGGGATGGATGGATGGATGGGGTCATGTATGTGCCTGTGGGCATGTGTGTGGTTGGGTGGTGGATGTGTGTCTGGGGGACACGCGGATGGATAGGGGATGGGGGATGTGTCTCATAACATGTTAACATGCATTATTTATGTTTACAACATTCATTTGACAATGTTTTTTTCCCTATGTGAATGCACTATGCACTGATGAACGAAAGATGACTGATTGGAAGGACCGAATGTAAGACGGACCTGCGTGGCCAATTTGTTACCCTTCGAAAATAAAGTTCGTTCGTTCGATCTTGCCAGCCATCACCAAGTTCTCCAATTCATTTCTTCTCATAACATGCCCACAAATTTTTGACTGTACGTCTAATGACTCTAATAAGTTTTCTATCTTCATTTGTTTTCTGAAGGACTTGTTCATTGGTTTTTCTGTCTATCCATGGTATCTTCTTCTTCTGCGTTCATCCGGATTTTTTTTCCGGATGAGACTGCGTTGTGCCTGTTTACAGCAGAGCTGCGTTCTTGCTCCGTTAGGCCGACACATCCGACTTCTGCGGGCATTTGTTGACCGGGTTAACCTTCCCGGGGTATTGTCACCAACTGGCTTGAGGTAGCTCCCGGTTGGGCAACCACCCAGCCAACATCATTTTCTTCTGCTGGTGTTAAGTTCTGGATGCAGTTTAAGATCCCCTAACTCTGTCAGAAGGAACTAATTGCTACCCCAGATCCCAGAGAGAAAACGTGGAACAAATGTCTGTTATGCTGATTTAAGACACTGTCTCTGATACTCAAGAAAACAGCCAAGAAGTGGCTCGTTGAAGATAGAATATATCTATATAGTTTTGGCTGTACTGGGTATCACCAGAAGTGAGAAAGGAGGAGTTAAGACATGCAACGTAATCTGGTTACTTATGACTGCATAGGCAAGATACCTCCCGGACATAGATTCCCACTTCTGGACAATATGTGTGAACCCCCACTAAATGATACAATAATGTGTGTACTTGATTACGCTACACAAACATTTATAAACATTTATAATTATACGGACAAATTGAGTTTAAAATACAACAACTGTGTTTATTATTGCTATTGATGATCATATGATGATGATGATTATTATATTATGGTATACGTAACTTAAGAGGTCACATAGGTCATGCTTCCCCCAGTGAGACGCAGTTCACTGTCAGATTGAAGGAGTCCAAATTGGTCCCTCACAAGGCTAAGTCACTTCCTGATATGGGTTGTTGACTGTCCATTGCTCCTAAGAGATCTGGAATGAAACGAACGGAGATGGGTAGTATCTACGTCTACACAGCTCAAAACACATATGTCTATACATTCATATAAACATACATTCAAGTCATAATATATGATGGTATGATGATATATATGATGGCATGTTACATAAACATATATCAGTTCTAAATAAATAAATATATATGTATATATTAATAAAACTATTTAGAACATCTATAGCTCAAAACATACATATTCATATACATTTGTGTAATGGAGTGTTTCCCATATAAGTTCACCTCACTTACACTCTCCCTTTCTGATTCATTCATACTGTCTTGTCGGAAGGACTGGTCGCACAGTCCTGTCGAACATTAAATGCCTTCCCTGAATCTGTCTGGGATATTGAATGTCCTAAGTCATGTCTGTCCTCATGCAGACATCATGCAGACAAGGTGAACTGGTGCCATTCCTCAAACCAAGTGGTTTCACCATAATCTTGGTAAGGCACTCAAAGTGTTGGTCCAAATAATCAATGTTAATTGGACGCTATCAAGAGACTGGTAGCTCTCAGGAATTTCTCCTAAGTAGTCAGTCTCCCCAATGTTTAACATCATACAGGATGAATCTAAATGCATATCCTGTACATGAATAAGCCACACGCTCATGTAGCTTGGATAATGGATTTCTCCAAATTGTCACATACAACAAATCAGACAACCAAGTAGTGAATGCAAGAAGAAAATAGTTCTCAGTGAAATCGTAAAGCTAGAACTGGAACATTAAGTACAAAGAAAATCCACGAGTGTAAAGTTTGGGAGAATAAACAGAAACAAGAAACTATAAGGCCTTCAGACTAGCAGACAAACTCAGAATAATGGTATTACCTGGGTTATAGCTAGGAAATCCTGTCATACGACGTTGTATCGAAGTAACAAAACGAGAGGGTAATCTCTCACCAGAAATTAAAATTCCAGCTTCCCTGGTACGCTATTGTGAATGTGTCTGAAGTCTTGCTGGCCATGCATGTAGTTTTATTCTCTTCATCCCTGGCTAGTTTCCACGTTGGCCAATTAATATATCCCCTATTAATTAACTCCACCTATTTTTCCATGTACAATGACGGGATGGATTACGTCCCAAACTCTTCTCACCCCTCCTCCTTTCCTGTGAAGGGTAGTTTCCTCTGTCAATCAAATTGACCGATGTTCTGCCGCATGTCTGAAACAATGAAACATGCTTCGCTAGCGATGCAATAGACGTTGCGTCATAACTACATCCCCATCTGTGGTTAACACAAGCCTTCCTTGGTTGCTGTCAGAAATGTGTCAGCCATGTGTTCCTACTTTGCCGCTGTATTGCAGTGAGGTGTTAAGCATCTGGTCCTAATTGCCGTCTTTGGATCACACATTTCAGACGGGTCTGGCTGACCCTCTTATCTCCCATTCTGCCGTGGCTGGTTTATACGTTAGGTCATGTTAACTGTAAGGTGTTAGGTATCAGTCCCTATTCAGACCGCAGGATTCTAAACTAACACGTCAATCTCAACTGACTGGCTCCGCGGTGTATCAACTGAAAACAGTGAGTTTTCAACCTTTGATAGCGCCCGCCGACTGGTGCCGTGGTGTCTGGGTGTTACGTTTGATCTGGACATCAAAGCTTTCTCAGACCTAGCATTACAGAAATGATGGGGCGTGCGTGGTCAAAATGTAATTTTCTCTTGTTTTCAATCTCTGTTAGTTTTTCCTTATTCCTTAGTTGGGGACTAGATTATTTTCTGGTGGACAATTATTCTTTTACTTAGAGAATGATAGAATAATTCTGGTGGGCTCTTTAATTCCTTTCAAACTTGTGTCATTCGGATGGTGCCGGGGCTGTCCCGTCACAGGTATCCATGGTATTATTTGCATTTTCCTCAGAAACCACATTTCCAGAGCCATCAGCTGTTTTTCAGTTTGACTGCTTATAGTCCACGCTTCACATCCATACACAAGTATAGGTTCTATGTAGCACTTTAAAACTTTTTCTCGTTTCAATTGATACGTTCAGTAGTGTGCTATTGCTTGCTGAACGACCGGCACCCATCCCATTTCATAAAACAACCAACGTAAGGCGGTCTTTTCACGGGTAGTAAGCGGCGAACCCAGGCATCGAACCATCATCTGAAAGCGCTCATGCCATTGTCAGCGCAGCTTCCTAACCGTTACATCAACTAGACCGCTGATTTATATATCATTATGTGAGGCTGTTCGGGTTCGCAAGACCAGTCCTGCGTCTGGCGTTCGTTGTCTCGGATGACTGTGTGAGGTGCACCGAATCGGATCTTCCCAGCCGACGCATGTTAGCGAGGCAGGCATTTCGAAAATGTAACCGCATCGTGAAGCCAGAGTCGTGGTTAGAGCGTGCGAAAGAGCAAATTTGTACGACTGTTCGACAAAGCCTCGATAAGCGCCCACTCTCTCTCTCTCTCTCTCTCTCTCTCTCTCTCTCTCTCTCTCTCTCTCTCTCTCTCTCTCTCTCTCTCTCTCTCTCTCTCTCTCTCGATGAGTAGTGGGCCTGCAGTCAGTAAGCTGGCATAGCTTTTCGGTCAGTCCTGCCTGGCGTAGCTTGGAAGCTCGTCAATAGGCGTCCAGTGGTTTTGCATGTATCACCTTGTACCGGGAGGGCGCGCTTTAGCGATGCAACTCTTGGTCTGCGTGTGCATGATTAGTCCGTCTGTCCGATAGATATCTAGTTGATCCTGCCAATAGTCATATGCTTGTCTCAAAGATTAAGCTATGTATGTCTAAGTTCACACTGTCTCACGGTGAAATCCCAAATGGCTCATTAAATCAGTCGAGGTTCCATAGATGACACGATCCTACTTGGACAACTGTGGCAATTCTAGAGCTAATACATGCTTACCAAGCTCCGACCCTCGCGGAAAGAGCGTTCTTATTAGTTCAAAACAAATCGTCGTTGCCCTTCGCGGGGCGCGCGTTCCCACTGGTGACTCTAGATAACTTTGTGCTGATCGCATGGCCTTATGTGCCGGCGACGCATCTTTCAAATGTCGATGGTACGTGACCTATCTATCATGTTTGTAACGGGTAACGGGGAATCATGGTTCGATTCCGGAGAGGGAGCATGAGAAACGGCTACCACACCCAAGGATGGCAGCAGACGCGTAACCTACCCACTCCCGGCACGGGGATGTAGTGACGAAAATTGACAATACAGGACTCTATCGAGGCCCCGTAATTGGAATGAATACACTTTAAACCCTTTAACCAGGATCTATTGAAGAGCAAATCTGGTGCCAGCTTGTAATTCCAGCTTCAATAGCGATTATTTAACTGATTCAGTGCCAAACAAAAAATGGCTTTTGCCCAAGCAGAAATTGATGGCAGAAAATGGGAAGTAGGGGTGTCTCATAATAATGATCTAAAAATTGTTAAAATGGTAGTAAATATATTGTATTATATATCAAATTAAAGGACATTGCACAAGGAACACATTGGTATTGCTACTGTTGCTAAAAGTTAGAAATATAATAATAATATTAGCAGATGTTGTAAAAAATAAATTGAATGACAGAGGTGACAAGTACTGTGAAATTTCCACTTACCAAGGCGCTACTGCTCCAACGCTGTTTATAATCCAATGAAACTTACTGAATTATGATAACTACACCACTTTGCTACACAAATATCACTAGAACGGCTCCATAACACCAATAAATCACAATAAAAACATACTATTTTGAAGCGCATCATTGTCACATAAAATAGAAAATGTCGGAAAATCAACGTCAAGACAGGTTTTGACCGTTTTCTGCCTGATAAACACAAAATTTACGCTATTTTTTATTTAGTTATAATTATTATTCTTTTAAATTTAATTATTTAAATACTTCTTAAATACTTTGTGATAGGCAAAGCAAACTTTAGGGGCACAAATGTGGCCCATTAGCTAATTCGACATGATGACAAACTTTCACGGTTAGCAGGCTAACCAGCTAAGGTAGCCGGTTACTTTTGTTTACATTCATACACAGTTAATTTTAACCAAACAACCACATTTAACATGTGCTATCAGTTTAGAATCGTTCACAAAGTCCTTTAAATCAGAATAATTACAATCTAAATTGTTTAAAACTATTATCTAATGTAAATATGTGAGGCCGAAAATCAGGGTCGATGCCGTTGTCAAATCAGAAAAGTAAACAAACCTTTTAACTACGAATTTTCCCTCAATATTCATCCATTTTATGCCTCCATTCTGCATTTTCATGGCCTGTGTGTAAATGAAAAACCTTCTTCATACGAAAAACGTAATTTCGGGGCATTCAAATTAAGATTGGCATGCAAACGAAACAAAAAAAACGAACTGCTAGATCTTGGCAATACAGTGATCAAGGGGCAAAAAAGTTGAGACTGTTTGGCAACTGAGTGATCGTCGGCATCAAATCAGTTAAGTTGTTGCTGTTAAAAAGCTCGTAGTTGGATCTCAGGTGCAGGCGGGCGGTCCGGCTCGCGCCGGTTCACCGCCTGTTGTTCCTGCCCTACCGTCCGCCGGCTCTCTCCCGTGGGTGCTCTTCGCTGGACGTCCCGGGTGGCCGGTGCGTTTACTTTGAAAAAATTGGAGTGTTCAAAGCAGGGCTCGGCTTCCTGAATAATGGTGCATGGAATAATAGAATAGGACATCAGTTCTATTTTGTTGGTTTTCAGAACTGGAGGTAATGATTAACAGGGACAAACAGTGGCATTCGTATTGCGGCGTTACCCCTCTGATGTGTCTCCACCTTGTCGTGGTAGAGGGGCTTGCGTGTTCCAATCACTAGAGCTATGTCGACGGTAGCACAGCTACATGTCGAACGGGTCAAGGGATAGGGACCAGACCAAGAGAGACACACAACTGCTGCCTTGCTGGTAGACTGAGGTCTGGCAGTCAAAGTCCGAATCAGGCGCGCAATGCCAAAAAAAACATTCTTGGTCAGACATATATTCTACAGCTCTGTGCTGAGGGAATTGGCTGAACGCCTCTAAGTCAATAACCCCCGGATGTGAGAGCCGGGCTGATACTCTGCCACTGCAAAATGGAGGTGAGATGCTGAGCCTGCTACATGCCTGGCCTAGACACTTGTTCTTCTTCTTCTTCTTCGTTCATCCGGAGTTTTTTTTCGGACGTGATTGCGTTGTGCCTGTCCACAGCAGAGCTGCGTTCTTGCGCCGTTAGGCCGACACATCCGACTTCTGCGGGCATTTGTTGACCGGGTTAACCTTCCCGGGGGGTCACTTGTTCGAAGGCTCTCCCCTGAGGGATATGAGGGATCCCCCAGATGAGAGGGTCTGGCCGTTACTCGCTCTCTGCTGCATGGAGGTAAGGTGCTGAGCCAGCAGCACATGTAGCCTACTTCGTGAGCTATACTATAGGTAAAAAAAGCATTCCAGTCGCGCGCAATGGTTACGATGCAATTTTGTATCTAAATCATTGAGTGAGCGTAGTCAAAGGTGAGAAAACGTCTCATTAACACGAAATGGAACATGACTATGACTAAGCTATGACTATCTTGTCTTCCGACAGGAACAGCTCTGACAATCTTGTCTTCAGGCCGAAACAGCTCTGAATATCTTGTTTTCCGGGCATAGCGTCCGTATACGTCTGAACCGAAAGCTCACTGAGTGGAAGTCGTCTGCAGACTGACCGTTCCTGGTTTGTGCGGGAAGCGGCCTGTGGCGAACGAAATGCCCAATACATGGAATTGAAGAATTAAAGCAGCCATATGCAGGACGTGGCAATTCCCTGGGTGAGCCCAGCACCAGAGCGCTATGTGTTGGCCCTGCAGTTATGGAAGCCCCCTTGGAAGGCGAAAAATGGCCATAGACAGCCCCTGCTTTCCCTTGAGGGAAAGCCGTGAAGTGTTCCACCGTTCTACCTTGACCAGCTTGGTTGTGGACGGCACCACAAAAGTGAGAGTCCCCAAGCAAGAAATGCTAACCTGGTTTAAAAAATGCACGCAAAAGTCGGATGTGTTGGCCTAAGGGTTTTGGCCCAAGGGTGCATAACGTGACAATCAGCAATTACGTTTGAAAAAAAAAAACAACACTCCGGATGAACGCAGAAGAAGAAGATATATCATGATGATCATCAAGTGCCTTGCGTGGCAGTCATGCTTATCCACACCTTGCGATCTACATCAGCATGTATCATTTCATGCGCTGACTCTTTTCTGTGCCATGAGACAAGACTGTCAGCTCAGTGGCAAAGTGAAGCGAAATGGAATATACCTTGGCTATCAAAACCATTGCATATAATGTCCGAATCATTTGCAAGTTGGCACTGCATTCTTGGATTAAGAGCAGAATAGTGCAAGCAAAAGCTGTATTTCAGAAAATGAAAAGTATCTTATACAATTTGCATGCAATAAGTCACTATAATTGAATATAAGAAAGGGAGTGCTGAAGTGCTATATAGAACATGTTTTGCTGTGTGGCAGTGAGTCTTGGAATGTAAATAAACAAATTAGAAATAAATTGGATGGGGGATAATGCCCATGGTCTGCCCATGTCTTTCCTTGAGGGTTGACTGTTGATGGCACCACAGCAGTGAGAGTCGAAAATCCTTCGAAACCCAAGGGAAGGCTAATCCGGCCAACAACCCGGGCGGGGGGGGGGGGGGGGGGGGGTAGGGGGGGGGGGCTGAATGGTCTCGAGGTATGGTGTCCGTGCTGGAGGTCCCGGGTTTAAGCCTCGGTGAGGGCCGGGACTTTTCACGTGGACTTCTAGTAACATTTCCCCTGGTCTCTGGGTAGTGAGATCGGACGTCCGTGTGTATTGTTGCGCACGTAAAGAATCAATTGGCAGTTGGAAATCGAAAAAGTGTAGCCTGACGGCTCTGCCCGGGCAAAATTTCGAGTTAAAAATCTACCCAAAGTATTTCAGGATCCTCGCCGGTGCTACGGAGTTCGTGCACTGAGCTGAGATTCTCCTCACTCAGGCTTGTGTTAGGAGTACCACGGAGCACTTATGGGTTGCACCCATGTGCCGTGATGTTGATCAGTCAACTAAACTATAATAAACTAAACTTGTTCTACGGCTCTCAGCTGAGGGATATGGCTGAACGTCTCTAAGTCAATATCCTCCGGTTTGCGAGGGCCTGACCGTAACGCTCACTCAGCTGCATGGAGGTGAGATGCTGAGCCGGCAGCATCTGCAGCCCACCTCGTGAGCGTTACCAAAGGTGGAAGGAAAGCCTCCGAGCGGCACATAGAGTGAGCGCTACCTTAGGTAGAAAACATCTCTACTGCTCTCAGCTGAGGTTACATGGCTGAACATGCCTCTAAGTCAATATCCCCCGGATGGGAAGGCCTGACCGTGAGATGCTGAGGTGGCAGCATCTGCAGCCTACCTCTTGAGAGTTACCAAAGGTGGAAAAACGTCTCATTTATACGAAATGGAATTGCTTGGCTAGTGAATCCATTACGTGGAATTGCTTGGCTAGTGAATCCATTGCGTTGAATTGCTTGGCTAGTGAATCCATTACGTGGAATTGCTTGGCTAGTGAATCCATTACGTGGAAGTCAGAAGCGAAAGCTTGCTGTGTGTACGTCATCTGCATACAAGTCCCTGATGGTCTTCGGAGGAGCAGCCTGTGTTGAACGGGAGGCTCAGTATATGGAAGTGAGGCTAAGCAGCCATGTGCAGGACGTGACGATTCCTTTGGTGAGCCTAGTATCAGAGCGTTATGTGTCAGCTCTGAAATTATGGAAGCCTCCTTGGATGGCGGGGAATACCCATGGTCTGCCCCTGCCTTCCCTTGGTGGCTGACCGGGATGTCTTCGGCTGTTCTGAGTGGATCAGCTGGAGTAGGGATTACACCACAACAGTAAGAGTCGAGAAAGCACCCCAAAAGCCCGAATGGGAATATGGCTTGGCTGGCAAACCCATCTCGTTGAAAGTCAAAACCGAAAGCTCGCTGAGTGGATGTCGTTTGCATCCTGACCCCTTCTGGTTTGTGCGGGGAGCTGCCTATGGCGAACGAAATGCTCAATATATGGAAGTGAGGAAGTAAAGCAGCCATGTGCATGATATGGCGATTACTTGGATGAGCCCAGTACCAGAGCGCTATGTGTCAGCTCTGCAATTATGGAAGCCTCCTTGGATGGCGGATAATCCCCATGGTCTGCCCCTGCCTTCCCTTGTGGTTTGACCGTGATGTCTTCGGTCATTTTAATTTGACCAGCTGTGATGTGGATGGCACCACAGCAGTGAGAGTCGAAAGTCCTTCGAAACCCCGGGAAGGCTAACCCGGTTAACAAGCACCCGCAGAAGTCGGATGTGTCGGCCTAAGGGTGTAAATAAACTTGGCACAACGCAAAAACGTCCGAGTGAGAGTGGAATGCCCTTCGAAGCACCCGGTAAGGTTAACCCGGTCAACAAACACCCGTAGAAGTCGGATGTGTCGGCCTAAGGGCGCAAATAAACTTGGCACAATGGAATTGCATCTGGCACACACACACACACACACACACATACACACACACACACAAACACACACACAGACACACACACAAAAAAACACACATACACACACTCGGGATGAACGCAGAAGAAAAAGAAGACAAGACTATCAAGAAGTCCTCTCGTCGTCTTCCTCTATTTATCTTTCCAGTTATTACATGTTCCAGATGTTTCTCTTCTCAGAATGTGGTAAAAAATGAGACTACATCTTTCTGGTGTTTGTGTTTGCTGTATTTGCGACTTAGCCTCCTTCAAAATGTCCAGATTGCTCACTTTCCTGTCCAAGCAGCATTCTTCTATAAAACTACTCCAAAGCCTACGGGGATCTTTTCCCTTGTTTACAAATTGTCCTGAATTCACAACCGTATGTTTGAACTGGTTATATGTTACATGCAAGGTTTCTTTTTATAACCTCCAATGACAAAGATTTATTGCATAAAATGCTCTTTGTTGGACAGAATGCAATTTTTTGCTAGTCCCGTTCTGTTCTTTATCTGATGTTTTCCATGTGCTTAAATATTTGAATTTCTGCACCTGCCACAGAATATCATTTAATTTAGCTGCACATTTAGGCCCGATCTATTGGTTTTTAATCATCATCATCAAGTGCCCTGCCAGGCTGGCGTAGGCGTTCATGGCTCTCCACAGATCTCGGTCTTTGGATTTTCTGGATCAACTCTGCTGCTGATACTTCCTCCGTGCCACCGTCTCAATCCATCCAGCATCATTTCTCTTGGTCTGCCTCTGCCTCTCTTCCCCTCGATCTTTCCAGTTGTCACGATGTTCTCCAATGCCTCTCTTCTCATTACATGACCAAAGAAAACTGTTTGTCTCTTTCTTATTGATGTATATAATGTTCTAGTTTCATTAGCCTGTTTCAGGCAGTCGTCGTTAGTTACTCTGGCAGTCCAAGGAATTCGCAACATTCGTCTCAGGAACCACATCTCTGTTGCTTCTAATTTCTTCTTAATTTGTTCATTTACATTCCAAGATTCACTGCCATACAGCAAAACTGGTTCTACATAGCATTTCAGCACTCTCTTCTTACACTCAGTGATACTTACCTATTGCATAAGATACTCTTCATTTTCTGAAATGCGGCCTTTGCCTGCCCTATTCTGCTCTTAATCTCTGTTGTACATCTTCCATCTGATGTTATAAATGTCTCTAGGTATCTAAAATTATCCACTTGGTTAAGAATTTTTCCTTCTATTTCTATGTCACATTTTGGTGTCACCATTTTCTTTGATATCACCATTGTTACTGTTTTCTTGATATTCAAGGAGAGTCCTTTCCTTGCACTCTCTGTTACTACAGTGTCCAACAATTGTTGTAGGTCTGTTGATTTATCTGCCACCAATACTGTGTCATCTGCATAGCGTATATTATTTATATTATAACCTCCAACTAGTATTTCTGGCATCTCTTTGATCTCTCTCATTATTACTTCGCTATACAGGGAGAAAAGATCTGGTGACAAGACACATCATCCCTGTCGTACTCCTAGCTTTATGTGTTCGTAACTACCCTCTTTATTTCCAATTTTAATTGCTGCTACTTGGTTCCAGTAAATATTCTTTATTATTCTTAAATCTTTCCCATCAATGTTGATATCTTCCAACATTTTAATCAGCTCATCATGTTTTACTTTATCAAATGCCTTAGTATAATCTATGAAGCATAAATATATGTTTTTCTGTTTCTCTATTGACCTTTCTATTAGTGTCCGTAATATATATATATTGCATTGTTTTGGTTTTTAATACCACCATGAATTCGGTCTTCCTATTATTCAAACAAAGACCATTTTTTTTTCAACTACTACATTCACTGAATCTATCATTACCTGTAGTTCTCACTGACTTGTTGCAATTGAGACATCAGCATAACGTAAATTATTTATTTTACATCCACTAACCAACATCTCTGACATATTTTCTATAGATCTCGTGATATGCTCACTGTACAAAGAAAACAAATCCGGAGACATCACACAACCTTGTCTGACGCACTTCTTTATACACCGAAATTTTGCTAAAAGGTTGTAGAATCTCAGTGCTGCTGTTTGATGCCAATATTAGTTCTTTATTATTTGTAACTCTTTGGCGTAAACTTTTAGTTGTTCTAGTTATCTAGGCTGTATCCCCCATACAGGCCGCTCACCTTTTCGTTTCCTGCTTCGACGTCGACGTCCTCAAAAACACGGTGTTTCCAAATTACTGCATCGACCCAAAGCCACGTCTAACTCATTATAAAGTATATCTATATTTTCTTATGCTATCTGCAGTTGGAGCATTATATGCTTTAATTATGTTAATATCCATAGGTTGGCCATAAAATTTCCCAAATAATACTCTATCTGAGATGGCTCAAAAATCTTTAACTGTCCTAGTGCTCTTTATATATGGTTGAATGTAACAAAATGACAAATGAATAAATGCTGGAAAATATAACGGAACAAATAACACGAAGGATGTTATAGTATAAACAATATACGCTATGCAGATGACACAGTATTGGTGGCGGATAATGCAAAAGATCTACAACAGTTGTTGGACATTGTAGTAACGGAGAGTGCAAAGAAAGGACTCTCCTTGAATATCAAGAAAACAGTAACAATGGTGATATGATAGAAAATGTGACACCAAACTGTTAAATGGAAATAGAAGGGACAGTTCTTAACCAAGTGGATATTTTAAAACCCAGGGGCATTTATAACATCAGACGGAAGGGGCATAACAGAGATTAAGAGCATATTTTTTTTTTTTTGGTTTTTGTTTTTTTGTTCGCATATACTTTACAGGACATCGCTGTCAACATCAGTATCTTTCAGCTGATTGTTGATTTCTTGGCAATATTACGTTCAGTAGTTTGCCATTGCTTTCCGAGCGACCGACTCACATACCCCGTAAGTTACCGACGCGGAGAGTACGGCTACCGATTCTCGCGCACATCACGTCACTCACGAGAGTATAAGGGATTACGGAGAAAGTCGTATAACCCTTAGACCAGCGAGACCGGCAAGAGCAGATTAAGGCAAGCAAAAGCCGCATTTCAGAAAATGAAAAGTATCTTATACAATATGTATGCAATAAGTAATTATCATTGAATGTAAGAAAGATATTGCTGAAGTGCTATTTAGAACCTGTTTCGGGACGTGACGATTCCTTGGGTGAGCCAAGTACCAGAGCGCTATGTATCGGCTCTGCAAGTATGGAAGCCTCCTTGGATGGCGGGGAATGCCCATGGTCTGCCCCTGCCTTCCCTTGAGGGCTGACCAGGATCTTTGGCTGTTCTATATGGACCAGCTGGGATGGGGGATAACACTACAACAGGAGAGTCAATCGTCCTACGAAACTCCCGGGAAGGTTAACCCGGTCAACAAATGCCCGCAGAAGTCGGATGTGTCGGCCTAAAGGCGCAAGGAACGCAGCTCTGCTGTAAACAGGCATAACGCAATTGCGTCCGGAAAAAAAACTCTCCGGATGAACGAAGAAGAAGACGAACCTGTTTTGCTGTGTGGCAGTGAATCGTGGAATGTAAACGAAAAAATTAGAAATAAATTGGAAGCAACAGAAATGTGGTTCCTAGGACGAATGTTGCTAATTCATTGGACTGCCAGAGTAACTAACAACGATTGCCTGAAACATTATATTCAACAGTAAGAAAGAAACAGACAGCTTTCTGTGGTCATGTGATGAGAAAAGAGGCATTGCAGAACACCTTGACAACTGGACAGATCGGGGGGGGGGGGGGGGGGGGAGGCAGAGACAATCCAAAAGAAATGATGCTGGATGGAGGATTATCAGCAACAGAAAAAAAAATGTTATGCATATCCTTTACAGGACATCGCTGTCAACATCAGCATCTTTCAGCTGTATGTTGATTTCTTGGCAAGATTACGCTCAGTAGGTTGCCATTGCTTTCTGAGCGGCCGGCTCAGTATCCCGCAAGTCACCAGCGGGGATCGAACCTACCCAGCTCTCGCCCCGCTACGAGACTCTGCGTGATAAACGGGATTACGGAGAAAGTGTTGTAATCCCTCGGCCAGAGAGACCGGCATCAGCAGCAGAGTTGATCCAAAATACCACTGACCGAAATATGTGGAGAGACATGGACGCCTACGCCAACTGGCGTGACACTTGATGATGATGAAAGACGACTCCTTAAGTGATTCAGTGCCAACTAAAATGAAGGTTTGGACCAGACATAGTGCACAATGAAATAAAACAATTATTATAATGTAAATGTCTATTCACTGAGCGTTACAACTGCGGAAGATACAGCAAACAACATGATGATTCTTTTTTTTTCCGCATATCCTTTACAGGACATCGCTGTCAACATCTGCATCTATCAGCTGATTGTTGATTTCTTGACAAGATTACGTTCAGTAGTTTGCCATTGCTTTCTGAGCGACCGGTTCACATACCCCTAAGTTACCGACGCGGAGAGAACCGCTACCTATTCTCGCGCACATCACGTTACTGACGAGAGTATACGGGATTACGGAGAAAGTCGTGAAACTCTAGAGCAGGGAGAGCGGCATGATGACTCTAGTATGGCGTTATAACGTCCTTTTGTCCAAATGGGAGGTCTTATGTAGCGACATATTATCCTTCGACACTAAATAAGTTAAAGTAATGCAACATTTTTCATGCCCCCCCCCCCCCCCATCCCCCCTCCTCCTCACTCGGGCAATGGGTTAGAGTTCGATTGCAATGAGATATCTAAACCACCGGAAGAAAATATGACCAATCAAGGCTGGATCCTACAGTATGTGCTGAATCATACCTGTTGACATCCTTATATGCCTCTTCGTATCTGAGCCTTTCCACTTCCGGTGTTGCGTACACACTGGTTTCTGAGTGTGGAGAGCATTTTTGGGGGGAGCGCTCGCTCGCTCTGAACTCAAGCGTAGCCTATAAACCTGCTAGTACACTGACATAGTTTTTGCATGTGGACTAACTTTCTCTATTGCCAGTGTTCCTCGTCATCAGGCGAACCCATTCCGACTTCACGTGTACTTGTAATTTACATACCCAAGTCATGGATGAGAAGACCAGATTTTAGTACAAATGACAGATGCACTCTTATCCATTCGGCCATGCAGACCGCCACTGGCACACACAAACCCCATGCTGTCAAAGTCGCGGACATACCTCCAGTCCCAGCCTCTCCCGGTGTGTCAATCCGCCAGTCCTGGGCATCCGGTCTGTCGACAGCAGCAGCAGCGCAAAGCTGGTCATCTCCATCAGAAACGAGGCCAGAAGCATCGCCAGCGGCAAAAACTCAAGCTCGAAATAGAAGGAACACATTTCTGGATTTGTATTTACATATACTGCATATTCAACACATTGAATACATCAACTAAGTGCCGTCTACGCAATGAAGTTTAGCTGCAATGGATATCCAACACTGTCTCTCGCCTTGATTGTACATTCTGTCAGACTGCTGTTCGTCCACCTCTGCATGTTATCTTTTAACTTTTATTGTTGTCTCATAATCATCATATGCCATGCTGATAAGCGTGGGCGATCATGTTTCGCCATCTCACACGCACGATCACTTGAGTCGTGGACCTTGTCTCGATCATACACATGGCCAAACCATCTATGTATTTACTTCTCCGCTTTCCCCTTGTTCTTTCCTCCTCAATCTTGCTAAGTTCTGCAATTAATTTCTTCTCATAACGTGTCCAAAAAATTGTGACAGGTGACAGTCTACGGCTAATTTATCTAATCAGTGTACTGCTTTTCATCTCTTTCTTTTAGATCTTGATCGTGGTTTTTCTGTCTGTCTTGTTGCAATAGACAGGTTTTTATTGTCAGTATGTTTTCCATCTCACAAAAGGCTACCTTCGCCATAGCGATTCTTGTTCTAATATCTTTAAGGCACCTCTCATTAGATGTTATAACTCTTCCGAGATAGTTCCATCGATTAATTTATTTAAGAAAGGTCCCATTTACCTGTATATTACGTTGTGATATTTCTTTCTTCCTAATGACGAAGTAATATGTATCTTCTTACAATTTGATTCTAACCCTAGTAGTTCACTGTGTGCAACAACCGCATCTACTAAATGTTGCTGATCTTGCTCATTGTTTACAGTGAATACTGTATCATTCGCATATATATATATATATATATATATATATATATATATATATATATATATATATAATATATATATATATATATATATATATATATATATATATATATATATATATATATATATATATATATATATATATAATGTTATTGATCTAACGTCCCCTAATAGCGATTTCTCTAATATCTTGTAAATTTCTAAACATATTTTCACGGTACAGTGAAACAAAAAAAAAGAAAAGATCTGGAGACATTACACATCCCTGTCGCACGTCTCTCTTAATAAACTGATATTGACTACTTCATTATAAATCTTTATGGCAGCTTGTTGTTACCAAATTATTTTTGTTTTACAAGTCTAAGGTTTATCAATTTGTAGATCTGCAAGCATCTTCATCATGTCGTTATGTCTTACTGTATCGAAGGCATTTATCGTTGTGTACATTTTGTAAATAACCATTAAGTCATCATCATCTTCCAGTTTTGCCGTCAAGCGTAATAATAAGAATAATTGGTACTCCAGCGTCCGATGGGAGGCACTGGCTAATGTCATTCCGTGTGATTGTACAATATCTTTGATGTCGTGAATCCATTTTATTCTTGGGCGTCCTCTTGCAGATGTTCTCTGATGTTGGGCCAGTGCTAGCAGTTGATGGCATCATTACGTAAAGAAATTAAAGGAGTGGCGGCTATACAGTTGCTAGCACGCTAGAATGTCGTCTGGTGGTCACGTGTTGGGATGACCTTCGATATGGATTTATAAATATGTATATGAGTTCCTAGACTAGGTGAACCCAAACGAAAATGGCTACCGGGAAATGTCATAGAAAGTAAAAGCTGGCAAAAATAATGGGAAAAGAGCAAGGGGAAGACAGAGAGATGGCTTGGCCACATGACATAAACGGGAAAAGAGCAAGGGGAAGACAGAGAGATGGCTTGGCCACATGACATAAACGGGAAAAGAGCAAGGGGAAGACAGAGAGATGGCTTGGCCACATGACGTAAACGGGAAAAGAGCAAGGGGAAGACAGAGAGATGGCTTGGCCACATGACATAAACGGGAAAAGAGCAAGGGGAAGACAGAGAGATGGCTTGGCCACATGACATAAACGGGAAAAGAGCAAGGGGAAGACAGAGAGATGGCTTGGCCACATGACATAAACGGGAAAAGAGCAAGGGGAAGACAGAGAGATGGCTTGGCCACATGACATAAACGGGAAAAGAGCAAGGGGAAGACAGAGAGATGGCTTGGCCACATGACATAAACGGGAAAAGAGCAAGGGGAAGACAGAGAGATGGCTTGGCCACATGACATAAACGGGAAAAGAGCAAGGGGAAGACAGAGAGATGGCTTGGCCACATGACATAAACGGGAAAAGAGCAAGGGGAAGACAGAGAGATGGCTTGGCCACATGACATAAACGGGAAAAGAGCAAGGGGAAGACAGAGAGATGGCTTGGCCACATGACATAAACGGGAAAAGAGCAAGGGGAAGACAGAGAGATGGCTTGGCCACATGACATAAACGGGAAAAGAGCAAGGGGAAGACAGAGAGATGGCTTGGCCACATGACATAAACGGGAAAAGAGCAAGGGGAAGACAGAGAGATGGCTTGGCCACATGACATAAACGGGAAAAGAGCAAGGGGAAGACAGAGAGATGGCTTGGCCACATGACATAAACGGGAAAAGAGCAAGGGAAGACAGAGAGATGGCTTGGCCACATGACATAAACGGGAAAAGAGCAAGGGGAAGACAGAGAGATGGCTTGGCCACATGACATAAACGGGAAAAAGAGCAAGGGGGAAGACAGAGAGATGGCTTGGCCACATGACATAAACGGGAAAAGAGCAAGGGGAAGACAGAGAGATGGCTTGGCCACATGACATAAACGGGAAAAGAGCAAGGGGAAGACAGAGAGATGGCTTGGCCACATGACATAAACGGGAAAAGAGCAAGGGGAAGACAGAGAGATGGCTTGGCCACATGACATAAACGGGAAAAGAGCAAGGGGAAGACAGAGAGATGGCTTGGCCACATGACATAAACGGGAAAAAGAGCAAGGGGAAGACAGAGAGATGGCTTGGCCACATGACATAAACGGGAAAAGAGCAAGGGGAAGACAGAGAGATGGCTTGGCCACATGACATAAACGGGAAAAGAGCAAGGGGAAGACAGAGAGATGGCTTGGGCCACATGACATAAACGGGAAAAGAGCAAGGGGAAGACAGAGAGATGGCTTGGCCACATGACATAAACGGGAAAAGAGCAAGGGGAAGACAGAGAGATGGCTTGGCCACATGACATAAACGGGAAAAGGACACCAGTCTGATTCAAGGCTGGTGATTGTGGGAGAAGCCGAAATCCTGCCCGATGTGATAATAAGTCTCTGTTTATTGTATTAGGATCCACATTCGTTACTATGATTTCTACTCATTGGCACCATACCGGCTTCACAGACGATAGTTTGTCACATTATACTTAAAAAAGGCATAATACTTTTTTTTTTTTTTGCGCTCGTTCGCTTTGAACGCAATCGTAGTCCATACACACTACTTCTAGTAGTGCTGGACTGAATTTTGCGTGTGGATTAGCTTTCCCTATTAACCGTGTCCCTCGCCATCTGGCGAACCCACTCTGACTTCAGAGGTACTTGTAATTTACGTCCCCAAGCCAAGGATGAGAAGTCAACATTTTAATCCAACTGGCCGGTGTAGTGGTTGAACCCCTTATCTCGATATCAGCACATCGGATGTTTAAGAACACGCGTTTTATCCATTCTGCCAAGCTGTCCCTCCTCCAGCGTTAAAATGATAATTAGACCATGTATGGAGTTATACCTCTCCAAAGTACAGGGCCTGGACTGAACTGTGGAGACCATGTGTTGCCCATGCAGCATGATCACTCTCTCGGCCTGCCTAGTTTACCCCAGAGGGAAGGCAACATCAATACGTCTGCAACAAGGCAAGCTGCAGAAGCAATGGTCTAGCTGTCCTCCTGTCGAAGCCTCGATTCTAGACCAATTGCCGACCAAGGCTTAAGACTTTGTCTGCCCTGATACCACATTTAGTCTTAGGTTGCATTTCCTTGCACCAGGATAAGGTTTGTACCCTCCCAGTTGCGCTCTTCCGCCCGAAGCCTTTGGCACAATGTGGGATGACCTCTGTTATCTTCTTATATAATATATACAAACAATTATTGACTTATATTGATATCTGAGCATTTATTTGTCAATATCAAACATGAAGCCACGCCTACAATGCAACTTACCCTCAGACTAAATTGATGAGTGCGGCTAATGTACTGCTTGCTGATGTTGTGGGAGTGGTGCATATAGAGACACGCCCCAACAGCTTTGAAATACGCTGTGAAAGATATTGTATTCATCTCAACAGTTAAATTATTCAACCATACGCATACAAAATTAAGATGCGAAAATCAGTCAAAAGCACACGAGGAGTACTCCGACGACAGTGAGGGCTTTACAGGCCCACAAATCCGACGACAGTGAGGGCCCTACGGGCCCAAAAACTAACAAAACATCCATCGATCGGTCCAGCAGTCCACAAAACACTTAACCGAAAGTGATTGTTGGACCGATGCAAAATGAGATCCTGTAAGGGATGCTTTTTTGTTTGGGGTGAATTAAAAATAAAGTACCAATTTCTGGGCTGGAGAAACAACAGCGTAAGATAAACTCTATGGGCCACTGTTAGTCAGTTGCACATCCTTTACAGGACGTAGCCGTCAAGCCAAGCAGCTTTTGGCTATGTATGATGTCTTGGCAAGTTTACGTTCAGCAGTTTGCCATTGCTTTCTGAACGACCGTTACCCATACAGTTTTATAAAAAAAACCAACGCAAGGCGGTCCGCTGTTAAATCCCCCGCAGCTGTGTTTCGAACGCGTCCGTAACACCCTCACCACGGAGCCAACCATTGAGTGAACTAAGAACGGCAGTGAAGTTTATACAAGAGAGAAGCTTGCAGATATAGACATCCATTTCCAGCACTTTATCACCACGGAGCCGACCACTGAGTGAACTAAGAAGGACAGTGAAGTTTATACAAGAGAGAAGCTTGCAGATATAGACATCCATTTCCAGCACTTTATCACCACGGAGCCGACCACTGAGTGAACTAAGAAGGACAGTGAAGTTTATACAAGAGAGAAGCTTGCAGATATAGACATCCATTTCCAGCCAACGAAAGAAGAAGAGGGAGATTAGTATATTCATACAAAGAAATATCTTTACCGCAGCGGGGTTAGTATTTCAGTGAAGGTAACATTTGTTTGTTCACTTCATATGATATGTAACTCAACATGGAGATTTAACAAATCGGCTGATGAGAAGATGTGTTATTAAGACAAATAAAGTTGACTCATAAAACTGAAATACTCTGGACATGCAAACAGACACGTTGTCGAGAAAAAAAATAACCATGGAGTTGGTTGTACCGGAGAAGCGGAAGACCACAACGTAGATGGACTGAGCTGAGTTGAGAACCGACATTAATGCACTCAGGACATTTTCACAGATGCTCCGTACCCTCGTTCAACAGCCAGCGAAGAGTCATACTATTAATCGTTCCCACTGCTATCTGATTGAAAGTTCTCATTGTCTTCCCTCTCAGTTATGAGATTCTCCCAGAATCCCTGCAGATCCCCCGCATTTTCATTAATTCCATATACGAGTTCTCAGTCTGTTTCCCCGCCTTCTCCACTTGGTCCCACAGGCGCTCGACCACCTCCCCCTTGTCCATAGGTAATCTACCACTAAGAGGTGCATTCCCTGCCAGCCTATCAATATGATAGGCTGGTAGATGGCCTGAAGAGGTGATATGTGATTTACACATGGCAGCAACAAAGACGAGACAGCTGGTTTATGACAGCGGGGTATTTTGAGCAAACTGTTACGGCGGGAAAGTTCTGAGCAAACAAACCCCTAAATGTTGGAGGATGATAATGATGATGCATGGCATCTACAGAACAGCAAAGAGAGTACTCATCATCATCATCATCATCAACTTATGCAACAAATCCTGTGCACGGCGTCACCCTCATCACAACAAGAGAATACTACAAGGCAGAATACTGGGTGAATGACGAGCAAAGGATAATATTTATAAAGCAAGCATGCAGAGATCTGTTAATGCAGGCATATTTGGAATTAAAGAGAGCGACGAAAGACAGACGACAATGAGATGGAATGATCTGGAAGTGTCACGACCACGTCAGTAGCTGAAATACTTTATTCTGTTTTCCCGAACAATTGCTGTAGGTTTTCATTTCCAGTAATTATTATTGCTTGACTGATTAATTGCTACGGGATGATTAATCGTATTAGACGACCTCAAGTATCTGCCACTAATTTATATAAGTAGTTTTCCTTACAGTGAATCTTGGAACGTAAATGAACAAATTAAGAAGAAATTAGAAGCAACAGAGATGTGGTTCCTGAGACGAATGTTGCGAATTCCTTGGACTGCCAGAGTAACTAACGACGACTGCCTGAAACAGGCTAATGAAACTAGAACATTATATACAACAATAAGACAGAGACAAACATCTTTCTTTCGTCACGTGATGAGAAGAGAGGCATTGGAGAACATCGTAACAACTGGAAAGATCGAGGGGAAGAGAGGCAGAGGTAGACCAAGAGAAATGATGCTGGATGGATTGAGACGGTGGCATGGAGGAATATCAGCACCAGAGTTGATCCAGAAAACCAAAGACCGAGATCTATGGAGAGCCATGAACGCCTACGCCAGCCGGCACGGCACTTGATGATGATGATGAGTTTTCCTTATACAACCCCCTTTAATTTGAGATATAATACAACATGTCTGCTACCGTATTAACAACTTTAAGTCATAACTGACAGTGACACACCCCTACTTCCTATTTCTGCCATCCATTTTTGTTAGGTCCAAACCTACAGTTTGTTTGGCACCGAATCTGTTAAGTTCATTCTCAATCTTGAAATAGTAATACAATGTATGAAAGGATAGAGACAAGAAAGGCTAAATCTCAGATGGGTCAAATTCTGAACCCCTTGGATAATAAAGTTCGTTCGTTCATTCGTTCGTTCTGTCTATCTATACGGCTGCCGACCTACATAACTATCGATCAGAAAGCGGGACAACATCACATTGCCTCTGTATGTACCTCCAACAAAGTCCAGCACTCGGCATGTTACCAGCAGTGGGTTGATAACTTTGCCCTTGAGTACAGCAAGCGGCCAGAAAACACACAGCAGCAAGAATGTAGTTACGCCGTTGTTGGCCAATCCGGCAAAGATCAGGTTGAACGATGTTTTTTGCCAGTCTGTTAGGAAAACGACCATCAAAACTCTTTCATTGTTTATGAAATCTATACGACGGTGTCATTACACATATAAAGACTATATATTGAGAGAAAATGCAGCCTAAGACTAAATGTCATGGCAGACCAGGTCCTAAGCTGGCCCTAAGGGCTACCATTTCCTTCATGCATTCAGGCCTACAAAATGCCATGGCCCGATCACACCACAGACACAGTAACGTACTTTGGGAGTTTGTTTTCTTAATAGTGATAAAAACTCCGCTGCGGAGCAAGCATGACAGGGGGATGCTGATCGTCAGAGAGTTCCGCCGTCCCAGATTGTTTAGGCCCTTCACCTTCTCGACACTCTCTGGGGGCGGGCCCGCCCGGGCCATGACTCCGGGTGTTTTTCTCCTGCTGTGAGTTCGAGACGATCGGTCCTTGCGTTGTCTTCGCAATGGTCAGTGTTTGTCCCCTACTTGCCTGCTCCCAAGATGCCTGCTCCCAAGCCATCCCTCCCTCGGAGTGCTTCGTGCCCTCACACAAGTCCCAGCTCTTGCGGCGGTGGGAATATGTGTCATATTTATATTCAAAGGCGGTTCTACGCTTTTCACTTGCGAAGTTAAATATCCAAATCTGGCACCAGCTTGCTGCCAGGGAAAATAAGTACGCTCTTTGTATTCTGAGTTTACTTTGAGGTTCATTAGTTTGTAAAAAATAATCCACAGTAAACATCCTTCCTGGTAATAATACATTTATCCAGAAGCAGTTTCCTGCTTTGTGTTTGTGGTGTGATAGGGACATCGTATTTTGTGGGTCTGAAAAGCACGGAGAAATGCGCGGCCAGTCTGTCCCACATTTAGTGAAACGTTGATCGAATTGGTCGAACTCGTTCAACCGGGCTCATGAAGGGGAAGGCAGCCATGCTTCGTGCTGAGTGGCTTGTTTCAATTAGACATCGAAGATATGGAGCAGCTGTTGGACACCGCTACACCCCACTCCAACCTCTACAGATATGCCGGTGTGGTCTGAGACGAGCAGGTGGACAGATTAGATGGGTCAGAACTGCTGGGTGGAGTAATGGTTCCTGATAAGCCACACATGGTCAGGGCCCTTTCGGATGTTGTATTTACATAGGGTGTATTTTTATGACTGTGCAGTGTTTGAAAATATTGCCGGGCCAAGGTTTGTATTCACCCGCTGCTAAGTTCATGCAACATAATGGGTAAATACAAAACCTGGACCAGCAATATTTTCAAACACTGCACAGTTATTACGAATGCACCCAGTACATACACTGTTGGAATGCAGATTAAACATTATATCCTAGAGAGAATAGTTCGGCAGACGATCTGGCCGACACTCAATACTTCGAGGAAAGGCCAGACGCACACATAATCAGATTGCTTCTGGTACCATTAATATTGGGACTCTTTGCTGGGGTTGAAGATGAGGAAGGAGCACAAATGGTAATGTCTCGAGTACTGTGACTCAGTTCTTGACACAACTCAACTCTGCTTACCCACAATGTTCTGACCACTTCATGGCAATACTTTTTCTGCTTATTCTCTATGTTCTAACACTTCATGGCACCGTACACTAGCTTTTTTTCTGTTTATTCTCTATGTTCTGAACACTAATCGCACCATAAACTAGCCTGTTTCTGCTTTCCCCATATATTCGGAACACTTCATGGCGCTGTACACTAAAATGTTTCTGCTTATTCTCTACGTTCTGAACACTAATGGCACCGTACACTAGCGTGTTTCTGCTTACCCACAATGTTCTGAACACTTCATGACACCGTACACTAGCGTGTTTCTGCTTACCCACAATGTTCTGAACACTAACGGCACCGTACACTAGCATGTTTCTGCTTACCCACAATGTTCTGAACACTAATGGCACCGTACACTAGCGTGTTTCTGCTTACCCACAATGTTCTGAACACTTCATAACACCGTACACTAGCATGTTTCTGCTTACCCACAATGTTCTGAACACTAACGGCACCGTACACTAGCATGTTTCTGCTTACCCACAATGTTCTGAACACTTCATGGCACCGTACACTAGCATGTTTCTGCTTACCCACAATGTTCTGAACACTTCATGGCACCGTACACTAGCATGTTTCTGCTTACCCACAATGTTCTGAACACTTCATGACACCGTACACTAGCATGTTTCTGCTTACCCACAATGTTCTGAACACTTCATGGCACCGTACACTAGCATGTTTCTGCTTACCCACAATGTTCTGAACACTTCATGACACCGTACACTAGCATGTTTCTGCTTACCCACAATGTTCTGATCACTAAAGGCACCGTACACTAGCATGTTTCTGCTTACCCACAATGTTCTGAACATTTCATGGCATCGTACACTAGCATGTTTCTGCTTACCAACAATGTTCTGAACACTTCATGGCACCGTACACTAGCATGTTTCTGCTTACCCACAATGTTCTGAACACTTCATGGCACCGTACACTAGCATGTTTCTGCTTACCCACAATGTTCTGAACACTTCATGACACCGTACACTAGCATGTTTCTGCTTACCCACAATGTTCTGATCACTAAAGGCACCGTACACTAGCATGTTTCTGCTTACCCACAATGTTCTGAACATTTCATGGCATCGTACACTAGCATGTTTCTGCTTACCCACAATCTTCTGAACACTTCATGGCACCGTACACTAGCATGTTTCTGCTTACCCACAATGTTCTGAACACTAACGGCACTGTACACTAGCATGTTTCTGCTTACCCACAATGTACTGAACACTTCATGGCACCGTACACTAGCATGTTTCTGCTTACCCACAATGTTCTGAACACTTCATGACACCGTACATTAGCATGTTTCTGTTTACCCACAATGTTCTGAACACTTCATGACACCGTACATTAGCATGTTTCTGCTTACCCACAATGTTCTGAACATTTCATGGCACCGTACACTAGCATGTTTCTGCTTACCCACAATGTTCTGAACACTAATGGCACCGTACACTAGCATGTTTCTGCTTACCCACAATGTTCTGAACACTAATGGCACCGCACACTAGCATGTTTCTGATTACCCACAATGTTCTGAACACCTCATGGCACCGTACACTAGCATGTTTCTGCTTACCCACAATGTTCTGAACACTTCATGGCACCGTACACTAGCATGTTTCTGTTTACCCACAATGTTCTGAACACTAATGGCACCGTACACTAGCATGTTTCTGTTTACCCACAATGTTCTGAACCCTAATGCCACCATACACTAGCATGTTTCTGCTGACCCACAATGTTCTGAACACTTCATGACACCGTACACTAGCATGTTTCTGTTTTACCCACAATGTTCTGAACTCTAATGGCATCGTACACTAGCATGTTTCTGCTTACCCACAATGTTCTGAACACTTCATGACACCGTACACTAGCATGTTTCTGTTTACCCACAATGTTCTGAACACTTCATGACACCGTACACTAGCATGTTTCTGCTTACCCACAATGTTCTGATCACTAAAGGCACCGTACACTAGCATGGTTCTGCTTACCCACAATGTTCTGAACACTTCATGACACCGTACACTAGCATGTTTCTGCTTACCCACAATGTTCTGAACACTAATGGCACCGTACACTAGCATGTTTCTGCTTACCCACAATGTTCTGAACACTTCATGGCACCGTACACTAGCTTGTGCATGCTTACCCACAATGTTCTGAACACTTCATGGCACCGTACTCTAGCATGTTTCTGCTTACCCACAATGTTCTGAACACTTCATGACGTCGTACACTAGCATGTTTCTGCTTACCCACAATGTTCTGAACACTAATGGCACCTTACACTAGCTTGTGCATGCTTACCCACAATGTTCTGAACACTTCATGGCACCGTACACTAGCATGTTTCTGCTTACCCACAATGTTCTGAACACTTCATGGCACCGTACACTAGCATGTTTCTGCTTACCCACAATGTTCTGAACACTTCATGACACCGTACACTAGCATGTTTCTGCTTACCCACAATGTTCTGAACACTTCATGGCACCGTACACTAGCATGTTTCTGCTTACCCACAATGTTCTGAACACTTCATGACACCGTACACTAGCATGTTTCTGCTTACCCACAATGTTCTGATCACTAAAGGCACCGTACACTAGCATGTTTCTGCTTACCCACAATGTTCTGAACATTTCATGGCATCGTACACTAGCATGTTTCTGCTTACCAACAATGTTCTGAACACTTCATGGCACCGTACACTAGCATGTTTCTGCTTACCCACAATGTTCTGAACACTTCATGGCACCGTACACTAGCATGTTTCTGCTTACCCACAATGTTCTGAACACTTCATGACACCGTACACTAGCATGTTTCTGCTTACCCACAATGTTCTGATCACTAAAGGCACCGTACACTAGCATGTTTCTGCTTACCCACAATGTTCTGAACATTTCATGGCATCGTACACTAGCATGTTTCTGCTTACCCACAATCTTCTGAACACTTCATGGCACCGTACACTAGCATGTTTCTGCTTACCCACAATGTTCTGAACACTAACGGCACTGTACACTAGCATGTTTCTGCTTACCCACAATGTACTGAACACTTCATGGCACCGTACACTAGCATGTTTCTGCTTACCCACAATGTTCTGAACACTTCATGACACCGTACATTAGCATGTTTCTGTTTACCCACAATGTTCTGAACACTTCATGACACCGTACATTAGCATGTTTCTGCTTACCCACAATGTTCTGAACATTTCATGGCACCGTACACTAGCATGTTTCTGCTTACCCACAATGTTCTGAACACTAATGGCACCGTACACTAGCATGTTTCTGCTTACCCACAATGTTCTGAACACTAATGGCACCGCACACTAGCATGTTTCTGATTACCCACAATGTTCTGAACACCTCATGGCACCGTACACTAGCATGTTTCTGCTTACCCACAATGTTCTGAACACTTCATGGCACCGTACACTAGCATGTTTCTGTTTACCCACAATGTTCTGAACACTAATGGCACCGTACACTAGCATGTTTCTGTTTACCCACAATGTTCTGAACCCTAATGCCACCATACACTAGCATGTTTCTGCTGACCCACAATGTTCTGAACACTTCATGACACCGTACACTAGCATGTTTCTGTTTACCCACAATGTTCTGAACTCTAATGGCATCGTACACTAGCATGTTTCTGCTTACCCACAATGTTCTGAACACTTCATGACACCGTACACTAGCATGTTTCTGTTTACCCACAATGTTCTGAACACTTCATGACACCGTACACTAGCATGTTTCTGCTTACCCACAATGTTCTGATCACTAAAGGCACCGTACACTAGCATGGTTCTGCTTACCCACAATGTTCTGAACACTTCATGACACCGTACACTAGCATGTTTCTGCTTACCCACAATGTTCTGAACACTAATGGCACCGTACACTAGCATGTTTCTGCTTACCCACAATGTTCTGAACACTTCATGGCACCGTACACTAGCTTGTGCATGCTTACCCACAATGTTCTGAACACTTCATGGCACCGTACTCTAGCATGTTTCTGCTTACCCACAATGTTCTGAACACTTCATGACGTCGTACACTAGCATGTTTCTGCTTACCCACAATGTTCTGAACACTAATGGCACCTTACACTAGCTTGTGCATGCTTACCCACAATGTTCTGAACACTTCATGGCACCGTACACTAGCTTGTGCATGCTTACCCGCTATATTTCCAGCGGAAGCCCGCGTGCACATATCGCCGCCACAATCAAACATCCATTTTCCATAATGGTGTACTTTAGTTCCATGGTGCTAGAACACAGAAAAATGAATTCCCCAAGTGAATGTAAACACAGAATCCACAAACAATAAGTAACACAATGTATTCATCATCATCATCATCATCATCATCATCATCATCATCATCATCATCATCATCATCATCATCATCATCTTCCACTTTGGCCGTCAAGCGTCGTTGGGAGGAATAATTGGCTCTCCAGCGCCCGATGGGTGGCACTGGATAGTGTCATTCCTTGTGATTGTATAATGTCTTTGATGTCGTCAATCCTTTTTCTTCTTGGGCGTCCTTTTGCTATTGCAGCAGATGTTCTTTGATGTAGGGCCAGTGCTGGTAGTTGATAGTTCTAACGAGATGACCAAACCATTTGGTCTTCTGTCTTTCAAAAATGTGGCACAAGGTGTTGATCCCACTGTCTGTCTGATAACATCATTTCTTACTCGGTCTCTGATAGTTAAGTTGGCAGCTCTCCTCAAGACAGATGTTGATTTTTCGTAAGTGTGATTTGGATAATGTCAAAGTTTGACATTGGTAACATAGGGTTGGTGTGAATATGCTGTTTATCATCTGTCGTTTTGCGGACATGGGTATATTTGGATGTTTCATTATGGGTGGTAGTTGATATGTAAGCGAACTTGCTTTTTTACTTTTGATTTCGATTTCTCTATCTAATCTGCCATCTTTGTGATCATACTTAACAGATATTTGAATTCTTTAACTTGTTTCAGAGATGTACTATTTATCAGTATACTAAGTGGACCAGGAGATCTGCTAATGTGCATTACTTCAGATTGATTGCATTTATACTCATATTGTATCTGCTGCATGCTGGATTTATTACCTGTCGCATTTCGCTGCACCTCGCGAGGTGCTTACTGCATAATTATATATAATTTGAAGTGAATTGATGTTACATATTATGGCTGAAACACGAGGGTGCTTCAAATGAAAACCTTAAAAGTGTGATAGAAATTACACTAACCATGCCGTTGTCTTGTAACCTGTCAATATTGTTGTTAAGGATGTCAAGAGTGTAAAGCACGTGACATCACGATTCAGGCGAACACAGTGACGTCATAAAACAATTTAAAGATGGCCGCCAAACTTTTGACATGCACCAAAGAGGAACAGCGTTCTGTTATCCGTTTTTTGATCAGTGAGGGCATGACACCTACAGCAATTCATAGGCGAATGAAGGTCCAATATGGCGGTATATGCATGCCAGTGCTGCAAGTGTATATGTGGAGTACCAAGTTTCATAACTTTTCTGTATGATGAAGAGGTACAGCAGATGGTGCATGACAGATTACACACGCAACCAAGATAATTTTTGTCTATAGGAATCCAAGCACATTAGTGGCGCTGGAGGACTTGCATTGAACGATGTGGTGACTGCATCGAAAAATGATGCATTCGTTCTTTACTTTTTTCAGAATATAGTCACCCAAAATGAAAATTAAAAAAAAAAAAAAATTAATGCTGTTATTTGAAGCCCCCTCGCAAATACCATACACAGTCTCTGATACTGTTAGAATGTGAAGCAATGGTTTCCCCACGGTTATCGCAATTAGATATCTAGAACCGGGGTTGTGACAACAGAAACATTTCACAGCGACTCTACCATTATTGTGGGGATAGCATTGCTCCAGAGGTCGACGTGGCCGAAAAGGTAAGAGTTCTCGCGTTTAAACTTCCGGTGCGCTTATGGCACGGTAGGGGTTCAACCCCTACATCGGCATGCATTAAGTTGGGGCTTAAACTTTGTCTCCTCTTTCAGAAAGCAATGGCGAACTATTGAACATAAACTTGCTTAGAAATTCAAGCTGGGGTTGATCACAGCGTTCTGCAAATGGCACGCAACATAAAAACAAATATTGCTCCACATTCGAAATGCTGCGGTGGATTACAACGCCATGTAAAGCACACGCAACTAACTTTTAAACTGAACTTTACGTGAAAGAACAACATCGTTTGTCGCTTTCTTACACCAGGCGTTTGTAAAGTCTCACAACACTTTGTGTGTATAACAAATTTGAAAAATTAAGTACATGTCATAAAAAATGTGCTCCAAAGTTCACCGTGAAGCTAAATGCAGCGAATGGCTGTCGTCTGCTGGAGTAATTCTTTGCACACCAAATAGAATGGTGTTATCAACGGAAGAAACAATTTTTTTTTCAAATTTGTTCTACATACAAAGTGTAGTGAGACTTACAAACACCCGGTAGCTGCTCTACTTTCATTAGAATCTTCCAGCAACTGTTGTTAGTTACTCTTGCAATGTACTGGCAAGACCCGTCTCAGAAAACACATCCTGGCTACCTCAAAGCTGTTCCTAATGTGTTCTTCTCTTTTCCTAATGTGTTCGTTCATAATCCTAATGTGTTCGTTCATATTCCTAGTGTGTTCATTCATAATCCTAATGTGTTCGTTCATGTTCCTAATGTGTTCGTTCATATTTCAAGTTTCTAAGCCTCCTTGGCGAAGAGGTTACCCCGCCTGCATCGCGCTCCAAAGGTTGTGTGTTCGATTCCGGACTAGGCCATTCGATCCACAAGTGCAATTTTCTCGGAGACTCCTGGAGTCGTCACTAGAACTACGGAGTTCGTGCTTTGTGAGACGCTCTCGGCAGGCCGCCCTGCCGAAAGAGACCGAACCATGTGGGATTAAACTCGGTGCAATGAAATCGACCCTCTTGTCGTTTAACCGTTTTTATGTTTTAAATTTCAAGTTTCACTTCCATCCAGCAGAACAGGTTGGACCTAACATGTCAGTATTGTCTTTAGATTTATGGTGTATGGGAAAATGCCCAGCGGTAGACAAGAGAGCAGAGGCGTGTGGCGTCATTAGATACCAATGGAACTGCCCAACCCTATGTAAGGATCGTACCCGGTCCTTTCAGAACCTGATTTGGACATTGAAACGTCTCAGCCACGCCGACACCAACATGGGATTGTAGAGTTAAATTTAGAATCTTCCAGAGGATCCCCATACATAGTTGAATTGAGTTGAGTTGAGTTGAGAACCGACATCATAGCATTCGGTACAGATCCATACGTGCTCCGTTCCCATCTTCATCAGCCAGCAAAGAGTCCCAAGAATAGCGGTATCAGTAGCAGCCTGATTACGTGTCCTTCTGACTTTTCCCCGGAGCCCTAAGTGTCGGCCAAAACCCCTAGTCACTCCCTGCAGCATCATTGTCCACAAACCGAGAAGATCTATCTGTTCTTCCGTACTATACACACAATCCCAACGGATCGCCGGAGTTATGGAGTGCGTGCTCTGTGCTTGAAATCGGATTCACATACAACAGAACCACAGAAAGTGATGTCCTACCTGTGTTGATCATTGGAGAACCACGTGACCACTGTGAAGGCCAGGACACACACGATTAGCGATGCACTGTTCAACACAGTCCCCGCGATAGCAACTCTGCACTGTGCCGGAAAACATTGCTCGTTAAGGTGTGTAATGCGTATGTACGAGGGGAATTCACATGAAAACATTAAAAGTGTGATTGAAATTACAATAACGATGCCATTGTCTTGTAACCTGTCAATATTGTCGTTAAGGATGTCAAGAGTGTTAAGCATAAGGCATCACGGTGCAGACAAACACTGTGACGTCATAAGGACAGTTTAAAGATGGCAGCCCTACTTTTGACATGCACCAAGGAGGAGCAGCATTTTATTATCTGTTTTATGATCAGGGAAGAGGTGAAACCTAAAGAAATTCGTCGGCGAATGAAGATCCAGTATGGCGATGCATGCTTGTCAGTCCAGCAAGTGTATGAGAGGAGTGGGACGTTTTAAAACGGCGTGACTTCTATGACTGACGGTTCACGACCGGGTCAGGCACATCGATAGTGACCCCAGAGAATTAGTTTTTCTACAGGAATCTAAGCACTTTATCGGCGCTGGAGGACTAGCATTGAACTCAGTGGTGACTACATCAGAAAAATGATGCATTTGTTCTTTACTTCTTTACTTTCCTATAACAGAGTCTCTCTGATAGGGGATATAGATGGGTGTGCAAGGAAAAGGGGTGCTAGTATTTAACAATGCACGGGCAAGCACCATAGTAGGAGGTAGCTAAGAGCTACTAGGTAGCTAGGGATGATCATGCTATGACGAGCATCTTGGGAACAAGGTCAGTTGTGACCATTCCACGGGCCAAAAAGGACGTTTGAATATTAATGGGTACCATCTGGATTTAGTCTGAGTGTACCAACATCTGAGATTTGTAATCAAGGGTTCTAGAATTTAGAAACGATGAATCTTGCAATAAACTATGAAATCAACAACGGTTGGAGTTAGAGTGAGTCTTTTCTTAACGTTTTCGTCCAAACTACACTGTTATATTCCTCTCTCTCTCTCTCTCTCTCTCTCTCTCTCTCTCTCTCTCTCTCTCTCTCTCTCTCTCTCTCTCTCTCTTTCTCTCTCTCTCTCTCTCTCTCTCTCTCTCTCTCCCCCCCCCCCCCCCCCCCGAACATATTCATCGAAGAAAAAAAAACACATTTAAAGTTTTCATTTGAAGCTGTCAAAGACCTAGGGAATACCACCTGCATGAGAAGTGGAGGAAAAGGATATAAGAGGATATATGATACAATCCCTACTGGGAGTGGGGGTAACAAGGCCCTACCCAGGGAATAGAAAAGACAACGGGAATGAGTGGGTGAACAGGTCTCCACTCAGACACACCAGTGTCAACCTGAGAAGTGAGAACTCTGGTCGGGTTGTAAGTACACCCGCCCAAAGAGATGTAAGGAACTCTTAAGAGAGGTTACCCGTGGAGAGGCCACGTGAAGCGTGCTGTGAACCGCAGCACGCAATCCTAGGGATCTTCGTGATCCATCCGCGCGTGGTGTGAATGCCACGGCTGAGTCTTGTCAGACGGGGGACTGACTGTTTAGATGAACGCATCGGCCAAGGCGATGTGGTTTTTGTTATGTAGATATCAGTAGTGCTAGTGCGTAGGACTGACTTTGATAGAGTGAATATTGTATATTATTATGCTTGTAAATACTGTGTGAATCAATGATGGCTCTACATTTTGTGAGCGCCAAGCTGAATTAAAATGTGTAACTAATCCTCTTGTACGCCTTACGAGTTTATCGTGTGGTGCAAGAGAAGTATCCAGTAATGCTTGTCAACCTCGGTTGTTGACAGAAGCCTCCTCGTGTATACGTACGCTCACACATATCAGTCCACCCAGACTTTAGTATTCACTTGGTACACAAGAACACAATCGCAAGTTACAGAACATGCGTCGCGGCTAAACTCTTCGTCAACGCACAGACAACAAACAGGCACTTAAACAACTAAACAAACATAAACAAAATGATGCCTGTTTTCTGTTAATGTCTTAAAGCAGTTTCTTGCTATAAGTTTGTGATGTGACAGCGCCGTCACAGTCTGTAGGCCTGGATGCACGGAGGTACAGGTGGCCATTCTATCCCCGTCACAGTCTGTAGGCCTGGATGCACGGAGGTAAAGGTGGCGATTCTATCCCCGTCACAGTTTGTAGGCCTGGATGCACGGAGGTAAAGGTGGCCATTCTATCCCCGTCACAGTATGTAGGCCTGGATGCACGGAGGTAAAGGTGGCCATTCTATCCCCGTCACAGTCTGTAGGCCTGGATGCACGGAGGTATAGGTGGCCATTCTTTCCCCGTCACCTTCTGTAGGTCTGGATGCACGGAGGTATAACTGGCCATTCTTTCCCTGTCACAGATTGTAGGTCTAGATGCACGGAGGTATAGGTGGCCATTCTTTCCCCGTCACAGTCTGTAGGTCTGGATGCACGGAGGTATAACTGGCCATTCTTTCCGTGTCACAGTCTGTAGGCCTGGATGCACGGATTATAGTCAGATTATTCTAGAAGTGTATGAACTACACTTGAGTTCAAAAGGAGCGAACGCAAAAAAAACAAAAAAAAAAACCGTATGTTGGATGTATGGGTATTGAGGTCATATGAGTCCTGCAATGACTGCATCTACTGGGGTTATTTTAATGCAGAAACTTGTCTGTCTGCCAGGTATCAAAGTCCCACCTCCACGGGAGCTGTAGCAAGACTCCCCTTTACCTCCCCCGGGAGGAAGCCAGAGAGGTAGCAAAACAGGAACTGGGAAGCGTAGAAGTTAAAAAGGAAATAACCAGATCATGACTCAATTTGAAAACAGAACATCCACTCTCTGTAACTGGGTAACGCTTCGGGTGAGCTGGCGTATCTATTTTGAGAAACACTCACGTAATAAGAGTAATAAGTATATTTATAAAACACACCAAGTGGCAATCGAAGCATTCACGTCACCAGAAAGTTGATGTACATTACCAAATCTACCGAAAAGAAGAAGTTACAATCTTCAGATTACGGACAGGCCACAACAGGCTGAAATACCGCATGTTTAATAAATTAACGAGAGGAGATACTGATACATTTAACTGTGGAATTGGCAAAATGAAAGCTAAACATTTGTTGCAGGAGTTTCCAACAAATACAGAATAAAGAAAATTATTTTGATTTATATCCGCTCCATTTGAGGGCAAACTCTATGGGGATATCAACTGCTGCTTTCTTGCATTTAATCATTTTGACGTCTGAAGATTACCGAAGAAGAAGAAGAAGAAGAAGAAGAAGAAGAAGAAGAAGAAGAAGAAGAAGAAGAAAAAGAAGAAGAAGAAGAATACACACACAACACTCTATCTCGCCACTGACAGCAGCACACAACACCCAACACTTACGTGCTCCGGGTGTGTCCACTCGTTGGTTGTCATCTTGCGTCACACAAACACTTTGTCTCTGTCAGCCAAGAAGACAACTATTTACTGATATTTTTTATATATGCCGCTTTCCTTAAGCCGCCTGAAATAATAAACAGTCACAAGTAGGCCCGTAGCAGCCGCCGTCTGGGTGTGAAGTTTGGGCCTTCTAAGCCACGACACGTGAGAAGTGATTAATTCCCTCCCTCGTCTCATTTACTTCTCAGACAATTCCGAAAATTGTCTGGCACATATTATTATGAGCCTGAGTTGATTATACAGGGTGTATTTTTAATGACTGTGCAGTGTTTGAAAATATTGCCGGTCCACGTTTTGTATTTAACTATTATGTTGCATGAACTTTATAGAGGGTAAATACAAAACTTGGACCGGCAATATTTTCAAACAATGCACAGTCATTAAAACTACACCATATAGAACAGTAGTGGCCGGAAAACATAAATCCTGACTCTGCTGGGAATTGAATCCAGACCACTGGCATTGCACACAAGCGTACCTAGCCATCCAAGCTCTCTGTAGGAATATCCTGCACTGTCAGGTGAATGAAATGTGTTTGTCGTGTAACAAAATTATTTATGTGTGTACTGAAAAGGGCAGGAAATCACAGTCTTCAAAATGTCAGCTGGTTCAGCGGAATACGTGAATGTTGCAGCCTCGCTATATGGGGATACTAAGCACCAAACGTTCTTCTTCGGGCGATGAAGAAGAAGAAGACAAAGAAGAAGAAGAAGAAGAAGAAGAAGAAGAAGAAGAAGAAGAAGAAGAAGAAGAAGAAGAAGAAGAAGAAGAAGAAGAAGAAGAAGAAGAGGATGAAGAAGAAGAAGAAGAAGGAAGAAAAGAAGAAGAAGAAGAAGAAGAAGAAGAAGAAGAAGAAGAAGAAGAAGAAGAAGAAGAAGAAGAAGAAGAAGAAGAAGAAGAAATATGAGCAGTAGCAGGAACAAGGGCAATCGTTTTCCACACTTTCTTCTGAGTTCACCGTTTCTGATTTCAATAGCTAATGGTTTGTTAATAATCGAAATACTAGTACTTCCTTCAAATCCACAGATTTCCCGTTTCCTTTAGCAAATGTCGCAATGTGTTAGTGCTAATCATTCCTTAACAAATATAAACATAGGATTCGGCCGCCACGTACCTCTCCTTGACCAAACCATATTTAAATTCAAACACAAGCATCCTTAAATAAATTGTTTAGTCCGTTATCGTGTTTTCAATTCGATGTTGGTCACACGTAGCCTTCAAATCTCTTGTCCATAACAAATGCTCCAGTTACACCCCCTCCCCCCATTGAGACCAACATACACGCTCTATATTTAATGTTGAATTGCCTCTTCAAATTAATATTCGAAATACGGCAGACTCAGTCACGGGATTATTAATGAGACTGGATGGGCCCTAATCATAACTTCTCTGCTGAGCTTGAACGAGGAAGAGGGAATGAATACACGACGATGAAGACGAATATGTCTTGTGAATTTAAGTTCTTTTAAAGAAGTCCGCATGACAGAATAGATAAGAGCTCATGTTCTTATACATCCAGTGTGCTGATGCCGAGGTAGCGAGTTAAACCCCTCCATTGGTCAATTGGACTAAAATGTTGACTTCTCGTTCTTGACTTGGGGACTTAAATTTCAAGTACCTCTAAAGTCGGAGTGGGTTCCCCGGGAAGGTTAACCCGGTCAACAAATGCCCGCAGAAGCCGGATGTGTCGGCCTAACGGCACAAGAACGCAGCTCTGCTGTAAACAGGCACAACGTAGTCACGTCCGAAAAAAAAATATCTCCGGATGAACGCAGCGGAAGAAGAGTGGGTTCGCCTTGTGGCGAGGGACACTGGTAATAGGGAAAGCTAAGCCACACGCAAAAATCAGCCCAGCGCACGAGAAATAATACTATGTAGTTAGTTAGCATGTGTGTGGACTTCGCTTGAGTTTATATTTATATTTATAGCGAGCGGGTGCACACAAAAATAAAATTTCTCAAATTCTCACACTAAGTACTAAAAGGTAACATAACACAAACAGTTTAGCATTACAGGCATTCAAAGGAGAAGCATGACAGTATACTCAATATTTACTTGTATTTTCACTTATGGAGAACTCTCAAACGACATTCAGGCTTGTTTTCTGAACGTCAATGCGGTGTTTGTTGAGATGCCATCCATGATTGCGTTCAGTTTGTGCGCCAAACGACGCAAGAATGAACATGAATATGCGTACGCATATGTTTGTTTTATTAAGCATCATCGTCATCTGTCCTGCTATGCATCTCCACAGATTTCGGTCCTTTG
>JACEFZ010017242.1:235000-332500 GCA_014155875.1 Cepaea nemoralis
GGCCATATTAAACGTTGCAGTGATTTGAAACAGTGATGGGAAGCACGGATCTTTGATGAAATGGCAGAGTTTGACGAGCACGAACATGAACACAGGACATTGAAGATATACGGGCATTAAAATGCATTTGGCAAGGGAACTGGCAAATGATTGAGCTCCTCTTCAGCGGGTGTGATGTGAGCGACGTTCTGCACAGGATCTGCTACACGAAGATGGTGATCTATCGCGAAAAGTGAAAGTTTCATTTCCTCCGCTCCAGCTCCTGATGTGGATCTGCAAGAAGAAAAGGTTATCGTTAGTATTGTACGTTAGGTGTAAACGGTTAGTGGTAATACTAGAGGTTGTGTCTTATCAAATGTCTGTACCGAATTACCATCATTTAATACCATCTCCGCAATGAGGATCGAGTGTAATACTTCGCCAACATTTTCTGTTCAGCTTCTTCAGGGTGCCCGCTCCGTGGCGAAAGCGTTATGGGCTCAGTTCGTAATCCCGTATACCGCGTTCGAAACACAGCTACGTTAGATTTAGCAACATACTGTCTTTTTCTTCTTATACGAGTAGCTCATACCGCATGGTGTTGGTGATCATGTTTGTCCACGGCTTTCTGTCTGGTGGACTGCCACTCGTGTCTGATGTTGATGTTTCTTTGTGCCATGATGTCCAGCTGTCCAACATCTTCTCTCTTGGTCTACTCCTGCCTTTCCTTTCCTCCAACCTTCCCGTTGTGACGATATCCTCCAGCTTTTCCGTTCTCATGACATGCCTAAAGTATATGGACTGCCCTCTTCTGGTTTGACTAACCAGTTCTCTTTGTGAGTTGACTTCGTTCAGGATATCTTCAATGTTCTTTATATCAGTCCACGATGTTCTCATACTTATTCCATAAAACCACATCGTTGCAGCTTTCATACAATTCCTCACTGTCTATGATTAGCCTCTGTACATGAAGATTGGCTCCATTTAGCTCTTAAGAATATAGATATCTTTGTCCAATGAATGTGTTCATTTACAAACAACATAGTAATTGACACAAACTCAGACGGCACAACTTACCTGTAGGAGCAAAGGAACAGGCGCAGCTGGAGTGGTCATAGAGCAGGGTGTCTGGACAAGGAACATACGTCCATGTCACACCGTTAAATTCTAGGAATCCTCTTGGGTCATCTGAGATGGGTATCTTGTCAGGGCATTGTGGGTCTATCAGGGTCAAGTAGAAATTAAATTAATATGTACATTTTGTCATACTTAACCAAGTTGATAAATTAAAATGTATATGTGCAATTATAACATCAGGTGGAAGATGCACGATGGTGATTAAGAGCATATTAGCGCAAGCTACAACTGCATTTCAGAAAATAGAAAGTATCTTATGCAATAAGCTACTATCACTGATTGTAAGAAAGAGAGTGATACAATGCTATTTAGAACCTGTTTTGTTGTATAGCAGCAAACCATAGAACGAAAAAAAAAAAAAAGAAGCTTGGACGCAATTGAGATGTGGTTCCTGAGACTAATGCTGCGAATTCCCTTGACTGCTAGAGTAACTAAGAACGATTGACCTGAAGAGGGTAAAGAAACTAGAACATTATATGCAACTGTAAGAAAGCGACAAACAGTGGTCATGTGATGAGAAGAGAGGCATTGGAGAACATCGTGACAACTGGAAAAAATCAGTGGCAAAAGAGGTGGAGGCAGACCGAGAGAAATGATGCTGAATGGTCTGAGACGGTGGTATGGACCGAGATCTGTGGAAAGACATGCAAACCTACGCCAACTGGCATGGCACATGATCTTGAATCTTATTTTCATACTTGTGTGAATTGCTTTTGTATTTAATACGTGACCACCAATCGGTGGCTTTGACGTACTCAGTCTAGCTCTGCTGCTTTGTGAAGTGGGCCAGAGCAATAAGTGAAGTACAGGACTCTGTTTATAGAACTGTCTGCTGGACATCATCACAATCTCCCGTCCACTCCACTATTATGTAGTAATCACCACCACAATCCCCCGTCCACTCCACTATTATGTAATAATCACCGCCACAATCTCCCATCCACTCCACTATTATGTAGTAATCACCACCACAATCTCCCGTCCACTCCACTATTATGTAGTAATCAACACCACAATCCCCCGTCCACTCCACTGTTACGTAGTAATCACCACCACAATCCCCTGTCCACTCCACTATTATGTAATAATCACCACCACAATCTCCCATTAACTCCACTATTATGTAGTAATCACCACCACAATCTCCCGCCCACTCCACTATTATGTAGTAATCACCACCACAATCCCCCGTCCACTCCACTATTATGTAGTAATCACCACCACAATCCCCCATTCACTCCACTATTTTGTACTAATCACCACCACAATCTCACATCCACTTCACTATTATGTACTAATCACCATCACAATCTCCCATCCACTCCACTATTATGTACTAATCACCACCACAATCCCTCATCCACTCCACTATTATGAAGTAATCACCACCACAATCTCCCATCCACTCCACTATTATGTACTAATCACCATCACAATCTCCCGCCCACTACATTGTTATGTACTAATCACCACCACAATCTCTCGTCCACTCCACTGTTATGTACTAATCACCATCACAATCTCCCGTCCACTGCACTGTTATGTACTAATCACTATCACAATCTCCCGTCCACTCCACTGTTATGTACTAATCACCATCACAATCTCCCGTCCACTCCACTATTATGTACTAATCACCACCACAATCTCCCGTCCACTCCACTATTATGTACTAATCACCATCACAATCTCCTGTCCACTCCACAATTATGTACTAATTACCACCACAATCTCCCATCCACTGCACTATTATGTACTAATCACCATCATAATCTCCTGTCCACTCCACTATTATGTACTAATCACCACCACAATCCCCCATCCACTCCACTATTATGTAGTTATCACCACCACAATCTCCCATCCACTCCACTATTATGTACTAATCACCATCACAATCTCCCGCCCACTACATTGTTATGTACTAATCACCACCACAATCTTCCGTCCACTCCACTGTTATGTACTAATCACCACCACAATCCCCCGTCCACTCCACTATTATGTACTAATCACCACCACAATCTCACATCCACTTCACTATTATGTACTAATCACCATCACAATCTCCCATCCACTCCACTATTATGTACTAATTACCACCACAATCCCTCATCCACTCCACTATTATGTAGTAATCACCACCACAATCTCTCGTCCACTCCACTATTATGTACTAATCACCATCACAATCTCCCGTCCACTGCACTGTTATGTACTAATCACTATCACAATCTCCCGTCCACTCCACTGTTATGTACTAATCACCATCACAATCTCCCGTCCACTCCACTATTATGTACTAATCACCACCACAATCTCCCGTCCACTCCACTATTATGTACTAATCAGCATCACAATCTCCTGTCCACTCCACAATTATGTACTAATTACCACCACTGTTATGTACTAATCACCATCACAATCTCCCGCCCTCTACATTGTTATGTACTAATCACCACCACAATCTCCCGTCCACTCCACTATTATGTACTAATCACCATCACAATCTCCTGTCCACTCCACAATTATGTACTAATTACCACCACAATCTCCCATCCACTGCACTATTATGTACTAATCACCATCATAATCTCCTGTCCACTCCACTATTATGTACTAATCACCACCACAATCCCCCATCCACTCCACTATTATGTAGTTATCACCACCACAATCTCCCATCCACTCCACTATTATGTACTAATCACCATCACAATCTCCCGCCCACTACATTGTTATGTACTAATCACCACCACAATCTTCCGTCCACTCCACTGTTATGTACTAATCACCACCACAATCTCCCGTCCACTCCACTATTATGTACTAATCACCATCACAATCTCCCATCCACTCCACTATTATGTACTAATCACCATCACAATCTCCCGTCCACTCCACTATTATGTACTAATCACCACCACAATCTCCCGCCCACTATATTGTTATGTACTAATCACCATCACAATCTCCCGTCCACTCCACTATTATGTAGTAATCACCACCACAATCCCCCATCCACTCCACTATTATGTACTAATCACCACCACAATCTCACATCCACTTCACTATTATGTACTAATCACCATCACAATCTCCCATCCACTCCACTATTATGTACTAATTACCACCACAATCCCTCATCCACTCCACTATTATGTAGTAATCACCACCACAATCTCTCGTCCACTCCACTATTATGTACTAATCACCATCACAATCTCCCGTCCACTGCACTGTTATGTACTAATCACTATCACAATCTCCCGTCCACTCCACTGTTATGTACTAATCACCATCACAATCTCCCGTCCACTCCACTATTATGTACTAATCACCACCACAATCTCCCGTCCACTCCACTATTATGTACTAATCAGCATCACAATCTCCTGTCCACTCCACAATTATGTACTAATTACCACCACTGTTATGTACTAATCACCATCACAATCTCCCGCCCACTACATTGTTATGTACTAATCACCACCACAATCTCCCGTCCACTCCACTGTTATGTACTAATCACCATCACAATCTCCCATCCACTCCACTATTATGTACTAATCACCATCACAATCTCCCATCCACTCCACTGTTATGTAGTAATCACCACCACAATCTCCCGTCCACTCCACTATTATGTACTAATCACCACCACAATCTCCCGTCCACCCCACTATTATGTACTAATCACCATCACAATCTCCCATCCACTCCACTGTTATGTAGTAATCACCACCACAATCTCCCGTCCACTCCACTATTATGTACTAATCACCATCACAATCTCCCGTCCACTCGACTGTTATGTACTAATCACCACCACAATCTCCCATCCACTCCACTATTATGTACTAATCACCATCACAATCTCCCGTCCACTCCACTATTATGTAGTAATCACCACCACAATCCCCCGTCCACTCCATTAGTGTGGTCTACTATACGTACCCTAATCACGAATATTCTCTATCGGTATTATCATTATAACATGGTGTATACATATTCATACACACAAATATTCACTTACACAAATATTCACCTATACAAATATTCACGTAAAAAAAATATTCACATATACAAATATGATGATACAAGAGAAGAACAATATGATCATCGGAATAATAATAAAGAACCATCAATTTTGAAGATGAAGTTCAGAATGCTCTTAACCATATGAAAACTGGCAAGACCCCGGGTACAGATAATATCACAATAGAAATGATCAATGCCTTAGAAGAATATGGAATTAGACCAAGTCACAGACTGCTGAACGCAATATATGATACTGGAGATATACCTCCTGAATTATGTAATTCTATATTTATTGCAATCCCGAAGAAATCAGGAGCCTTGGAATGCTGATCAACATCGAACAATTAGTATAATGAGCCACATCACGAAGATTTTGCTGAGAATTATCATGCAAAGAGTTAGGAAGAAAATACAACCCGAAATAGGAGAAGAACAATGTGGGTTTGTAGAAGGCAAGGGTACAGTAAATGCTGTGTATATACTGAGAACAGTAATTGAACGTTCTATAGAAGTAAACAAAGATCTATATCTTTGCTTTATTGACTACACAAAGGCTTTCGATAAAGTGAGACATGTGGACATGATAAGGATGCTTGAAGATCTACACATTGATGGAAAAGATCTTAGACTTGTAAAAAACATATATTGGAAACAACAAGCTGCCATAAGAATTGATAATGATGTAGGTCAATATCAGCCTATTAAAAGAGGTGTGAGACAGGGATGTGTAATGTCTCCAGATCTTTTTTCCCTGTACAGTGAAAATATTTTCAGAAATATAGAAGATATGGAAGGAATCAACATTGGGGGAAGATACATCAATAACATTAGATATGCAGATGATACAGTCTTGATTGCAGACAATGAACAGGACCTGCGACATTTAGTAGATGCGGTTGTTGCACACAGTGAGCAACTAGGGTTAGAATTGAATAGTAAGAAGACACAGATTATGGTCGTCACTGGGAAGAAGGAAATACCACAATGTGATATACGAGTAAATGGGTATATTCTTAAACAAGTGAATCGATACAGTATCTCAGAACAGTCATAACATCTGATGGGAGATGCCTTGAAGAGATTAGAACAAGAATTGTCATTGCGAAGGTAGCCTTTTGCAAGATGAAAAACATACTGACCAATAAAATGATATCAATTGAAACGAGAAAAAGAGTGTTGAAGTGCTACATAGAACCTATACTTTTGTATGGATGTGAAGCGTAGGACAATGAGCAGTCAAGCTGAAAAACATCTGATGGCTGTGGAAATGTGGTCTCTGAGGAAAATGCAAAGAATACCATGGACAGACAGAAAAACCAATGAACAAGTCCTTCAAGAAACAAATGAAGATCGTAAACTGATTAGAGTCATTAGACGTAGACAGTCAAAATTGTTTGGACATGTTATGAGATGAAATGAATTAGAGAACTTGGTGACAACTGGCAAGATCGAAGGGAAGAGACCAAGGGGAAGACCGAGAAGTAAATACCTGGATGGCTTGGCCACGTGGAATGGTCGAGACAGGAACACGGAGCTGATCCACGACTCTGGTGATCGAGTGAGATGACAGAACATGACCGCCAACGCTTATCAGCATGCCACATTATGGATGGATGGGATACAAATATTCACTAACACAAAAATTCATAAATATAAATATTCACGTACACAAATATTAATTTACACAAATATTCAATTACACAAATATTCTCATATACACGTATTTAATTACACATGTATTCACATACACAAATGTTCACTTACACACATATTCACATATACACATATTCACATATACACGTATTCACCTACACAAGTGTTCACTTACACAACTATTCACTTACGTAAATGTTCGTACACAAACTTGTCTGAACAACTGCACGTGCTCTCATTATATCCAGTACCGACAGGACAAAGCGAGACAACCCAGCCAGTTTTGGTCAGGAGCAAGTACTCTCCCCTGTTGTCTGGCACGGCCTGTTTGTCGAAGCAGCTGCGTTCTGAGGCAAGAAAAGATAAGATTCCCAGACATATCATCATCATCATCATCATCATCACCATCATCATCATCATCATCATCATCATCATCATCATCATGTTGATAAGCGTGGACGGTCATGTTTCACCGTATTACACGATCACCAGTGTCTTAGATCAGCTCCGTGTTCTTGTCTCGACCATGCCACGCGGCCAAGCCATCCAGGTATTTACTTTTCTGCCTTGCCCTTGTTCTATTCCCCTCAATCTCGCCATTTTCACCACATGTTCAAGTTTATTTCTTCTCATCACGTGTCCAAAAAATCTACGTCTAATTTGTCTAATCAGTTTACGGTTTTCATCTGCTCTCACGCGATCACCATAGTTTTGAATCAGGATGAACGTCAAATTTTCTAGAAAATCACAAGCAACCAAAATATACTGGGGTTATTGCGATGTCCTGTTACGGACATGCAGCCAAAATTTGGAGAAAACATCGGGAAGCAGATCATCATCATCAACATCAACATCATCATCACGTCATCATCATTATCATCATCATCATCATCATCATCATCATCATCATCATCATCATCATCATCCTCTTCCTCCTACTCTCCCTCCTCATCCTCCTCCTCCTCCTCCACCTCCTCCTCCTCATCATCATCACATCATCATCATCAACATAATAATCACCATCATCATCCAGAGAGGTATTGACTACGTCTGAGTTCAATCCGAGCGAACAAATGGAAGAGAAATAATCGTTGATCATCTACCAGTTAGTCGTGTACAGAACTAGAAACCCACCCATCAACACCACCCCTCGCTCTTTTTTGCCATAACCGTATTTCCTAATTCATTCTATCATGAGCCAGAATTCCCGCCCCTGCCGCTGTGACGTGCACAAGTTGTCTGTCTGTCTTCTCTGCTGACCCTTACAACTCTCCCAAATGCTCAGTACGTGGAAGTGAGGAATTAAAGCAGCCACGAGCAGGACGTGGCGATTCCTTAGGTGAGCCAAGTCCCAGAGCGCTATGTGCCGGCTCTGCAACTATGGAACCCTCCCTACATGGCGGGGAATGCCCATGGTCTGCCCCTGCCTTCCCTTGAGGGTTGACTGTGAATTCTTCGACCGTTCTAACTTGACCAGCTGGGATGTGGACGGCACCACATCAGTGAAGGTCCCCGAGGAATGCTAACCTGATTAAAAAAACGCACGCTAAACTCGGATGTCTTGGCCTAAGGGTTTTGGCCCAAGGGTGCCTAACGAGACACACCGCAATTACGTGTGAAAAAAAAACAACACTCCGGATGAACGCAGAAGAGGAAGAAGAAAACAACACCCCCCCCCCCCCCCCCCCAATAGCTGTCGTTTCTAAACATTTTTCTTTTTACATGTCCAAAATGCTTAATTTTCGTCAGTTTCATGTGTCCTAATAACTTGTCTTCTTCTAAGTTTTGTGTGGGTGTGGATAATCTGTTTCGCTATTACCAGTGTCCTATGTTACCAGGCGAACCCACTCCGACTTCAGAGATACTTGTAATTTGCGTCCCCAAGTCAAGGAAGGGAAGTCAACATGTTACTCCAGCTGGCCAGGTGTAATACACTGCTACAACACACATCCAATGGCACATATGTCCTTTCCAGCGGATTCCTTCAATGGCCGAATGGATACGAGCATTCTTTCTTAAACATCCGACATCCTGATGCCGACCGAGGTAGCGGGTTTAAAGCCTACACAGGTTAATTAGACTAAAATGTTAACTTCTCGTCCTCTACATGGGACGTATATTACAAGTACCTCTGAAGTCGGAGAGAGTTAGCCGGATGGCGAGGCGCACTGGTAGCAGGAAAAGCTAATCCCACATACACAAATAAATGTAGTGCTACTAGAAGTAGTAGTGCGTCTATTGACTACGCTTGAGTTCAAAGTGAGAGAACCCAAACCAACAAACTAAAACACACACACACACACACACACACACACACACACACACACACACACATACAAACAAACTGTTGGCATCTTTATTGGCCAAAAAAACATCTGTTGGTATAATTAATGGCAAAAAAAAAATCTGTTGGCATATTTATTGGCCCAAAATAAAAATAAAAATGATGATTGCCTCTTTGTTACAAATGATATTTGTGTCTTAGCCTCTTTCAAACGTTTAAATTACATATTTGGTATGTTCAATGAATTTTTAGCATTTTTTCCCCTTGTAAACCATCTCTGAAAGTTCTAGTGATTGTTTGATTGTTTACTAATTGTGCACAACATGGATTTCTAGCATTCTTTTGTACAACCACATTTCTGAAACTTCTAGGGATTGTTTGCTTGTTAACTCACAGCCCAATATCGAGTCCATGGAATGTATGAACAATTTTATTTAGCTAACTGGTGACAAAATGTTCCAAACTGGCCAGTATATAGAAATGGGAACGGCAACAGAGATTTATTTGGCAACATTTCTCGTACCTGACGTGCAGTTGACATTCCTGGCATAATCGCAGGTGAGTTTGTCCTGATTCCACAGGAGACCGTTGGAACAGCGTCTTGTGTTTACCGACGACGGTAGGTCTCCGACGAATCGGCACTGAACGAAGATATCGCAGCTGCCAGGCAACCGGGTAAACCCCGCATTGTTGAGAGTGATGGTCCTGGTGCACAGTTCTGCAGGGATGGGTTATATTTTGGGGTTAATATGTTTCTTGTGTGTGTGTGTGTGTGCGTGCGTGTGTGTGTGAGTGCGTGCGCGCGCGCGCGTGTGTGTGTGTGTGAACAAGAACAAGCAACAAATTTTAATCTAAATTTTTACTCCTCCATTTTCAGAAGATTTAATCATCCAATGTTTCGCATAATAGCCACATAAAGCACGAATGCATTTCAACTAGGGTTATAATTAAATTCTAAAAAGACACATATTATGGTCGTCACTAAAAGGGACGTAATGCATTGTAATATACAGGTAAATGAGAATATTCTTAAACAAGCGAATCTGTACAATTATCTCGGAACTGTCACATCTGATGGGAGATGCCTTGAAGAAATTATAATAAGAATCGCCATGGTAAAGGCAGCCTTTTGCAAGATAAAAAACAGATTTTAAAAAATGTCAATTGCAACGAGAAAAAGAGTGTTGAGGAGCTACATAGAACCTGTACTTTTGTATGCATGTGAAGCGTGGACAATGAGCAGACAAGCTGAAAAGCATATGAAGGCTGTGGAAATGTGGTTTCTGAGAAAAATGCAATTAATACCCCGGACAGTCAGTGAAACCAATGACAAAGTCCTACAAGAAACAAATGAAAATCGTACACTTATTAGAGAAATTAGACGTAGGCAGTCAAAATTCTTTGGTCACGTTAGGAGAAGAAATAAACTGGAGAACTTGATGACAACTGGCAAGATCGAGGGAAGAGAATAAGCGGAAGGCAGGGGAGTAAATACCTGGATGGTATGGTCGAGGCAAGAACACTAAACTGATCCTCGACGACTACGAAGAAGAAGAGGAAGAAGAAGAAGAAGAAGAAGATTATGATGATAACAACGATACTGATTATGATGATGGTGAAGAGGTGGCAGAAAGAGAACAAGGAAATGACAACAACAGAAACAACAACAACAACAGAAACAACAACAACAACAACAACAGAAACAACAACAACAGAGACAACAAAAACAGAAACAACAACAACAGAAACAACAACAACAACAGAAACAACAACAACAACAACAACAACAACAACAACAACAGAAACAACAGAAACAACAACAACAACAGAAACAACAAGAACAGAGACAACAAAAACAAATACTCATTGTTCTCTGTTGAAGTGTATTTGTGTCCTTGAACCGGCGATGTGGCGAAGGGGATTACGACAACGATTCGTTATCCCGCATACCGCGTGTGAAACACAGCTGCGTGAGATATGGACGCAGACCGCCTTGCGTTAGTTCCCATACAAAGGGATGAGTGTCGGTCCTTAAGAAAACAACGGCAAACTGCTGAATGTAAACTTGTCAAGAAACAGCCAAAGAACAAAGCCAAAGAACAGCCAAGAACAGTCAACAAACAGCCAAAAAAAAAAAAATGAAAAAGAAGAAGAAACGCTGGTGTTAACTGCCACGTCCTGTGATGAGTATGCAACTAACTTTTCTTGTTTGTCCCTGAAGAAAACCACATTGATGGAAATGCTAGTGCAATCCCTGCTAGTTTATTTCTGTTACTCGTTAACTTACCTACTTCAGCACACTTACGTAGTTCCGGAGTGATAATTCCCAGAGTCACTGTCTCTGTACTAGAGACTGGTTCCTGGGTAGTTCCCGCAGCTGTGGTCTGTCCCGCTGTTGTTGGTGGATAAATGGTTGTAGTATCTCTGCTAGTGGATGGGATCTGGGGTGTTTCAGTACTAACCATTGTTGTGGATGTAGATTGTGCCAAACGTGTCTCAGTTGTTGGCGTCGTCGTGCTGCTTGGCGCCGTTTGTCCCGTGACTTCTGCTGTAGGAGTCGACGTCATGATCTTCTGCGTGTTGGAAGGTGATGCTAAAGTTGTTGGAGCAGTTTCTATGCAAAATGAAATACACAATTATTATGTTAATAAAAGGAGCCTCTTGTTGTGAGCTGGTTGAGGGTCTGTGTCCTAAACAGTTAACTGCATATCCTTTACAGGACGTCGCAGTCAACCCCATCATTTTGGCTGTTTGTGATTTCTTGGCAAGTTTACGTTCAGTAGTTTGCCATTGCTTTCTAAACGACCGGCACCCATACCATTGTATGAAAGCATACGCAAGACAGTCTGCTGCCAAATCGCCGGCAGCTGTGTTTCGAACGCCGTATGCGGGATTACGAATGTCGTCTGCAACACCTTCGCCACAGATCAGACCCTAATAAAGGAGAAAGAAGAAGAAGAAATAGAACATCTAGCCCCTTTCCCCTTCTCCTCACCCACATTCACGTGCCTCGCCCAGCGCAGACAACAGCAATCATGACTCTCCATCCCTCTCTGTCATCTATTTTAATGAAATGAATGCTGCTTATAGGAACTGCGGCAGCGCAGCATCCAGTACTCTTGTTTGCGGACCCCGTGGTCATGTTTTAAAAACCCCATTCAGGCGAATTCGTTAAGCATTGATCTGGAGTCCCATGACGGCTCAGCTTAAATGAGTTCACAAAATTTCCTGGGAAATAAAGGTAGACACGACGATGTTGACCAAATTATCCATCGAATACCGACTGGACTATAAAAATGTTGGACTACCCCCACGTGACCATATAATCCACAACCATCCGACCCACAGACAAGTGTGCTAGCCACAGCGGCTTTCGTTGCTGCTATACTAGGGTTGTGATATTGTTTGTTATGTTGTCTTTAAACATTTCACAGTAGGTTTATTAACAGATTCAGTGCCCAAAAAAAAAGTAGGGTTTAACCTCACACAAATGGATAGCTGAAAGTGGGAAGTAGAGGTGTGTCACAGTTATGACTTAAAAGTCGTTAATATGGTTCAGACATGATGTATTAATATCAGATTAAAGGGGGTTGTATAAGGAAAACTACTGTGTATATGATAATCCATGCCGAAAGATAATATATTGACCAAATGTGACCTCCCATTTGAACAGAAGGACGGCATATCGCCATACGAGGGTCATTGTGTTATTTGGTTTGTTTCGGGGCATCTTCCTCAGTTTCAATGCTCAGTGAATGGAAATATATTATAGTACTTGATCATTTGATTTTGCACCATGTGTGGTCCAAACCTACTTTTTGCTTGGCGCTGAATCAGATAATAGCCCATGGCAGATACGGGAAATCGCTTAAGATGATTAATCATCCAATGGCACTTAACTAGTAAAACTAAATATATATCTATCACGCGACTTCATCCTTGCCCCCATTGTGACCCCTGTGTAGATCACCTGAGAGTTATGTTGTGAGAATAATATAATAATCAATCCTTTTGTATGTAATTCCCTCAGTGCCTGCATGGCCAATGAACCATGAACTTTAACCTTTCAGACACCACTGAAGGCATGATCAGCTTATAGCCAGGTACCTCTTTGTACAGCTTATCATAAGTTGATCAAAGAGGATCAAATTGTTGAGCTTGTCACGAACTTTACCCTTTGGCCACTTTTTCTTGTTTCGCTTTTCCTCCAGAACCGTTGGTCTGGGGAATTACCTCTGTTGGTTTAGCAACCTTGGCTTCGTTTTTTAAAGCCTTTCGCGATATAGTCCATGAGTTTATAGCAGTTGTTGATACTGATGTGCTCCAGTTTCTGCCGTGGTCTATTTATTGGAGTCCCTGAAAGCATAGTGTAACATACACAGCGTGGAGGACAGCGTGGCCGAATGGATAAGATTCCCCGCTCTTAACTGATTCACTGCCAAAGAATAATATACCTCCAAATGTGACATCCTATTTAAAAAGAAGGACGTTACATAGCCGTCATAAGGTCATCGTGTAGTTTATTTTGTTTCGTGGTTTCTTCAGAAATTTTAATGCTCAGTGAACTAAAATGTCACCTGCTCTGTGGCGAAGAGGTTACAAATGCAATTCGTTATCCCGGATACCGCGTTCGAAACACAGCTGCGAGAGATTTGGAAGCAGTCCGCCTTGAGTTGGTGTCCCATACAATAGTATGAGTGCCGGTCGTTCAGAAAGCAATAGTAAACTACTGAAAGTAAACATGCCCAGGAATCACAAACAGCCAAAAATGCTGGAGTTGACTGCAACGTCCTGTAAAGTATACGCAACATTATAATACATTTTCATTTGATGGTGTACCATGTTTGGTTCTGACCTACGTTTTGCCTGGCTTTGAATCAGTTAAACTTCCGGTGTGCCGATGCCGAGGTAGCGGGTTCAACCCCTGCAGGGTTAGCTGGAATAAAATGTTAACTTTTCATCCTTGCTTGGGGACGTAAATTACTAGTACCTCAGAAGTCGAAGTGCGTTTGCTTGTTGGCGAGGGATACTGGTAATAGGGAAAGTAAACCCACACGCAAAATCAGTCCAATGCACTCCCCAGTAGTGGCAACTACTAAATGTAGTAGCACTTGTATGGACTTTGCTTCAGGTCAACGTGAACGAACCCCAAAAAAAAAAAAATGTAAACTACTATAGTGCATTCACATTTGTTTGCCTCAATATAAAAAATCCATATCTCAGTAACCAACTGAGGGAAAATTATGAGATTTAGCATATAACCTTATCATTATGTCCACCCAACAAAAAGATATTTGTTCTGTAGATTGTACAGCAGATTTCAAAGTTTGTTTATATGCGGTATATAATTTACGGGTCACAGATGAAGTGCACAATATTAGAAGTATTACATCGTCACACCGAAACATTAGCGTTGAGTGGTTAATTTTCTCGTGATTCACGGGATTGGCCTTATGACAAGAACCCCGCGCAGTTTAAAATGAGATTGTTCAGAGGTGTCGTCAATATGTGGGTACTTTCACGAATCTTACCACTTATCGCTAACATCTGAATGTGTGAAAATTGTTCAATGGGATTGAATATGAAATTGTGTACACTTCAAAGCATCGCTATGAAGTTGTACACAATTTTTTGACAAGAAGCTGATTGCAGGAAACTGTTTCAAACTGTTACAAATCCCGAAAAAGGAACGGTGCATGCATTGAGTTTGAGTAAACGGTTATTTCGTCGATGGGTGCAAGAATCTGGAATGAAACCAACACGTGATAAGCAAACGGTAGGTAGAAAGGCAATTGTAGACAGCGTTGACAAGGATGTCATAAGGCGAGCTATTATAAAAATGCTGGATGCCAAAGAAACAGTGACTGTAAGAAAACTTAGGGTTTAGTTGAGAAAGAACAATAACATAGGGCTATCCAAAACAACTTTGTGGAAAATTATAAGGATATTAGGCTTCACTTTTAGAAAGTACAAGGGAGGTAGAAATATCCTTTGCGAGCAACCGCATTTAGGAGCCATGAGAAGCAGATACCTACGTGAAATAAGGGAAATGCGCAAAGAAAATTATGACATAGTGTATTTGGATGAGACGTGGATCAATGCGCACCACACAAGTGAAAAGGAATGGCAATCAGTGGATGGAAAGTTACAGCGATGTTTGCCCAGCGTTTGGTCACAGCTGATGCTGGTAGTAGGCATAATGGCTTACTACAGAATCCTGGACTCGTGTTCGTATCAAAGCATACAGACAATAGGGACTATCATAATGAGATGAATGGTAATGTATTTAGAGATTGGCTCGAGAATACAGTGCTTCCATCCCTAGATAGACCGTCTTGTCTAATCATGGACAATGCATCATATCACAATGTTGTTGCCCAAGAAGACAAAATACCTACGGCATCGAGCACAAAGGAAGCAATAAAGATATGGCTCCGAAGGGAAAATATACCATTTCCAGAAACATATTTCAAGCTACAGTTGTTGTCCCTTGTAAAACAGGCGCAAAAAAGCAAGAAATATCAAATCGACAAGTTGATAGAAGAGCATGGCCATAGGTGCTTGAGACTTCCGCCGTATCATCATTGGCACCTTGCCGTCTTGACAGACGATAGGTTGTGCTTCAAAAGGCATAATAACTACTACCCATGGCGGTAGTGCATGTGACTGATAAAGCCAATTCGCGCTGTAAATGTTCGTCCACAGTGGTTGCATGTGAACACATGGTCATTTCCACCATCATGCACCATCTTACGTCTCACACGCTCTGTGTGTGACTTATCTGCAATATCAGTTATCAGTTATCAGTTGGGGTATCTTCGTTGCACTCCGGATATGTCCATAGGTGCTCAGATCCTCCCCCCAGCATATGCATCAGCGTCCGGTGGCTAATAGTGCCAGTTCTGTGTTGGTTGACGAGGCACTTTATTTTCCCGATGTACCTCTCGCGTCTGGCTGTGCCGATTCTTACTCCCAGGTCTTTCATCCTGGACAGCGATGTGGAATCACTGACGTCAAAATCCTCTGTTCTCGCCAAATCTTTAAGGACGTTAATAACATCGGCACGATCCATGGGCTGGCCATCTACAGGGGGTGCAGAGCCAGCCAGTTTGTCAGCTCGTTCATTTCCCTCGACTCCCGCATGTCCCGGGACGAAGATGAAGGTGACTTTACTGACAACAGACTTCCGCAGCGATTCAGTCCACTGTCTACGTACAGATCCAGCTTCGACCTTCTGAATCATGCTCATTGAATCACTTAGTACACACACGTTGGTATAATGCTGTGATTCCAGCCATATGAAAGCCTGTGTAACTGCCATCACCTCCATCGTCATGCTGCTCGTGGTCATAGAGTGGGCACCACTGGATTCTTGAACGGTTCGGCCCGCTGAACGGGCTGTAAATGCCCACGCACTTCTCTGCTGCTTTACAACAGATCCATCTGTATAGATGAGCACTTCGGGGCTATCTGAGTGTTCATAGATGAGCGCGTTAACCTCTGCATTGACAGCGGCAGGGTTCTGCTCTCTGCACCGTCTGTCGAGTGTGATAATGCAGGAGAAAGTGCACTTAAAGGCTGGAGGCACCGGCACCCATTCTTTGCCGGGGTTGATACTGGTAAGACTTTAGACCTGTCTGACGACATCTTCCGCCCGACCCATCCATGATTTGCCCCTCTTTAGCCTGTCACCCTTTTCTCTGAATATAGCGTCATGCAGAGGGTGCTGCTCATCTGCACTTATTTTTAAGTATGCACGAGCTCTCCAGATCTTGATTCTGTGTTCCATTGTCGGGAAGTCAAGGAGGTATCTCATTGCTACACAGCTGGTGTCTCTCGTGCAGCCCAAAATGATGCGAATGGCTTCGTTTTGTACCTTTTCGAGTCTTCCAATCTGTGTAGGGCTGACAGTGAGGATGGCCAGGGCATACTCGATGCGTGAAAGTACAAGTCCTTGGAACAGAAGTATTAGCAGTCTTTGCTCGATATTGGCAGTCGCCATGACTCTCATTGCTGACAAACCTTTTCGAGCCTTCGTTATGACATAATCGACATGATCTCTGAAGGACAGGCTACGATCAAGCCTCACGCCAAGATATGTCATTGACTGGGTTCTACTCAAACTGCTCCCATCCATTCTTACTGCCGGCAGGTCTGTTTTCACAATATGGTTGTTTAGTGAGAACCATGTAACCGTTGCCTTTGCAGGGTTGACAAGGGCATCGGCATCAGCACACCATGAGGAAATTCGATCTAGTTCGCCCTGCATATCATTGGCAACCGCCTGTCTATCTCGACCCTGTCGATACACGAGGATGTCGTCAACGAATGGCAGAGTCCTACCCCTCCCGTCCAACTGTTGTTCTGTGATCGGCACAGTATACACGTTTAATAGTACTGGTTACAGTGGTGAACCCTGCGGCAATCTTGGACATATCGTTATCGGCTCAGAAGACCAACTCCCGCATCTTAGCACCACCTTCCTTTGGAGCAGAACTGCAGCTATCCATCGTACAAGGTGAGGGTGCACTTTCAGTCTGAGGAGGGTTTGCGTCAAGTGCTCGAAAGATACTTTGTTATATGCGTCCTCTAAGTCTATGGCGGTTATATAGTTGTTGGAGGTATCTCATTTCGACTGTGTGAATTATCTGCAATAATTTTCTCCTTTGTCTTTATTCCATTTCTGATATTTGCCCTCCATGCAACATGCTCAGCGACGACTTGCTCCCAATGTGCATTATCAATGCCTGTATCAATCATGTACCGCTTACATACATCTTTGTATCGTAGTAGAGGCCGACCTTGAGATCACTTAACCATCTGTAATTCACCAAAAAGACGTCCTTTGGTATTCTACCATCATCCATTCTCCTAAGATGTCCTATCCATCTAAGTCTGCGAAAACTGAGCATGGAATAAACCGTTACACATCCTGATCTTTCCAATACTTCAGTATTTGTGATTTGATCGGACGATTCCAGTAGGTTGATGACTGCTCTCGGTTGCATAAAATTCAATCCATCCTTTCTCCAATAGTCCTCTTCCTCTTTCAACACATGGACCTCACATTTTTTCTAGTAACTTTTATCAATATTTAATAGCGCGGACTGGTCTGTCGTATCATTCTCATTTAAACCCTATAGAACTCGTGTGGGCTAAAAAGGATAGGTGGCAGCTGACAATACTACATTCAAATTGTCTGACGTCAAGATACTAAGACAAGTTTTCAAAATAATTGATCGTGAATGACGGCATTCATTTCAGGACAGACTATAATCATGTTCCGTCTCTGAACGGTAAACAGCAGAGTAGACAATCTTTCACGAAGACTCCAAGCGGGTCTGTCACCCATGTGTACGTGTGAACAAACTACACAGACAGTTGAACAGATCCTTAAAAATGGACATGATGACTAAATTGCGGTATCATTTCTGGTCACTCCATACGCACATTAACGCACAGCTATTTGGAAGCTTTTACGAATTCAATATAAAAAGCTAACTGCATCCTAGTAACATGAATACTTGTGTACACATTATTAACCAGCAGCTGAAGAAGCAAGAAGGAAATGAAAAATAAGTAAGAAATATAGTCCTTCTACTTTCCTGTCAATTTACACATTATTTACCACATGCCTCTGTAAATTCTCTGTCTTTACTAATATTACACATTGCACCCCTCTCGGGAGTCTCCGTGGTGAAGTGGTCAAGCCGTCTGACTCGGGCTCCGAAGGCTGTATGTTCGATTCCCGACCGCGTCCTTCATTTCACGAGTGCATTTTTGGAGACTCCCGAGGGTCGTCGCTGGAGCTACGGAGTTTGTGCTTTGTGCGACGCTTTCCGCGCTGCGGAAAGAGACTGAGCCATGTGTAAGTTTTTATTGCACCCACTCCCATACGAATCTGGCTACGCCTTGTACTTGTGTCGTTACCCGAAATGTGTCTTGCTTTACTGTAAGACTAGTTTGTTAGCGTGAATTCACTACATTTTCGCCAAAGCATCAAAGAAATGTCGCCGCTTTCGATGATTTAAGTTGCTTTTGGACATGTCAAAGACATATTCCTTGGGTCGGGGTAAATATAAGACGACAGGAAAAATTTCATAACGATGCAACAGAAAGTTTTCAAAATAATGTATCGTGAACGACGGCATTCATTTCTGGACAGACTATAGTAGTCACCTATGAAAGGTACTGTGGGCCATTGATAGCCATGTGTTTGCACAAACGCCTGTCATATGTCAGCTGCCATCACATCTTTTCCGGGTTCAGCATACATCGACGCTCGAGGCGGTGTGATGGCTTAACAGTTGTGTATTTCGCACGTTTTTATAGGTTTGATAGTTATTTAACACATCTTATTCCTCCTCCTCTTCTTCTTCTTCTTCTTCTTCTTCTTCTTCTTCTTCTTCTTCTTCTTCTTCTTCTTCTTCTTCTTCTTCTTCATCTTCTTTGTTAATCTTCGAAATGTAATATGAATAAATGCAAAGAAAGCAGCAGTGAACTTAACCTTGTTGACATCTCCACGGAGTGTGTCCTCAAATGGAGCGGATGTGGACCCAAACAGTTGTCTCTGTTCTGCTTGTTATACAGTAGGAGCGCCGATGTGGCTTTGTGGATAGCCCACTTGCCTACCGAGACTTACCCCGGGCATTGGATTGGTAATGACATCAGTAAATGTCTTGGAGGAAATATATCAACTAAGATCTATTCCCAGCAGGTACGCGTGTGTTGTGTTCTGTCCCGGTTAGACCCTAAAAGTGATGTCTTGCCTAGTACATCAACAGCAGCATAATGCTGGTGTTGACTGCAACGTCTCGTAAGGGATACGCAACAAACTTTTTAGAGTAGAGGACTGTGTGAAAGACTTTTCCAAGCCCAGAAAACAGCGCGGTGTACAAGACAGGTACTGGAACTTCACATCTGCTGAGAGGCATATAAGAATATAACTAGGTCACAGCACATCTAGCTCGCTAATGTTTCCTCAACGTATTTAAGAATTGTATTTTGTCAACAGACTATAACCCAAAACTCTGGTGGAGTGTAACTGCATACCTGTGTGTAGACGCAATGGCAAAGGGCTTGCCGGTTCAGTAACCATGTGACAACGAAAAGGCCTGTCCAACATTGACTGTTAATGTTAAAGGTATCTTTTCTGACACGAATTTGTTATATAGTTTGTTCGTGGTGTGTCTGTACTATTGAGTGACTATATCACAGCCTCGAGCAAATATTGTTCTAGGAGCCATCAATTATCCCTAGTAGAATATTCTATCTATCTATCTATCTATCTATCTATCTATCTATCTATCTATCTATCTATCTATCTATCTATCTATCTATCTGTCTGTCTGCCTGTCTGTCTGTCTGTCTGTCTGTCTGTCTGTCTGTCTGTCTGTCTGTCTGTCTCTCCGTCCGTCCGTCTGTCTGCTGTCTGTCTGTCTGTCTCTAACTCTCTCTCTCTCTTTCTCTTTCTCTCTTTCTCTCTCTCTCTCTCTCTCTCTCTCTCTCTCTCTCTCTCTCTCTCTTTCTCTCTTTCTCTCTCTCTCTCTCTCTCTGATTCTTCTTCTTCTTCATCGTCATCTTCATTATTTTGTGGGCGTTTTGCTGGTATAAGCTTCTATTTGCATATCTTTCTATCAACGATATTGGGCTCATTCCGATCTAGTTTTTAAACCGTTGCTCGCTGAGTAAAAGCTCTCTATGTCTTGTACCTAGGATTAACTTAAATCTCTTTCACTGTCTCTTTTTTTTATCGACTTGTTCGATATAGTCAAACCACCTTATTCTTTTTTTTTACTTTCAGTAACCTATGAAAATTTATGGGTGTGCATAATTTACATCAGTTCTACGTTTACGCTTATTTTACTTGAAGAATAAGAATATAAAAAATAATATGACATTCTGAATATATTTCGTAGTTAAACAATTGTTCAGCATTTAGCATTACAAAGCAATATACATTTATCTACTTTTACTGTTACTTTACCATTATTCTATAAACCTGACCCGTATGCCAGATCACAGGCTACCTAAACGAATTTTTTAAGTGCATTTGGAATTCATCATGACACATGGGAGACTACTGCTATGGACCGAAATTCATGGCATACATCATTGCGCAAAGGTGTAGTCATTTGCGAAGCAAACATGACTGCAAGAGCTGTGAAAACAACAAGACCGGACGGGAAAAAAGACTGGACAAAAAACAAACAAAAAACAAAACGAAAAACAAAAACACAGGAGATCCTCCTCCTAGAACGCCATGTATTCTTTACCAACATTATCAAATAACATTTCGACCCAAAATAGGCCTTGCCAGCCATCTTAGAACTCACGGTTCAAAACTTTCAAACCCACTGGATGTAATGAATTGTCATCATCATACTTTATGGGCAAACACCATTCTATAAACAGTTCTCAAAAGTTCCGTTCCAACCCGTTCAGTTGAATGCAATGGTGTGATTAAACCCTTTTTATTTGCATGATCCAAGTGCTACAGTATCATCTTGGTTACTGGGCCTTACTTACCAAGTGAGGTTCTGTCACAGTGAGTAGCAGGATTGGCTTCTTCTCCGATCAGTAGGGCTCTGGGGAAATAATGGCGGCCGGAGTGATATTGATCACATCACCAATCATGTGCCGATTGGTCTTTACAAATTTGGCAGATGGTTTACAGTTGTTCACTACGACATGGGACATGTAGACAGAGTCCTTTCCTTTGCTTACTTACGGCTCCAAAATCGACTAGGGCTCATAACATTTCAACCGGATAGTATTCAGTTTCCTGGGAATTGTCTTAGAAGGGGAAAATAAGACTTAAAAGTCTAAGAAGGAATAAGGGAGAAGGGAGGAACTCGTAATTCCGTCTAATTATATCGCTGGCTACAGCATGTAAATATTTGGCACCTCAACTATAGTATCTGCCATGGTACCAACTTAACCTCGTAAGTAAAATAGTGAGTTAATGTATGTTAGTTCAGTCACATTAGACATGCGTATTGCGACAGCAAACACACAGATGTGTCAACTGTATGTACTTGCATTTTTCTTGTGTAACAAACAGATGTGAATTATTTACTAATCCACAGTCACCCTAGAACCAAACTGATGATTTTACACATAAATATTACAGAAACATTCTTAGAATACCTTGGATCAAGAATAAGAAAGATGCTGACACTTTACAAGTTCTGAACATGAAAGGCCACTGGCTCAAAAACAGCACACGTCTCGGAAATTGAAATACTTGGGGCATGTTAAACGTATGCCCGGGAAGGTTAACACGGTCAACAAATGCCCGCAGAAGTCGGATGTGTCGGCCCAACGGCGCAAGAACGCAGCTCTGCTGTAAACAGGCACAATGCAATCACGTCCGAAAAAAAAGAAATTCCCCATGAACGCAGAAAAAGAAGAAGAAACGTATGTCAGTAGATACTAAACATAAGTACTCTAGAACACATTATTTCTGCCAACTCTATGCTATCAATGCCAAATCTTAACAATGACAGAAAATAAGAAAAGAAAAATTACAACACCGGTATTGAGATTCCTGGGAAGATTACTCAACATATCAAGAAGAGAAAATATCAGAAAGGATGAAATCAGGACAATAGTTGGATTTATAGCAGCGATAGATTTCATTAGAAAACAGCAAGTGAAATGGTTTGGTCACATAACTAGACTACCAACTGACAGTATACTGAAACAGGTAGTGATGTTAAGATTAAATGGAATCAACAGAAAAAGCCGATCATTTACAAATATGAACAGATGGAGTAACAGAATCTCGATATATGAAGCCCTTAAATGGGTACTCTCCCGCTGTTAATGCTTTAGTTCGACACCGCAAGGTACAAGTGAAATATGATGCAATGAGATGAGGAGACGAGATAAGATGATGTGAAACGATCCAGTGGCTTAGAAAGAACATTAGGGAAAGTGTGGTTGTGGAAGAAACGTCGCGTCTATCAAACACGAAGGTGGACACGGGACACTGATAACACACGGGATATGAATACGCAAAGGCCGTGAACATGAATAAGTCATGAACATGTATAAACGAAACCATGAACATGTACCAGGCATGAACATGTATCAGGTTTGAATATTTATAAGGCATGAAAGCATGAACACGTATAAGCCATGAACATGTATAAGCCATGAACATGTATAAGGCAGGGGAACTGGCACAGAATCGAGAAACTGCCTGGCTGGTGGTAATGGGAGCGACGTGAGCAAAGGACTTCTTGCTACGTAATGATGATTATACTGTATACTGGGATCCCTGACAGCGAATTGGCTAGACATTCGCAGGCACAATAGCCAAGGCTTGATTCACATCGGTGCAGCTTCAATTTTTTTTAATTGAACTGTTCGGGCCCCCCCCCCCCCTCCCCCCCACAAGTCGACCCAAACTAAAGAGGATACCAGGAAATGTCATGGGAAGGAAAGGCGGTCAGTATTACACTGACCATATTACCCAACCATTGCTTATTGTTGTTACAAATGTCAGTCTAGTACCTTGTGCCCAACGCTCATTTAGGTGCGTATTGGTTCCTTTACATTGTTTACTTACTATACACGAGGGTAAGTTAATAAGTAAGTCACAAATGGCTGTAGAAAAATAACTAAATATGACAACAACTTCAAACAAGTTTATTTTTATACATACATTGCCCTTTTATTTCTCAACATAATTTCCACCAACATTGATGCACTTATCCCATCGTTTGATCAGTCCTCCCAAACCGGCCGCATATAACTGCGCACTCTGCTTTCTAAACCACGTTTTCACTTCACATTCAACTTCGGCGTCACTCGCGAAATGTCTCCCACCAAGATGGGTTTTCAGTGGACTTATCCCCTAGCGATCTCCCGTAAAGCGGTGCATAGCCGAGTAGAAAAAGTTACGAGGGTGAGTCAATAAGTAAATCACACTGTTCTGTGGGATGGCAGGTAAATAAAAACAACGCACGCAGTTCCATGGAGTCGGTATGGGAGGACTGATAAAAAGATGGAATAAATGCATCAATGTTGGTGGAAATTATGTTGAGAAATAAAGGGGCAATGTATGTATAAAAAATAAACTGGTTTCAAGTTCTTATCATAGTTAGTTATTTTTCTACAACCATTTGTGACATACTTATTACTTACCCTCGTATAAGGTGTGTTTTTAATGACTGTACAGTGTTTGAATATATCGCCGGTCCAAGTTTTGTATTCACCCTCGCCCGACATTAGACTGCATGCGTGTCATGACATTTTAGCAGATATATTTCACATGTGCCTGACATTAGACTGCATGCGTGTCATGACATTTTAGCAGATATATTTCACAGGTGTTCGACATTAGACTGCATGCGTGTCATGACATTTTAGCAGATATATTTCACAGGTGCCCGACATTAGACTGCATGCGTGTCATGACATTTTAGCAGATATATTTCACAGGTGCCCGATATTAGACTGCATTCTTGTCATGACATTTTAGCAGATATATTTCACATGTGCCCGACATTAGACTGCATGCGTGTCATGACATTTTAGCAGATATATTTCACATGTGCCCGACATTAGACTGCATGCGTGTCATGACATTTTAGCAGATATATTTCACAGGTGCTCGACATTAGACTGCATGCGTGTCATGACATTTTAGCAGATATATTTCACAGGTGCCCGACATTAGACTGCATGCGTGTCATGACATTTTAGCAGATATATTTCACAGGTGCCTGACGTTAGACTGCATGCGTGTCATGATATTTTAGCAGATATATTTCACAGGTTCCTGACATTAGATATATTTCACATGTGCCCGACATTAGACTGCATGCGTGTCATGACATTTTAGCAGATATATTTCACAGGTGCCTGACGTTAGACTGCATGCGTGTCATGATATTTTAGCAGATATATTTCACAGGTTCCTGACATTAGATATATTTCACATGTGCCCGACATTAGACTGCATGCGTGTCATGACATTTTAGCAGATATATTTCACATGTGCCCGACATTAGACTGCATGCGTGTCATGATATTTTAGCAGATATATTTCACAGGTGCCTGACATTAGACTGCATGCGTGTCATGATATTTTAGCAGATATATTTCACATGTGCCCGACATTAGACTGCATGCGTGTCATGATATTTTAGCAGATATATTTCACAGATGCCTGACATTAGACTGCATGCGTGTCATGACATTTTAGCAGATATATTTCACAGATGCCTGACATTAGATATATTTCACAGGTGCCTGACATTAGATATATTTCACATGTGCCCGACATTAGACTGCATGCGTGTCATGACATTTAACATCCAGTTTTGTGCGGTTTTGTTATTTCGTTCGCACGGTTTGAACTCAAGCATAGTCCATACACTTGATAGCACATCTAGTGCACTGCACTGATTTTTGGGTGTGGATTAGTTTTCCCTATTACCAGTGTCCCTCGCCATCAGTTGAACCAACTCCGCCTTCAGAGGTACTTGTAATTTAGGTCCCAAAGTCAAGGACGAGAAGTCAACGTTTTAATCAAACTGACAGGTGTAGGGGTTGAATCCGCTACCTCGGCATCAGCACACCGGATGTTTAAGAACGAGCATTCTTATCTATTCGGCCATGATCTTCTTCTCTTCTTCTTCAGCGTTCCGAGCCATTGAGGTTCTTTGCTGCCGATACAATCCGTCTCCATTCGTCTCTCTGGTTGACCTTCTCTTGCCAGTCGTTGATTCCAAGTGCTTGTAGGTCTGTATATATATTACGAATTCGAGGCTCATGTATCTGTTTCGTAACAAAATGGTTTTTACAAAGGTGGGGATGTTAACCCCACGCTTCAACCCCCAACCTGGAGGAACAGGGTTTTTCTCTTTGTCTGTTCTCTACCCTTTGACCTGTCCGGCTTGGGATGCCCTGTTGGTAGCTACGCTACCGCCGGCATAGCTCTCAGGGTCATTGAGAAACTCAAGCTCCCCCGCCACGACAAGGTGGAAACATCCAGTGAAATGAATATTTATGGCGTAATTAATTTGAAAAAATCGCTTAAAAAATGGCCACTATGGTATAATCACAAACTGAACGAAAAGATACTACAATAACAGGCAAAGAATATAAGCATCAAGCGAAATGAACACTAGACTATAAAGATGAATCCTCCATTTGCAATGCGGGATCTAACGCCTAGCCATAAATGGCTGAGCAAAGCTATTAGGCTAGGACGCACGTCGATATCCGATTATCTATTGATTTATTACTCAATGTACAATATACTACAGTTGAGCAGCTGGTTGCTGGTGGGTATACTTATTGCTCACAATCTACATGGTTATGTACACTGAGTATAGACAGTTGTAAATAAAAACGCGTGTACTAAAATGTTGTGTACAGACAATTGTAAATAAAACGCATGTACTAAAATGTTGTGTACAGACAGTTGGAAATGAAACGCATGTACTAAAATGTTGTGTACAGACAATTGTAAATAAAACGCATATACTAAAATGTTGTGTATAGACAGTTGTAAATAAAACACATGTACTAAAATGTTGTGTACAGACAATTGTAAATAAAACGCATGTACTAAAATGTTGTGTATAGACAGTTGTAAATAAAACACATGTACTAAAATGTTGTGTATAGACAGTTGTAAATAAAACGCATATACTAAAATGTTGTGTATAGACAGTTCGCCGGCTCCGTGGCGAAGGTGTTACGGATGCAATTCGAAATATCCGGCATACCGCGTTCGAAACGCAGCGACAGGCGATTTGGCAGCCGACTACTTTGCTTTGGGTGATTTTTATAAAATGGTATGAGTGCCAGTCGTTCAGAAAGCAATGGCAAACTACTGAGCGTAAACTTTCCAAGAGACCACGAACAGCCAAACAAGTGTTGGGGTAGACTGCGACGTCCTATAAAGGCTATACAACTAACTTAACTTGTACTAAAATGTTGCATATAGACAGTTTTAACCAAAGTACAAATACTGAAATATGGCATCGCTGTGGCAAGCGTCTCTGGATTGGGTAGTACTCAGTTAAATTCCCCCCTCGAGGTGCTCGCACATGTCTCCGGGATCAATCCAGTTACATTAACAAGGGTACCAGAAAATATGTCTGGAAGATGAGGAAATTACATCATCTCTCCGAAAACCACTTGTCCATCTCGCAAAAGGGGGTTACAGACAAGGGGACTGACTTCATTGCACCCTGTTCTATCTCATATCCTGGTCATTTTTCAACAGAGCGACTGGCTAAAAGCGTAGCACAGAGCACGAACTCCGGATCTCTAGCTACGGCTCCAAAAGGTCTCTGAAAGACTTGCACTCGTGATTCGAATACGAAGACGAACTCATGACCTTCGTAGCGCGAGATAACCGGCTTGACTACTTGGCCACTGGCGCAGTGTAGTAAAACAAAACATGTAAAGTATCCTTTCCCCCCTGCCTTGCGAGTTCCCTAGTACTAGGGTTTTTCTTAAAATAATGTTGAAAATATAGTGGACAGAAAAGAACATCAAGATTGTGGTAATGACTTAATTAAACGCATAAGGCCAAGACAAATGAAATGTATCCGCCATATTAACAAACGAGTTGAAATAGAAAATCTAGTCTTATTTGGGTAAACAAATGCTAGGCAAGAGGAGCAGAAAAGCTTAGAAAGACGAACGTGGAGCGCGTAAACCTTGGGGCAACATTACAATATATAGACAACACCAGCTTCAATAAAATGTCAAAAGACAGAAATGATTAGAGAGTCCAGACTACCGATACCTCATCCAAACCAGGCACCCGAAGTAGACCGTCATGATAGCTCGGAAATAGGTTCTACTTTTACAAGAACTAAAATGACAAAATATGTAACAACTCTAGAAATACACCAGTGTCATAATTTCACATATTTTTCATGGACGCAGAGGTGTTTCCAAGGCACCAGGGCCGGGTTACATACTGGCCAAGACCTATTGATGAGTCCTCGTCGAGCGTCCTGGGCAACAGGTCCCTTCGGGGTCCTAGCTAAAGTCAGTAGGATCGCCGATTCCTCCGAAGTACGGCGAGGAACCACCAGTCTGCACACCAATAAGCCAGACATTTGACAACGGATATTCACGCAAACCTCAGGTCCTGTATGACATCACACTGATGTTGGACAACAGGATGCCTTCATCCAACATACAGGACTTCGCGTTGGAGCTCAAACCAACGAACACAAGCAAGCAAGCAAGCACATAACTTTCAAATACGAGTGTGTATTTATCTATGGTTACTTTCCGCTTTTAAAAATTTGCTGGGAGATTACACCATCTTATCATGCCAATTGATTTAGTGTACATCAGTACTTGCATTCGCTTAATCATTTATTAATACCTGCAAAAGCGAATGAATGCGTTCGTTAGTTAGTCAGTTAAGTAGTTAGTTAGTTAGTTAGTTAGTTAGTTAGTTAGTTAGTTAGTTAGTTAGTTGGTTGATTGGTTGGTTGGTTGGTTGGTTGGTTGGCTGGCTGGCTGGCTGGCTGGCTGGTTAGTTAGTTAGTTAGTTAGTTAGTTAGTTAGTTAGTTAGTCGGCAAATTATCCTCATTGCACATCGAACCATTCAGTCCTTAAGTGCTCGGATCCACTCGTTAGCAAATCGCGCAGCATGTAGCGGCTCACGACACCGGTTCTGTGTTGGTTTAGCTTGCTGTTCTCGCACCCTGAGCATGGTTGTAGATTCACAGTCATCGCTTGGTTCTCGTAAACGACTTACTTCTCGTAGAGCATTCATAATGTCTGCCTGGTCCATGACTCGTCCGCCTTCCACAGTAGCCCTACCTGCAAGCCTGTCAGCCTGCTCATTCCCTGTTATGCCCGCATGCCCTGGCACAAAGATGAAACTAATCTTTGCCAGCCGAGAGCGCTCCAGAGACAGCAGCCACTCTGTTCGGACCCACAACATTTCTATCCTCCTGAGCATACTTATCGAATCACTAAGGACACAAGCCCGATTGAATGTCTGTGTCTCAAGCCATGTTATTGCTTTACTTACTGCCATGACTTCCATAGTCAGGCTGCATGTGGTCAAAGTAACAGCGCCAGACTCTTCCTTCATAGTTTTCCCTCCGCCTGAGCCGTAAAGGCCCATGAACTTCTCACTCCTCGAACGACCGACACATCCGTGTAAATGACAGCACCAAAGCGAATGAGTGTGAGCAATTAATGGAATGTTCGACACAAGAAATACACACACATATACAAAATAATATTCCAATCAAAATCGTTCTCAGTGAACACAAATGGGAAAATAAAACTAATTGAAAACTGATGTCTCCTAATCCACAAACGGCCATGTAAATATCAATGAACAAAAAACGGAAAACAACAATCTTTAGCTGAAAAACAAGTATCCTCATCCATAAACAGTTAAATATATACTGAGATAAACGTTTGAGCATTAGCATACTTCCCCTTTTGTCTACGTATTATTGGTTTCCTTTTCTTTATTAGTCAACAAAGATTTTTGATCTAAAAACATTGGTTTTGAACCTGTGTGCGTGTCTTTCATATCCAATCCAATCCATTTTTCGGTACGAATGCCCCCTTTCAGCCTTCGAGGTTTCGACTTGGCTATAATTGGGGTATTTATTGCGTAGCTTGTAGTTTGTCTTTCGTACATTGGGCTGCTTGATCTCAGCTTCCCGGCTTCTGGTGGGTTGATTTCGTTCGTTACTTTCTTGATGTGATTTTTAATGTCTGGACATAGTGGCGCTCTTGTTAAGGCCTGGAGTAATTGTGCTCCCACACCGTCATATCGTGCTGTTTCCTTCAGTGAGCTGTACCAGGTGTCGTCTCTTGTGGTGTTCCTCCTATTTCCCCGTCTTGGCTAGTCTTCGAATCTTCTCGGAGTTCGCCAATTCGATCTTGGTGTGGAGTGATACCGGTTATCGGAACTTTGTTCTTGGTGTGGGCGGCAGTTTTTTCATCCAGTTCTACTTATTCATCTGGTGCTTCTTCGTTTGTGTGGATCTTTGCATTTTCTGGTTCGGATGTTCTTGGTCTATCTTTGAGTCGTAGTGTGTCTTCTCAGATGATCTGCTACGAGGACAGATTGTCCATTGCGGATATATTCCCTCATCCCACGGCACATTTCTTCGCCGCTGTCGCTGTGGAATTCTCTCTCCTCGTCTCTTACTTCTTCTTCTTCTGTCTGGGACTTTGCATCTTCTGCTTCTGAGTGTTTCGGTCTTGGAACTTGAGTAGTTCTATCTGTGCTCTTTCTTCTTGTATCTGTTTGAGAGTTTCTTCTGTCTTTTCTCTTTCTTCTTGGACTTTTGATAGAGTTTCGTCTGTTTCAGCCTTTATAGCAACCATTCGAGCGACATCCTGCTCAATCTTCTGTCTGAACTTGCTTCAATTCGTCCAGGATGTGCTGAACGGCTGTTATCCGTGTTTCTTGCTGTCTTGTCTCTTTTCTTCCTCCATGCTTTGAACTGATCTTAGGTCCTTCAGTTTGCCTTCCAGTTGCGCTTTGCCGCTTTTGTGAGTCGACTGGTAGCCTCGTACTGCCTCCTAGCCTCTTTATATGGTAGGTTAGATTTGATGGCGATCAGTCCCAGTTAAATACACTTCACCTTCATTCGATTTTGTTATAAGCTCCATAACACGAACTCCTGTTTTCGTTACAGTAAACATCTGCAACACCATCAGATATTTCGTAAAAGAGAATATTGTTGTCGGGGGGGGGGGGGGGGGGGGGGGGGGGTAGAGAAAGTAATCTGCGAGGCTTTACAAAGTAACATATTTCAAGATAAATGCAGGATAGCAGCGAGTCTTGTATTATATTCTTGGACATGTCAGGGTCAACATTTTTAAACATTTGTTGATGATAAGATAACGGTAACCGGATATTGGGTCCTGGCATTTCGCGGCATGTCCTTTTCTAATCCCCCATGCCACTCTTCAGTCATTCATATGCGTTCCCTGCTGACACCTAAAAACATCCATTTTAAAGTATTCTTTCTTTGCTCTCAATCTCTTCATGTGTGTCTTCCTTTTACCACAATGGCTCAAGATATTGCTCTTGGGTTCATGTCAATGTATTTCATAAACTTAAATTCTTCTTCGTTGTATTAGTTCTTAGTATTGTTGTTATTCTTGTTTATTATCTCAATGGACGAACTGCGTCATGCGATGTCAACATAACTTTTGATTAGATAACAGATTTACAAGAAACAATCATAAATCAAGTGGGAACTAGAGCATCCAGGCTACCAGAAAGAACATGCATATTACAAATTTCCCGAAGAGAACAACTAACAATCTTCATTCTCTCCAAATGACATAGCAAGCTGATATAAATATATGTTTAATAAACTAAAAAGTTGCTGCCGAATGTAACCATGGAATTGGTAACTTGATAGCTAAACATGTGTTGCAGAATTGTCCCATATATGTAGAACAGGAAAAACTATATGTCCTAAAACCTTTTCATCGGAAAGTCAAACTCTGTGGAGATGTCAACATGATGGAGAGTACTGCTGCTTTCTCGGGCTATATTCGTGTGGACGTCTGATGGTCTACGAAGAATAGGATCCCAACGCTGTCAGTTGTCAACTGTTATCAATCACTTAGGCACTACACACACACATTGGCACCTTGCCGTCTTGACAGACGATAGTTTGTGCTCTAAAAAGGCATAATAACTTTTAACTATGGCGGTAGCGAGTGTGACTGATAAGGCCAATTTGTGCTGTAAATGTCCGTTCACAGTGGGTGCATGTGAACACGTGGTCATTTCCACCATCATGCACCATCTTACGTCTCAAACGCTTGGTGTGTGACTTTTCTGCAATAATTTTCTCCTTTGACTTTATTCCATTTCTGATATTTGCCCTCCATGCAACACGTTCAGCGGCGACTTGCTCCCAATGTGCATTATCAATGCCTGTATCAATCATGTCCCGCTTACACACATCTTTGTATCGTAGTAGAGGCCGACCCTGAGATCTCTTACCCATCTGTAATTCACCAAAAAATGATATCCTTTGGTATTCTACCATCATCCATCCTCCTAAGATGTCCTATCCATCTAAGTCTACGAAGACTGACCATGGAATAAACTGTCAAACAACCTGATCTTTCCAATACTTCAGTATTTGTGATTTTGTCTTGCCACTTAATACCAAGAATTCTTCGCAGACACCGCATATGAAAGCTGTTTAAATTGTTCTCTTGGTGTGAGTAAGTTGTCCAGGTTTCACTGCCATAGAGAAGAGTACTAAGGACACAGGCTTGATAGACAAGGACTTTTGTTTTGGCAGTAAGCTTCCTGTTCTCCCAGACTCTTTTTCTTAACCTGTTCATTGTTGTTGCTGCCTTACCAATCCGGATGTTGATTTCCTGATCTAGGGATAATTTGCTATTTACCACTGATCCTAGATATGTAAAATGGTCTACTATCTCTAGTTCGGCGTCGTCAATAAAGATTGATGGTACCCCATGTGCACCTTGTGACATAATCTGTGTCTTCTTTTTGCTAATTGTTAAACCAAATTCAGAACAAGCATTGGAGAATGCAGATAGTAGACATTGCAATTCTTCCTCAGAGTGGGTCGTAACTGCAGCATCATCTGCAAAAAGCAACTCTCTGATCAGTACCCTCCTAATTTTGGTCTTAGCCTTCAATCTCTGAGCATTGTAGAGGCCGCCATCTGAGCGTGAGTGAATTTATATACCACCATCCTGATCACGAAATGCATATTTCAGTAGAAGTGAAAAGTATATTCCAAAGAGGGTGGGAGCTAGTACACAACCTTGCTTAACTCCACTCTTGATTTCAAATTCTTCAAAAGTTGCACCATCAAACTTGATTATACCCTTCATGCCTGTGTGGAACGATTCCACAATGGACAGAAGAGTTGGTGGGCAGCCAATCTTCTTTAGTGCCTTGAACAGACCCTCACGACTTACCAAATCAAATGCCTTTGTGAGGTCGATGAAGGCAATAAACAGTGGTTGATTCTGTTCACGGCATTTTTCTTGCATTTGTCGCAATGAGAATATCATATCAGTGGTAGACCGGTTCTGTCGAAAGCCACACTGTGATTCGGGGTAGACTTGATCTCCTAGGACTTGAAGTCTGCGCAGAACAATTCTGGCAAATACTTTTCCAACAATACACAGAAGTGAGATACCCCTATAGTTGTTGCAGTCGCTCCGATCGCCCTTGTTCTTGTACAGTGTTATGATGCTTGAATCTTTGAAATCCTGTGGGACTTGTCCTTCACGCCAGCATAGCTCTATTAGCTGGTGGATCTGTAGAGTGAGTGTGTCTTGCCCACTCCTGATAACCTCTATTGGAATCCCATCCTTACCTGGAGCCTTGCCAGATGCAAGTTCATTTATAGCACACTTAACTTCTGTTATGGTGGGAAGTGTGTCCAGGTGGTCAAGAGTTGGTAGAGCCTCTATGGCGTTGAGGGCATCATCCGCTAGTTTGGTCTCACTTGAGTAAAGCTCCAAATAGTGCTCTACCCATCTGTCCATCTGCTGTTTCTTATCAGTGATGACTTCTCCAGTCAAGGTTTTCAATGGTGCACTTCTTTTGATCACTGGACCACAGGCTTTCTTTATTCCTTCATACATGCTTCTTATGTCTCCCTTATCACTTGCGATTTGAATGGACTCACATAACTTGATCCAATAATCATTTGCACACTGCCTGGCAGCCTTTTGCACATCCTTCCTAGCTTGCCTTAGCTCACTCAGAGTGTTACGCGTTGGTCTTTCCTTGTTTCTTAAGAGAGCTTTCTTCTTCTTATCAATCAAGGGCTGCAGAGTCTCGCTGTTGGCCGCAAACCAGTCCTGCCTCTTATGATCCACAGTGCCGTAAACCCCTACGGCAGTTTTATAAAGAGTTTCCTTAATTTGACCCCACTTTTCATTTACTGTACAATTTTCTGGTGTATCAGTGAAAGCGTCTTCAAGTTGCTGTTGAAACTGAAAGCACTTTTCAGGATCATGAGTGTTAATAATATTAATCCTGGGGCTAGATTTGTGTTTAGCTGTGTAGATTCTCTTTGGTCTCAGTCTAACTCTTGCAACAACCAAAGAATGATCTGTATCACAGTCAGCACTGTGGTAACTACGAGTCAATGATATATGGTTCAGATGTTGTCTCCGTGTGATGATGAAGTCCAGCTGGTGCCAATGGCCGGATCTTGGATGTTTCCATGTGACCTTATGCATCTCTTTTGTTTTAAAAAAAGAGTTTGTAATACATAGGTCATTACTGGTGCAATGCTCCAGCAGCCTTTGCCCATTTTCATTCATGCGACCGATGTTGTATTTTCCAAGGGACACTGGCCATGAACTCGAGTCCTTGCCCACACGAGCATTGAAATCACCGAGCATATAAATGTAGTCAGATTTTGGAACTGCCTTGATCACGGAGTCTAACTCCTCATAGAACGAATCCTTCACATCATCAGAGGAATCGAGTGTCGGTGCATATGCAGTAATAATGGTGGCAAACCCACAAGAGGTTGCCAAGCGCAGGGATAATAGTCTTTCATTTCCTCCTGCTGGAATTTCAATCATTCCCAGTAGCGAATTCTTCACTGCAAAGCCCACACCGTGTTGCCTTTTTTCTGCCTGCCCTCTACCCTTCCAGAAAAAGGTGTAGTTGTTTTCCCTGAGTGACCCTTCCTCAGCGAGGCGAGTCTCCAGCAGGCCAGCAATATCAATGTTAAGACGATTGAGTTCGGCATCAATCACAGCCGTTTTTCTCACATCGTCAATATTGGTCAAGTCAGTGGAAAATCCTGGACACATGGTTCTCACGTTCCAGGTTGCAAGCCGTAGCTTGAGGTTTCTATTTTTATTTTTGTTTGTACCTGGTGCATTGGTTTTACAGCCTGCGATTCAGATTTTGTCCTAGCCCCAAGCACCCATTGAAGCAGGCAGGCTGTGGCGGATCAGCACCCAATTGGCTGGGGGCTGCCCAGCTTGAGGCGGGCGGTAGCTGATCAGTGACACCTATAGGTGTCTCCCACCGTCAGAGGCAACGCGTGGCGCCCCATGTCTACGCCAACTGACAAGGACTTATAACCCGTAACAGTTGCCTCTCGCTTTGATTCCGAGACCAGTTAAGACCAGGGATGGAGTTATTGCCTCTCCATAGCACAAAGCCTGGGCTAAAATATAGAGATCATGTGTTGCCCATGCAGCATTATCCCTCTCTCGGCCTGCCTAGTTCACTCCAGAGGAAAGGTAACACCCCTACATCTGGAACAAGACAAGCTGCAGAAGCTGCCGGATCAGCAAAGCAATGCTCTAACTGTCCGCCTGTCGGAGCTTCGATCCTAGACCAGTCGCCAACCAAGGCTTAGGGCCTGGTCTGCCCTGCCATGACAATTTTGTCTTTAGCTTGCATTTCCTCGCACCAGGGTAAGGCTTGTACCCTCCCAATTGCACTCTTCCGCCCGAAGCCGTTGGCACAATGTGGGGTGTCGGGTTTGGTAAGCGCCGCCCAACGTTCGGCGCTAACAGAAACTAACTTAGGCACTATGCCAAGCAAAAACCACTTGTAATGTTAGAATATTGATACAACTTAGATACATTACAAAATTTGCATTTGTTTCCCACAGGTTTCATAATGTAAATCCGCATGCAGTGTAAGAATATTGACATCTGTGCACCTTACACAAGATGCTTTGTTATTTCCTACAGATTTTAGGTAGAACGTATATAAATTCAGTTTGCTGTATAGAGTTACGTTTCTACCGGACCGATAGGAAGCGTACTAACCTCCACTCTACCTCGGCTCTCATATAGTTACTCATTATCATCATGTGCCATACTGATAAGGGTAGGCGGTCATGTTTCGCCATCTAACGCGATCACCACAGTCGTGGATCAGCTCAGTGTTGTCTCAGCCATGCAATGTGTCCATGCCATCTACCGTGTTTTGCCGGAAATAAGACTGGCTCTTATATTAATTTTAGTTTTAAAAAATGCACTAGGCCTAATTTTCGGGAGATATCTTATATCTTATATATAAAAAAGGATGTGTGTGTGTGTGTGTGTGTGTGTGTGTGTGTGTGTGTGTGTGTCCTTTATGCGTTCGCGAACGGTCCATCCGATTGAGATGAAATTTTCTACACGTCTTCCTCTCATTCCCGCGCTGCCAACTGTCATAGTTTTTTTCTTCTTCCTCCTCCTCCCTCCTCCCCCTCCCTAAATACGTACGTAAATATATGATGATGATGATGAAAGAATCCCTGAACCACAACGCTAGGAAAAGCGAAGAAAATGACGTGACTACACAGAATCGTCACACGGCAATGTCAATAACAACTCATCTTTTTATGTGTAAAGAAGTTATCTACAGTCATGTAGAAGGGAAGAACAATCAATGGAAGGACCGAAATCACAGAACCTAGACGAGTATGAATTGGGAATGGCGAACTCCCTCCTCCTCCCTCTCTCCTCCTCCTCCTCCTCCTCCCTCTACCTCCTCCTCCTCTCTCCTCCTCCTCCCTCCTCCTAATCCCTCTACCTCCTCCTCTCCTCCTCCTCCTCCCTCATCCTCTCTTCTCCTCTCCTCCCACTCCCTTCTCCCTCTACCTCCTCTTCTCCCTCCTCCCTCCTCTCCCTCATCCCACCCCCGCCTCCCCCTCAATCCTCCCCCCCCTCACTCCCTCCTCCTTCTCCCTCCCGCCTCCTCCCTCCGCCTCCGCCTCCCCCTCGCCATCCCTCCCTCCTCCTCCCACTCCCCTCCCTCTCTCTCCTCCTCCCTCCTCCTCCTCTTCCTCCTACTCCTTCTCCCTCTCCATCCTCCTCACTCCTCCTCCCTCTTCCTTTCTCCATCCTCCTCCCTCTTCTTCTCCATCCTCTCCCCTCTACCTCCTCACTCCTCTCCTCACTCCTCCTCCCTCCTCCTCCTCCCTTTCCCTCCTCCCCCTCCTCATTCTCCCTCCTACTCCCTCTCCCTCCTCCTTCTCCCTCTTCCTCCTCCCCCTCCTCCTTCCTTCTTCTCCCTCCGCCCCTCCCTCCTCCTCCCTCCTCCTCCCCCTCCTCCTCTTCCTCCCTCCTCCTCCTCCCTTATTCTCCCTCCTCCTCCTCTTCTCCCTCATCCTCCTCCCTCTTCCTCCTCCTCCTTCTCTCTCCTCCTCCCTCTTTCTCCTCCTCCTCCCTCCTCCTACCGCCTCCCTCCTCCTACCTCCTCCCTCCTCCTCGCTCTTCTTCCTACTCCCTCCTCCTCCTCCTCCTTCCTCCTTCTCCTTACTCCTCCTCTCTCCTCCTCCTCCCTCCTCTTCCCTCTTCCTCCTCTTACCTCCGCCCACTCCTCCTACTCACTCCTCCTCCTCCCTTTCCCTCCTCCCCCTCCTCATTCTCCCTCCTCCTCCCTCTCCCTCTCCCTCCTCCTTCTCCCTTTTCCTCCTCCCTCCTCCTCCTCCCTCTTCTCCCTCATCCTCCTCCTTCTCCCTCCTCCTCTCTCCTCATCCTCCTCCTTCTCCTCTCTCTTTCTCCTCCTTTCCCCTCCTCCTCCCTCCTCCTACCGTATCCCTCCTCCTACCTCCTCCTCGCTCTTCCTCCTCCCTCCTCCTTCCTCCTTCTCCCTCCTCCTCCTCTCTCCTCCTCCTCCCTCCTCCTCCCTCTTCCTCCTCTTACCTCCTCCTCCCTCCTCCTCCATCTCCCCTCATTCCTCCCTCCTCCTCCTAATCCCTCCTCCTCCTCCTACTCCTCCCTCCTCCTCCTGTCTCCTCCTCCTCCCTCCTGCTCCCTCCTCCTCCTCCCTCCGTCCTAATATGAATTAAATGATATGCTCCCCACCAGGGACTGGTCGAAGCCGGGCCGGGTCGTCGTTTTTGGGAACGGTAACGGGAGTAGGGGCCGAATATGAATTAAATAAGACGCCCCATTTACCCAAGTTAATTGTTGGGGGAAGATGTAAAGATCTTTCAAGTGCTCTTTCTAATAATAACAGACAGACAGTAGATAGTCGGGAACGGGAAACGGGAGCTTATATGACTACTTATATGAATTAAATGAAATGCTCCCCACCAGGGACTGGGCGAAACCGGGCCGGGTCAGACAGACAGACAGACAGACAGACAGACAGACAGACAGACAGACAGACAGACAGACAGACAGACAGACAGACAGACAGACAGACAGATAGATCCCCGTCAGGGACTGGGCGAAGCAGGGCCGGGTCAGCTAGTGTATGTGTATATATATATATATATATATATATATATATATATATATATATATATATATATATATATATATATATATATATAAGAGACGTTCATTTGAAATCCGTTCGTGCCGCACCGCGGGTAATTGCATACGTTGAACATGATCATGTCATAGCCATGAGATAAGTACTTATCAATGAATAAAATAGCACGTGCTTATCGTCCCATGATGCATAGGTTCTGTTTCTGACTGTTGAGAAAATAGCCGGGTTGATCCAACATCCGCCCAAAGTAGATCAAAGAGCGGTGGTTCGGTTTCTTGCATTTAAAGGATGTCGACCAGTGGACATTCATCGAAGAATGCAGGCAGCGTACAGTAACAAATGACGACAGTGACAGATTGGGCACGAATGTTTCGGAAAGGACGTCAGTTCACGGCAGATCTTCGACGGAGGGGTCTATCGCATATTGTTGCAACAGAAAAAAACCATCGCTAAAATTGATGCAGCAGTACAGATGAACCGTTGTCGAAGCACGCGTTCGCTAGCGAAAAAATTTGATGTGTCAATTGGGACAATTCAAAATGTCGTTCGTAAGAGATTGCAATATCGGAAGGTGTATTCACAGTGGGTACCACGGAAAAAGAGGAACGCATAGGATGGTGTTTGAACCACTTGCTACGTTACAGAGTGGAGGGTGATGCATTTCTCTTCCGCGCAGTGGCAGGCGATGAATCATAGTGTCACCACTTTGAGCGGAGCAGCAAAAGAGAGAGCATGCAATGGAAGCATGCTGGATCACCAAAAGCCAAAAAATTCAAATTGCAGGTTTCTGCTGGTAAGGTTATGCTGATCGCATTTTTTGACCACGAAGGGCTATTGTTGGCCGACTTTAAAGAACCTGGTGTCAACATCAACTCTACTCATTACTTGCAAACACTAGAAAAGCTGGAAAACGCCACAAAGAATAAACGACCCGGCATGCTTTCTTGCGGTGTGATTTTGTTGCACGATAATGCTCGTCCGCATGGCGCAAAGATTGTGCAGGAAGCATTAGCAAGGAAAAAGTGGGAAATTCTGCAACAGCCAGCCTATAGTCCTGATTAGTCACCATGTGAGTTTCATTTGTTCGGACCTCTAAAACAAAACTCTCAAGGGTCAACGATTTCACACAGATGCAAACGTAATGAACGCAGTAAACACTTGGTTCAGTGAGCAACCACAACCCTTTTTTGCGGAAGGCATTCGCTGCCTACCTAAGCAATGGGATGCTTGCCTGAATGCCTATGGCGACTTCTTCTGACCAACCCATGGTGCATAATTCAATCAAACTGAATGCTTTGTTTAATTCTACCACACTTGTTAACGTTTTTGTCATGTTTTTGTAATAAAGCCATTGGAACGGGTTTCAAATGAACGTCCCTTATATATACATATACTATGCAGATACAAAAATCTACATTTATTTATGTACAAAATTCAACATTTATTCACATACAGCCATGTCATCTTCTTCTGGAACATCGTCATAACTCTCCAAATCGCAAGATCCGGACCCCAATTTTTTGCGACTACAATTCCTGTAGAACCATTAGTCCCAGTCTCTCATTTCCAGCAATGAATCTGTCCTTAAATGAGCATTTCTAGTCCATGTATCCTGCTAATAGTGAATTGGTAACTTTATTTCACATGAATTGACGTATTGAATAACCAGACCCGTTCATTATCAAGTACTCACCAGTGACGTCTGTACTCCGACTGGCCATTCGGCAACAAGTCTCTCATTCTAGCTACCGATCTTAACTATGGATTATTTTACGGATAGGTCTTATATTAAACCGGCTCCGTGACGAAGAGGTTACGGAAGCAGTTCGTAATCCCGTATACCGGATTCGAAACACAATTGTGGACGATTTGGCCGCAAACGGTTTTACGTTGGTTTTTAATGAAATGGTATGGGTGCCGGTCGTTCAGAAAGCAACCGCAAGCTTTCTGAACGTAAACTTGCCCTGGAATCACGAACAGCCAAAAGATGCTGGGGTTGACTGCTACGTCCTGTAAAGGATATGCAACTAACTTTTAGAAAGAACTTATATTAAAAGCATCCTGAAAAAAACGTGCTATGGTTTATTACAGGGGTAGATATTTATTCGGGGAAACATTGTAGATATTTACTTCTCTGCTTTTCCCTTGTTCCTCTCCTCTCAGTCTTGCCAATTGTCACCAAGTTCTCTAATTTATTTCTTCTAATAACGCGTCCAAAACATGTTGATTGTCTACGTTACTAGTCTCCATAATTCCTGCACACAGGTATGCATAACAAAATCCCCACCTTACATTTTTCCAAACGCAGTCAATCACCTAATCTGCATGCCTGTTTGGAAAGTCACGCAAACTACTGCACAGAATAGAGCTCTTTCCAACTGGGGGGGGGGGGGGGGGGGGGGGGGGAACTAAGTGGGACATATCGATGACAAAATAGCTGAACACACAAAATAATTTTTCATCCGCGGATAAGAAAGGTGTATTCCCCCTCTTAGACAGCCACAGCTTGTGAATGTCTGAAGTGTTATTTCTAGGCGACGACATAAATGAGTCATACATCCCCACCCAAGCAGATTGTTACACACAGCTTACAAAGTTCGGGCGTAGCACTTAGTAATGTCGGATATAGAAAAGCGTGTCGTTTACATACAATGGTTATTTGTATTCGCATGATATTTGTGTGCGTTAGCTGTTGTGACGTTTCTAACGTCACGAAATATAAACAGTGTTTACACACACGTCTTCCGGTTTATTCTGCGTTTACTGACCTGTGTATTAGTGTCCAGGTCATGTGATCCGTGAGGTCAGCATGACCAACTGAATAAGAACGCTCGTTCTTAAACCTCCGATGTGCTGGTGCCGAGGTAGCGGGTTCAACCCCTACACCGGTCAGATAGACTAAAATGTTGACTTTCGTCCTTGACTTGTAGACGTAAATTACAAGTACCTCTGAAGTAGAAGTGGGTTCGCCTGATGGCGAGGGACACTAATAATATGGAAAGCTAATATACACGTAACAATCAGTGCAGTGCACTAGAAGTAGTAGCACAGTAGCCGGTGTTTGGGCTACACTTGACTTCAAAACGAGCGGGAACATATGTGAGCCCTGACAATGGCTTGCCTCTATCGCAGTGAGATTTGTGTAGAGCCTTTACTCCGACCTGGTACCAAAGTTCCATCTCCATGGAAATGGTGTTACAGAGTTGTGTATCCCCCTTCCATGTTCAGAAGCTAATGCAGTGTGCAGGATAGGTCACGGAACCTGTAGCCAGGTCGTGACTGAGTACATCAAATACTGGCTGGGCTGAGATGTGGCCAGGATTAGAAATGTGATCCATTTGCGAGCTATCTGAAGATGCTTTCTAGATTTTTGGACTCGATATGTTTACTACATAGATCCAGTTTTAACATACGGTTGCAAATCTTGAGCAGTTAGTAAAGAGGCGAAAATATCTTAAGAAGCCTTGGAGATGTGGTTTTATAGCAGAATGCTGAAAATTCGTTGGACAGCCAAAATGAGCAATATTTACATTATGAGGGAGTTTATATCGCAAAGACAACTAATCACAAACATCAGACAGAAGCAGTCATAATTGTTTGCCACATTAAGATAAGGCAAAAACTGGAACATTTGTGGCAAGCGGAAAGATTTGTTGAGTTAGAGATAGAGCATGAGAAAATTCTTCAGTCTTGTGTCATGGCACTTAAACTAATCAAGACATGCCATGATACATGCCGTTAGAGGTCGCAATTTGCGGAGAGGCATTATCGCCCACGCCAGCCTGCAAGGCACTAGATGGATGTTTACAACTTTAAGTAGCTTGTCTCATACTAAACAATGGTGTAAAAGGGAACAGGGTCGACTTCATTGTACCGGGTTTTATCCCATTTGCTCTGTCTCTTTCCGTATGTATTGTTTGAATAAAGCACCAACTCCGTAGCTCCACCGAGGACCCCAGGAGTCTCGACAAAACTGCACTCGTAAACCGAAAGACGTAGCCCGAAATCGAACGCACAACATTCGGCGAGCGAGAACCATTTCGCAACTCAGACTTCCTGCCGTATGCTATGAATTATTATTATTATGCTTTCTTGTAAACGTCATTCTATTTGTATTTATATTACCTATATTTCGACTTGTGTTTGCATTCATATTGTCGCTAGCCGTAGGCGTATTAAAACATAACAGCATTCTGTCCCTACACACAATTTGTCACAAACGTATTGTTAAGCTTCACACAGCTGTACAGCTTCAATCCAATTACATCTTTGGTGTCAGCTGTACAGAATAGATCATTGTATCGTATTAGTTAGTTAGTTGCATATCCTTTACAGGACGTCACAGTCTATACCAGTATTGTTTGGCTGTTTGTGATGTCTTGGCAAGTTTTACGTTCAGTAGTTTGCCATTGCTTTCTGAACGACCGGCACTCATACCATTGAAAGACAACCAACGCAGGGCGGTCTGCTTCCAAATCGCCCACAGCTGTGTTTCGAACGTGGTAGGCGGGACTACGAACTGCGTTCGTAAGCCTGTCCCCACATTCTCCGGCGTGTGTATGGTGTGCTTGTATGTAGTGCCATAAAGTCACGGATTACGCTAATGTTCTGATATTGCCGTAGGAATGGAGAAGTCGTACTTTCCGCTTTCAATCATTCCTGCCTTGTTTTGTTTTTTTCTTTTCAGACCTCAGCTTGGATCTAGTCTGAGACAAGCAATTCCCCATGCTTAAAAATCCAAAGAAATCGGAAACTGGAAATTAACATACAAAACAGATATTGTGGAGTACTTATATTTTTCTGATTGTGAGAAGTATATTTTGTATTTATGATTATGCGTATGTGTTTATGGGGGATGCGATAAAGTAATGGCCACATGACTGTCGTATGTTCGAATCCGCATCGACATATTGGGAAGATATAATGGCCAACGTGATACCGGCCACATCACACTGATAGGTCATTTGACCAACTAAATTATGTGTCTGTAAGCCAGCATATAACAGGTAAAATAAAGACCCCTTTTTCGTGCCATTAGGCCTGTTGGACTTATTGTCCTAGTCCTATATTTGGACCAATCGGCATTCGATGGGTGATGTGGTTAAAATCATGTCTACCGCCTTTATGTCCCACGAATATCCCTGGTACCCATTTTAATCCGCGTTGACCAGATCGGTGTAAAAAGGAAGCCTCGTCTTGAAGGAGATTCGAATGCAGCACCAGCTCGTCGGCAAGCACAAGTACTAGCCGTTGTGTTACCGCTGCTTAATCTGGTCTATTAAGCACAAAAGTAAATAAAAGAATCCTTTTCAATTTTTAAGGCGTAAATGTGAGCCGGCCGCTCAGATAGCAATGGCAAACTACTGAGCGTAATCTTGCCACGAAATCAACAGCGGTGAAATGCTGGAGTTGACAACGATGTCCTGTAATAGGATATGCGAAAAAATGGGTAAATGGTGATAGCGCTTTATTATTATAAATCACCCGGCACTCGATGTCGCACTCGATTATCGCTTATAACATTTCCTGGGCCAGTCTGAAATTCCCTGTCAGTTGGAACGAAAACTCCACGCTTCGATAGGGATTCAGTCACGAGACCACACAAAACATTGTCGTCAAGCAACAGATTCAGACAGTCGACCATAGTCTAAAATAAACTTGTCGCGACGAAGTGAGAATGTCACGTGGCCATATACGAACAATTAGATTGGATGAAATGTTCCGCATACAAGATAAGCAATTTAAAAGCTTGCAGTAGTGCTTTGCAGGTACATTTGCCTTGTGGCTGCTAGGTTTATATTCTCAATATTCTCATTACCCTTGCTTAACGTGCACAGAACTAATTAATTAAAGGCTGTTTGAAATGTCGAAACCAAAGTTAGCTAGTGGTTTTCTGGGCGGGCAGCCCAAATTTAGCGAGATAAAGCTGAAAACTGACAGTCATAAAGATGCTGAGTTCCGTGTTATTGCAGACAACAACGTTGTAATTAAGATGAAGACGGGTCAACCTACAAAGGTAAGCATTTGTTTCTCAACTAAAATGATACTCATTCTTTCTTTCTTTGTTTTAATTGCATTCTTTTCATTGGTTATCTTCTTCCTGTTTTTACATAGTTGTCTTTCTTTTATTTCCACTGCCTGTTTACCTAACAGTAAACCGATCGATATTTCAACCAGTCAGTCAAATATCTATTAATAAATTATTTAATCAATCGATTAGTTAATCTGCTTACTTAGCTGTGGGATCCACCCCACACCCTTATACTAAACATTAAGGCATCACTGTACCGATTACTCTACATCCCTATCAATTGAGCTACTTTACTTATCGATGTTTCTGTAAGTAGTGCATGCATACACATAATATGTTGATGCCAGTATTATTATTATTATTATGTTATTATTATTATTATTATTATTATTATTATATGAACATTTCCTGGGCCAATCTGAAATCGCGATTTTGCTTCGAACTCTAGTAACAGAAAAATTGGCGGGAGGCAAGGTTTCTCAATGTTAGTACCAGATCTTATCTTCCGAAAAGTAAACATGGCAGACATACACTGTTTATGGTCACAATCACAAGATCATACATGAAAACCAACCTCGGTTTAGAAGAGGCAAGACATTGAGCTACTGAATTATTGGTGTAACTTCTGTCTAAGGACACAATTCTTTTCATAATTAAACACACATGTATTATTTGGCGCTCATAAAACTTAAAGAGACTGGAAGGCGCACTAGACAACATAAAAATGTTAAGGAATAGTTACCGACCGAGATTCCAACCTATCACCTCCAATTGACGACAGCGCCGATAGTTGTGGGTTTGTGTGGATGATACTAAGATAATGAAGACTCATTTTATAGGTGTGTTTAGTTGGTCATGCTTCGAAGTACTCTTGTTCCTGCAGCGAGGCGCCGTTGTTATTTGGAGGTGACAGGTTCGAATCCCGGTACTATAGCTTTAAAACTATATGTTGTTTAATGCGTCCTCTAGTCTCTACTTCCTTCTTCTACTTCTATGAGAGCCAAACAATACTTGTTTGTTTATTTGTGAACTGTCTTAGTGGCCTCAAACGGCTCCCCAATTGATATTTCTGTGTAACACAAATCTTTTACTCTGTTCATCAGAGGCTGGCCAAGTGGCTAAGAATGCCGGGTTCTCCTTGTTAGACCCGGGTTCGAATCCTCGGTAAGGGTTGGATTTTTTTCTGTCGGGGGAAAAACAGAAAACTCTTAACTGCACAATTCGCGACAACTGTACAAGCCAGGCGGCCTTAATTCCTCAGACTTAAAACCCCACTGCCCTACACGGCAAGGTACTATAGACTGTAGATGACAGAACATCACATATAATCAGATGTCAATCAACTATTCGAAAGATTACAGTGATTTTTAAAATCACGATTGCATCTAGGATTCACTCCCCTTTCGCTATCATAATGGTATATGACTCATATCTTGACCTCATTATAACATCCTGTTTAACCATGAGTTCAGCAGCAGTGGGGGGAAAAAAACACTATAGCGATACATCATTCATGTTTGACGGTGTATCATTGTGTATCAGACACTGTCGGCAACTTCCACTGGGCGGTTACCATGTGGGGTTTACTTTCCTTATATGCAGTTATTTGAATTCGACTGTTAGTGGCTTCATGGTGCCCATATCACTAGTAATTCGTGGTTGGGTAATAGTTAGTACATCGTACATACATCAGTCACGACATAAGTAATATGTCGTAACTGGGTAGTAGTTAATATATCGTATATACCTACATATACAACTACTACTGCGACTACAACTACTCTTTCTGCTGCTACTACTTCTTCTGCTACTACTGTTGCTCCTACTACAACTGATACTACTGCTGCTGCTGCTGCTACTACTACTACTACTACTACTACTACTACTACTACTACTACTACTACTACTAGTATTAGTAGTAGTAGTAGTAGTAGTAGTAGTAGTAGTAGTAGTAGTAGTAGTAGTAGTAGTAAAATGTACAGATCCAATCGTCAATCCGAATATATATATATATACATATATTTAAAGCCGTCCATACAACTTGTCCTGGCATCGAACTATTGATTTGACGCAGGCTACAAGCATTTTCTTGATAATTGTCAAAATTGTGAGTACATAGAAATCGGTGAGGAAAGGAACTGATCATCCTAACTTATTATTAAATTAAATTGTTGCGTATCCCTTACCGGACGTTGCAGTCAACACCAGCATTTTTCATTCAGCTGCTGATGATGTACTAGGCAAGTGTTACGTTCAGTAGTTTGCCATTGCTTTCTGAACGACCGGCTCCCATACCAGCATGTTATAACACAACGCGACACGGTCTGCTACACAAATCGTTCGCGGCTGAGCTTCGAACGCCTGGTACCCGGCTAACGAACCGCGTTCGCAAGCCTTTGGCCACGGAGATCGGTTAACTTCAGCAAATGTCTAGTTGTCATTTTACCAAATCCTTATATATAACTAACTATATAACTAACACCTATATATAACTTATTATACCGTAACCTAATATACTCTATTGATATAAAAATGAAGGTCTACCGGTTTACATTTCTGAGTGACTAACATGGGATGTCTATTAGCTTTTCTATTTTGTGCAGAGAACTGATTGCTTGGGAATGTGACCTGTGCTGGCGACGCGCCCGCTTCGAACACAAAATCAACGGTATCGATTCCCCGTAACCAGATAATTGAAGTTTGCGTTCAGTGGTAGAAAGCAAAGCTGACAGGAAGTGAACTTGTCACACCCACCTAGTAAAGTTTGACCTAGTTGATCATTAGTGTTTCACACCTTTCATACGGCCATTCTCAAACTTGTGTCGAATCAGGACCCCGTTACTTGTGCAATAAAGTTTGTGAGGGTCCTTGTGAGGTTTTGTCTGCTGCGTAGATAAGTTGGTTTGCGCGCGTTTCATTCACATAGAAAAAATATTGTCAAATGAATGCTGTGAAAATAAACATGGCATATTACCATGTTATGAGGCAGGCGGACAGGCAGGCAGACACACACAGAGACACTCACGCATGCATAAACACATAAATACATACATGTATACACACATCAAATACTCCGACAGAGAGAGGGGAGAGAGAGAGAGAGAGAGAGAGAGAGAGAGAGAGAGAGAGAGAGAGAGAGAGAGAGAGATGTGCCCTACATTGTATTTATGTTCCCAAATTCCAAATTAATCAACTGTACCACTTCCCTCATACCTACACTAAAACTAGACAACACCATTGGCTTGCCGTCATGTGCACCGTACTTTGAATGCTTGACTGATTTACAATGAACCCAGTGAAGCGTGCATAATCATTTCCCGCCCACCCCTCGTAATAGTAACTTATGACCATGGTGGCATAGTGTTCATGACGACAGTGATAGGGTTCAATCATCAGCAGAGACGAGACTGTGTTTTTCCCCTATCAGTACAACTCTAGGAAGAGCGGCTGGCCAAGTGGCTAGAACGCCGGACTCTCCTTCCGGAGACCGGGTTCGATCCCTCGGTAAGGTGTGGGATTTTTTTTTCTGTCGGGGGCAAAAAGAAAATCCTAACCTGCACAGTTCGCGGCGACTGCACTAGCCAGGCGGCCTTAATTCCTCAGGCTCAAAGACCCCTCTGCCATACACCGCAAGGTACTATATTGACAGTAAATGACAGTAAAACTCTAGAAGGGTTGAACCAGCCTCATAAAAATATGTACTAGAAAATTCGCAGAATGTTCTGGGAAGGGATAGTTAGAAACATATCATTAGAGTCGCGGTAGCATAGTGGCTAAACACTCGGTGGTCAGGGGTTCAATCCGCATCCGGGCGTTGGACATTTTTAAAATTGATCTGACCCCCGAGGTCGACCAACCTTACAATGTGTACCAAAAATAGCTTGAGAAACAAAGGCGACGGGCGTGATGTTGACTATACCCCCCTTCGAGTGTCCATTGGTGGATAAAGGTATGGGCTAGCACCATTTTCCAATCGCACCTTAAGGTGTGTAAACTGTCTTTTACTTACTGTAAACGTGTTCATTGGAAATTAATATGGTGGCCTTCTCTTACCTTTCACACCAGGATAACAGAGAGATACACTATATAACGCTTGAATTAAAAAAAAGAAAGAACAATACCACAATACCTCCATGCAAAAACAATCAATATAATGTTATGATAAATGACACTTTTTCATACATATTATTACAAACACGCGCACTGGTGTATTTATTTCCACATGTTTGTATTATAGTAAATTTCGACTAACTTAACAATCTTCAGGCAACATTTCTATATCACATTAACTGAGCAAATAATCGTAGATAGTGTAAGAAGCCAAGAGTACTAAGACTAACTCGATTGCAAGCGCATTCGTGTAAATGACCCAAAGCCAGGAAATTACAGAAAACGAAAATGAACAAATTGCAGACACTACCCGTCAGAAATATTTATCATAAGTCCTATTCTTTCGGAACTACTCATAGACCAGTTGAATGGATCTTGAGGCATCTACTGTGGGGTAAGGGCCACACATTGAGAAGCACTGTTAGAATGTTTGCTATGCGATTATGTTTACTTAGACTACGTTTTAAAGTGTGGTGCGGCAAGTGAATCATGACGACCTGAATTTACCGGGAGTCACTTTTATGTGGGGTCTTACGTCCTAGAAAAGTCCTGATTGTTGGTAACTGTTATCAATAAACTTCGTCTTCTTCTTCATTGAGACATAAATACCACATGATTACTACATGTCTATTAAATTACTATTATTTGACTACATCATGACTACTATTTGACTACTGCATTACTACTACTTGACTAATGCATGACTACTACTTGAGAACTGCATGACTACTACCTGACTATTACTTTACTACTACATGACTACTACTTGACTACAATATGAACACAACTTGATTACTGTATGACTACTACCTCACCATTACTTTACTACTTCGATTCTACTACTTGACTACTACACGATTACTATATGTCTACTACACGACTATACGTGATTACTACTTAAATTACTACATGACTGTTATATTATTACTGCTTGACTACATGACTACTACATGATTATTACATGACCTCTACATGACTAACACTTGACTACTACGTGATTACGATGTGACTATTATTTGACAACTACATAACTTCCATTTGACTACTGCATAACTACCACTTGATTACTATTTGACTACTGTTTGACTACTAAGTAATTACTACTTGACAACTACATAACTACTACATGGCTACTATAATACTACTACGTTAAGCTATATGACTACTAAGGACACTTACTATGTTTTATAATTCCGTGATAATCAAATAACAGTGTGCCTGTTGGTTACTTCACACACTACAAACTTGCCCTTATACTAATGAGTTTAGTTTAGTTTAGTCGATGGATCAACATCACGGCACACGAGTGCAACCCATAAGTGCTCCGTTCTCCTCCTAACTCAAACCTGAGTCTGGAGAAACTCAGCTCAGTGCATGAACTCCGTATCACCGGCAAGGCTTCTGAAATACTTTGGGTAGATTTTAAACTCAAAATTTTGCCCGGGCAGCGCCGTTAGGCTAAACTTTTTCGATTTCCAACTGCCAAGGGATTTTTTACGTGCGCAACAATACAGACGGGCGTCCGATCTTACTACCCAGGGACCAAGGGAAATTTTTATTACTAGAAGTCCACTAGAAAAAATCCTGGTCATCACCGGGGCTTGAACCCGGGACCTCCAGCACTCAAGGAGGACACCATACCTCGAGACCACGCAGCCCCCCACCCATATACTATTGAAAGTGCTTTCACCATACATGTCAACGTTGTTTCCTGAGGAGTAAAGATTAGTGGTCAGTGGAATCGTGGTAGAGATGGTTCTGTTCGTATTTAGTGATTGGTGGGTTGGCTGGTTGGTTGATTGGCTGATTGCTTATCGGTTAGTTGATTGGTTCATTGGTAAGTTCGTTGTTTGATTGGTTAGTTGTTTGGTTGAATGGTTGGTTGGTTGGTTGGTTGGTTTATTGGTTTGCTGGTTGGTTGTTTACGAGTTAGATGAATGGTTGTTGTTGGTTAGTTAGTTGGTTGGTTGGATGGTTGTTGGTTGGTTTGTTGGTTATTGGTTGGTTGGCTGTTTGATTCGTTCCCAACTGCGGAGAGGCATATTAAGAGGCATATCCACTTCCCAACCGTAGAGATGCATATCCCATATGCAGACAGGTCTATGATTCAGCACAACACGTGCAGTCCAGGTGCGCTTAGGCCTAGGTTGCTATTGTTTCCTCTACAGGCAATAGGGATTTCATGTGAACAAACTCCAACTCAATCCACAGGACGAATTTTCAACTGTCAAAAGTAATATACTGCATATGTATTTGTACCACTTTGGTTTTATAATACAAGTTTTCAGACGACACTTTGTGTATATGTTTCTTGTACATTTTAGTATTTAAACAGTTTACATGTGGGTTTATGTGTGGGTTTTGTGGAGGTGGGGAGGAGGAATTGCATTTATGATATCATTTTTGAAAAGTTATTCCAAAGCTCTGATGCTTAAAGATATAATGCGTAAATTAACAAAGCGAGAAGTAAATTGGCAAGCTTTATTAAAACACAATTACAGTAGCAAAATGGGCATTACGACAAAGCTTATCAGTTCCGCTTCTTGTGTCGTTGATGTACTTATTGTATTTGTACATCTTTACGAGAGTTTCAACAGTTTCACTTTCTCATCGTCACCCGTCCCCGGAACTGTTATTAATTTGTTTCCCTTTTCGTCTTTATTGCTTGTGTCGTTTTTACTTTCGCAACGCCCATTTTGTGAGATATGATTGTGCTCTAGTAAAACTTAACAATTCTACTTCTCGTGTTCGTTGGTCTCATCATCAAGTGTCTTGCCAGCTGGCGTAGGCGTTCATGGCTCTCTACAGATCTCGGTCTGTGGTGTTCTGGGTCAACTCTGCTGATGATATTCCTCCATGCCACCATCTCAATCCACCAAGCATCATTTCTCTTGGTCCGCCTCTGTTTCTCTTCCCCTTGACCTTTCCCCGAAGTCACAATGTTCCCCAATGCCTCTCTTCTTATTACATGGCCAAACAAAGCTGTTTGTCTCATTCCTTTTGATGAATATAATCGTCTAGTTTCATTAGCCTCTTTCAGGCAGCTGTTAGTTACTCTGGCAGTCCAAATAATTCGCAACATTCGTCTAAAAAACCACACCTCTGTTGCGTCCACGTTCTTCCTAATTTGTTCATTTACTTTCCAAGACTCACTGCCATACAGCAAAACAGGTTTTTCGTTGGTCTACTTATTATATGTTTGAAGTTTGGCAAATTTCATTTATTATGCTAAAACAATTTGGCCATGTGCCCCAACATTGCTACATGTTTTACCAATTATCCCACAGAAAGAATTTATCTGGCCAGGGACGCCATGAACTCAATCATCTCATCATCATATAGCTAGTCCTTTGCAGAACGTGGCTCTCATTATGGCCCGCTGTAAAGATTCTCTGATTTGTTGCCAGTTCCCTTGCCTGAAACATTGTTATACCCTGTGCCTTCAGTGTCTTCTTGCTGGTCCCTGACTCTTCTGTCAAGATGTCTTCCCTCAGTGTGTTTTCCACGCCACCATGACGTTTAATATGGCCAGACTTTTCAAAACATGATATTGTTTTTGAGCCAGTTTTCTTGAATGTTAAGATCCTGTAGAATATTTGTGCTTGCCTTATTCTTGGTCTACGATATTCTAAGAACTTGTCTGTAACAATTAAGCTCACAAGCCCACATAGCGAAAAGGTCCACGACTCACATCCAAATGTTGCCATTGAAACGATGCTTGTTCTAAATAAAATACTTTGATTTGTGTTGCTGGTGGTGTACCATAGATTCATTATACTGTATAACCGTTACTATTAAACTCCTAATACGGGTATTTTCCCCAATCATTCCAAAGAAAGCATGTAAACATTATAAAATAACACGAAGTAATGCGCTTTACAGAATACAATTACGGAAAAAGTAGGACGTTGCGATGTCTAGCCTTCATCAGCAAGCGTCCTATGTTTTCCGTAATAGTGTTCCGTAAAGTTGCATTACTTAGTTTTATTTTTTATTGTTTACATTTTCACAGCTTGGCCATAGTTCCACTAATTTTATTAATACTTTAACAAAGAAAGTATGTGACTTAATTAGTGACGCCGTGAACCCAAATTGATTGTAAACCACTGTGTATGGTGATGCATCCATGGATGGTTGTTTATTTTGTGTAGAATCCGGTAACAATATGTTTTAAAACATTCCGTTCTATTCAAGTTAATCTAACAGGACAGATCTTTTGAATAAGAAACAATCGGTTATCAAGCATTTAAGCGCGTAACATGAACGGATAGGGGTCGACTTAGCTGTTGTGTTTAGCAAGCATTAGTCACGTGAGATTCGTCTCTGGTGTCGGACTCATATTCCGGTGATGTTGTGTGCATTAAAAGTGTTTCGTCCCGTCAGCTGGGACATTCACACGCACACATACACACATATATAGACAGGCAGGCAGGTAAGCAGGCAGGCAGGCAGGTACGTAGGTAGATTAGGTAGGTAGGTAGGTAGGTTGGTTGGTAGGTAGGTAGGTAGGTAGGTAGGTAGGCAGGCAGTTGGTAGGTAGGTATGTAGGTAGGCAGGTGGGTAGGTAGGTAGGTAGATAGGTAGGCAGATACATACATTGGCGCATAATTACACACGTACGGACTAGCACACAATAACACACACACACACACACACACACACACTAGTCCACAATAACACATATATACACATTTCAACACTTTATATATATATATATACACATACACGCACGCACGCACGCACGCACGCACACACACACACACACACACACACACACACACACAGCCAGCACATACATATCGCAGCCACTAATATACAGATAATTCCAACTGTTTCTAGAATACCAATGCTTTTCTTATTTGACGGCCTGCTACTCTTAGTGAATTGTGTTTAAAGAAGAACACTTTCTTCGGGTCACGATTTCAGAAGACGGTTAAGTTAACTGCATTATCCTTAACATGACGTTGCAATAAACTCCAGCTTTTTTTAATTCTTGGGCAAGTTTACGTTCAGTAATTTGCCATTGATTTCTGAACGACCCGCACTCATACAAAAGACGGTATGTGCAGAAAATACCTTCTATAGTAGTGGGTGGTTGTAAATTCATAGCTGGGACAGTTATACATAAAGTGCACCATAGATCGAAAAACACTGCCAGACTTGTAAATATAATTGTGCGTACAACCGACGTGTTCAGAAAGTAAATGTCCGTTGACTGGGTTTTTTTTTTTATGTGGAAATACTTTGACAGCTTTCCATTTGGGCAAATGATATAAACGCCGCTGTGGTGCAGTGGTAACACAGTGGCTAACACAATGTCTAACACAGCGGCTAACAGGAGTGGCTAACAGGAGTGGCTAACACAGTGGCTTAACAGAGTGGCTAACACAGTGGCTTAACAGAGTGGCTTACCCAGTGGCTAACACAGCGGCTAACACAGTGGCTAACACAGTGGCTAACAGGAGTGGCTAACAGGAGTGGCTAACACAGTGGCTAACACAGTGGCTTAACAGAGTGGCTAACACAGTGGCTTAACAGAGTAGCTTACCCAGTGGCTAACACAGCGGCTAACACAGTGGCTAACACAGTGGCTAACAGGAGTGGCTAACACAGTGGCTTAACAGAGTGGCTTAACAGAGTGGCTAACACAGTGGCTTAACAGAGTGGCTAACCTAGTGGCTTAACACAGTGGCTAATACAGCGGCTAACACAATGACTAACACAGTGGCTAACACGGTCGCTAACACAGTGGCTAACACGGTCGCTAACACAGTAGCTAACACAGTAGCTAACACAGTGGCTAACACGGTCGCTAACACAGTGGCTAACACGGTCGCTAACACAGTGGCTAACACGGTCGCTAACACAGTGGCTAACACGGTCGCTAACACAGTAGCTAACACGGTCGCTAACACAGTGGCTAACACAGTAGCTAACACAGTGGCTAATACAGCGGCTAACACAATAACTAACACAATGACTAACACAGCGGCTAACACAGTGGCTAACACAGTAGCTAACACAGTGGCTAATACAGCGGCTAACACAATAACTAACACAGTGGCTAATACAGCGGCTAACACAATGACTAACACAGCGGCTCTAACACTGTGGCTAACACGGTCGCTAACACAGTGGCTAACACGGTCGCTAACACAGTGGCTAACACGGTCGCTAACACAGTGGCTAACACGGTCGCTAACACAGTGGCTAACACGGTCGCTAACACAGTAGCTAACACGGTCGCTAACACAGTGGCTAACACGGTCGCTAACACAGTAGCTAACACGGTCGCTAACACAGTGGCTAACACAGTAGCTAACACAGTGGCTAATACAGCGGCTAACACAATAACTAACACAGTGGCTAATACAGCGGCTAACACAATGACTAACACAGCGGCTCTAACACGGTCGCTAACACAGTAGCTAACACGGTCGCTAACACAGTGGCTAACACAGTAGCTAACACAGTGGCTAATACAGCGGCTAACACAATGACTAACACAATGACTAACACAGCGGCTAACACAGTGGCTAATACAGCGGCTAACACAGTGGCTAATACAGCGGCTAACACAGTGGCTAACACAGTGGCTAATACAGCGGCTAACACAGTGGCTAATACAGCGGCTAACACAATGACTAACACAGTGGCTAATACAGCGGCTAACACAGTGGCTAATACAGCGGCTAACACAATGACTAACACAATGACTAACACAGCGGCTAACACAGTGGCTAATACAGCGGCTAACACAATAACTAACACAGTGGCTAATACAGCGGCTAACACAATGACTAACACAGCGGCTAACACAATGACTAACACAGCGGCTAACACAATGACTAACACAGCGGCTAACACAATGACTAACACAGCGGCTAACACAATGACTAACACAGCGGCTAACACAATGACTAACACAGTGGCTAATACAGCGGCTAACACAATGACTAACACAGCGGCTCTAACACTGTGGCTAACACGGTCGCTAACACAGTGGCTAACACGGTCGCTAACACAGTGGCTAACACGGTCGCTAACACAGTGGCTAACACGGTCGCTAACACAGTGGCTAACACAATGACTAACACAGTGGCTAATACAGCGGCTAACACGGTCGCTAACACAGTGGCTAACACGGTCGCTAACACAGTGGCTAACACGGTCGCTAACACAGTGGCTAACACGGTCGCTAACACAGTGGCTAACACGGTCGCTAACACAGTGGCTAACACAATGACTAACACAGTGGCTAATACAGCGGCTAACACAATGACTAACACAGCGGCTCTAACACGGTCGCTAACACAGTGGCTAACACAGTAGCTAACACGGTCGCTAACACAGTGGCTAACACAGTAGCTAACACGGTCGCTAACACAGTGGCTAACACGGTCGCTAACACGGTCGCTAACACAGTGGCTAACACAGTAGCTAACACGGTCGCTAACACAGTGGCTAACACGGTCGCTAACACAGTGGCTAACACAGTGGCTAACACAGTGGCTAACACGGTCGCTAACACAGTGGCTAACACGGTCGCTAACACGGTCGCTAACACAGTGGCTAACACAGTAGCTAACACGGTCGCTAACACAGTGGCTAACACAGTAGCTAACACAGTAGCTAACACAGTAGCTAACACAGTGGCTAACACAGTGGCTAACACAGTAGCTAACACAGTAGCTAACACAGTGGCTAACACAGTAGCTAACACGGTCGCTAACACAGTAGCTAACACAGTAGCTAACACGGTCGCTAACACAGTGGCTAACACAGTAGCTAACACAGTAGCTAACACAGTAGCTAACACAGTGGCTAACACAGTGGCTAACACAGTGGCTAACACAGTAGCTAACACAGTGGCTAACACAATGACTAACACAGCGGCTCTAACACTGTGGCTAACACGGTCGCTAACACAGTGGCTAACACAGTAGCTAACACAGTAGCTAACACGGTCGCTAACACAGTGGCTAACACAGTAGCTAACACAGTAGCTAACACAGTAGCTAACACAGTGGCTAACACAGTAGCTAACACAGTGGCTAACACAGTAGCTAACACAGTAGCTAACACAGTAGCTGACACAGTAGCTAACACAGTAGCTAACACAGTGGCTAACACAGTAGCTAACACAGTAGCTAACACAGTAGCTAACACAGTGGCTAACACAGTAGCTAACACAGTGGCTAACACAGTAGCTAACACAGTAGCTAACACAGTAGCTAACACAGTGGCTAACACAGTAGCTAACACAGTGGCTAACACAGTGGCTAACACAGTGGCTAACACAGTGGCTAACACAGTGGCTAACACAGTAGCTAACACAGTGGCTAACACAGTGGCTAACACGGTCGCTAACACAGCGGCTAACACAGTGGCTAACACGGTCGCTAACACAGCGGCTAACACAGTAGCTAACACAGTGGCTAACACAGTGGCTAATACAGTGGCTAACACAGTAGCTAACACGGTCGCTAACACAGCGGCTAACACAGTAGCTAACACAGTGGCTAACACAGTGGCTAACACAGTGGCTAACACAGTAGCTAACACGGTCGCTAACACAGTGGCTAACACAGCAGCTAACACAGTGGCTAACACAGTGGCTAACACAGTGGCTAACACAGTAGCTAACACGGTCGCTAACGCAATGGCTAACACAACGACTAACACATTTATCTATGGAGTCGGTGGTTGTTGGGAATGTCCATGGCCAAATGGTTACACCGTCTGCCTTGCGCTCCAAAGCTTCTTGTGGGTTCGATTCCGGGCTACGACATTCGGTTCACGAGTGCAACTGTAACGGAGACTCCTGGGGGTCGTCGCTGTGGCTACTGATTTCGTGCTCTGTGCGACGCTTTCGGCAGGCATCCCCGTGGAAAGAGATTGAGCCATATGGGATCAAACCCGGTGCAATATGTGTGTAAAACACACCCATAAATGAATATGTATAACATGTATGATTCTGGTATACACACTTAAACCCCCGCCGGTGTTAAGAAGTGTGTGTCCTGTTCTGAAATTCTCATTGTGTGATCTTTAGGAGGAGACTGGAGGACTAATGGGGATATATGTGTACAACGAAACAGATCCTTAACACAAAACAGTTTTGATAACGAGTTTAAATGTATACGCAACGAAAGAGCATCATGAAAAGAATGTAGTAACGCTTTTGTGTAGATACATGCGGTAAGAATATCTTTCAACAAATACGTACTGAAACTGTTAACTAAGACATCTTGTGTTTCCGTTCAGCAATTGCTGGTAACCTGTGTGGAACACGGTGAAGGATTGGCTTGTGCAGTATAATCTTAAGCTTGCATTTTGTATCGACAAGTATTCCTTTCCGGCCGAGGTTGTCATGGTACAGATAATAAGTAATGAGTAGCACATACTTAAGCAGCCGTCACTTAAATGTGTTAGTTATTTATGGAAGTTCGTGTACAACGCTTTTAAGTGGATTTGTTTGCACTCTGTGTGTGTGTGTGTGTGTGTGTGTGTGTGTGTGTGTGTGTGCGTGTGTGTGTGTGTGTGTGTGTGTGTGAGAGAGAGAGAGAGAGAGAGAGAGAGAGAGAGAGAGAGAGAGAGAGAATAAACAAACAAACTTTATTTTGAAAGGATTAAGAATTAGGTACGCTGCCATTGTTTGCCATTGTGCCCCTCTTATTTATCTGCTCTTATAAGTTAATTCATTGATACATCACTTATGAAACTAATTTTAGACAACAATAGCAGTATGTATTATAAGCGCATTAAAAGTGTGCAATAATAAATAGTAACACGACTCACTAAAAAAATTTGTGACGTGACGATTATAATTAGGGTTAGGGTGAGAGAGCAAGAGATTGAGAAAGTTCGAGAGCGCCAGAGAACCAGAGCGATAGAGAGTGAGCCTGAAAGAAAGATACAGAGAGAAACAGCGCGAGAAAGATTGAGAGATACAGATGGAGAGAGAGAAAGAGGTCTAGAGGGATAGAGATTTGAGAGATATATAGTGAGTTACGGAGAGACAAAGAGAGGTAGAGGTAAATCACAGAGAGATACAGATGGCGAGAGCGAGCGCGAAATACAGACACAAATAGAGATAGAGGCGAGATATATACAGATAGAGAGAAAGAAAGCACGGAAGAATAGAACGAGAGAGAGAGAGAGAGAGAGAGAGAGAGAGAGAGAGAGAGAGAGTACACAAGATACGTTTGTTGGATATATTGTTAAGCTACGTCTTGTGTGTTGACATTAATTCAATACATCACAAATCATTGTAAAAATAAACCGCACTCGCGAACGGCATGACGAAGTGCAAAACCATACCACGAGCTTCTCATTGCGGGCAGACCACCTCACCACAAACACCCCGAAGCTAATGTAATATTATAAATTAATATATTTGTTTAAAAATTGCCAGCAGCAATATAAGGATAAAGAATCGTTCCTCTTGTTCTCCCGTGTTGTGGGCAATTCTTAAGTTAGCCGTTTTGATAGTTTTCTGTACCTTTTTCTCACAGTTTAGAATCTTCTCGATGTTATAGCTCCACTCTCTGTCCAGCTACGTGTCCATTGCGAACTTTAGGTCAAAGTATGTGGTTAGCCGCCCCCTTCCCCTCCCCCCATCTTTTCTTCGGTGGTAGCTTCTCACAGGAAAGAGTTTGTTAGAGTGTATGTACCATCATCAAGGAAGAGAGAAAGTACGGGAGCTCCATGGCCGTTGAGATTCGCTAGGATGATATTTGGTTGTGAATCATCTAAAAACTGTTAGTTTTAACTCCGATGTTTTGGTGGTCAGGTCGTTTAACACATGAAAATGGCTTGCATCCATTCGGATGAAGCTGATGTTTAGACTTTTTTCCCGACCTGGTACCAAAATATCGTGCACATGAGGTTGTTACAGAACTATCCCTCTGTAAGCTCTGAAACACATGAGGTTGTTACAGAACTATCCCTCTGTAAGCTCTGAAACACATGAGGTTGTTACAGAACTATCCCTCTACTCTGTAAGCTCTGAAACACATGAGGTTGTTACAGAACTATCCCTCTGTAAGCTCTGAAACACATGAGGTTGTTACAGAACTATCCCTCTGTAAGCTCTGAAACACATGAGGTTGTTACAGAACTATCCATCCCTCTGTAAGCTCTGAAACACATGAGGTTACAGAACTATCCCTCTGTAAGCTCTGAAACACATGAGGTTGTTACAGAACTATCCCTCTACTCTGTAAGCTCTGAAACACACGAGGTATGTAACACTATACAAGAGCTTTACCTCTATGGAGAGGTATATTAGGGTGTAACTAGTTCATGATTTAGCACAGCAAATATGGGGTTAGGCCCAGGCTGTGGTGATCCCTCCGGGGATATTTCATTGTTAACAGACTTCAACTCAATACCTAGGAGGACTAGTCAAAATGGTAACTGGTCTGATTCGATACAGTATCTCTGCTGCCCTTGGACTCGTTAACTTTACATCCTAACATAGAAACGGACAAAGAAAGCGCCAAATAGAAGCAAGAGTTTAGACATCGTCCCATGTTACATCTGAAGTGTGTGATTGATAACACTTATTGATATTTCTCTTCACTTTGTCTGATTTCAGGTAACAACCAAACTAACCCAATGCTCCAATGATAAAGAATTGCCCGAGTATGTTTTTGTCCAGAGGAAGGACTTCGACTCCATTGAGTTCCACATTGGCTTTCCAGATAATGACTACTATCAGTTCATGATCTTTGCCCTCCCAGAATCCGATACTAACGACTCCCTGCCAAATGTCTACAACTACCTGATTAACGTGGAACGCAACAGCAGGCCAGCTCAACCTTTTGTCAAGGCATACACAAAAGCCTACAAGGACTGCTGTGTTCTGCATGAGCCATTGGTCCTGAATTCTAATAGCCAGTATCTAGACCACACTCGGTTCAAGGTGGTCGTGCCTGGAGCCTCCAAGGTAGCCGTGCATACTTCGGATGAATGGCACCAACTGGAAAAGAAGGGCGATAAGTGGGAAGGAAAAGTTGACCTTTTGAGGTACAAAGGCAAGGATACCAAGGTTACGGTCAACGCAAGCTACGACAAAGAAGGCAGCACATACAGTGTGCTTTACGAGTACCATATCTAGAATGGAGTGCTTTACGAGTACCATATCTAGAATGGAGTGCTTTACGAGTACCATATCTAGAATGGAGTCTGCTGTCTAGAATGGAATGCCATGTCTAGAATCCAGTATCACGTCCAGAAAGATGCCGAGAACAAGTCAATAATAGTTAGCTGATTTAGCACAGAATATGAGTAGAAAAGTCGGTGAAAATGTATTTTATTTGAAAGTTTCGCTTTGCTTATGTATATTGGGATAAGGTAATTTTTGAAGAAAGAAAAATAAGTGACAACAATAATTTAGAAGTTACACACACTGAAGCGTTTGACATTTTAAATACTTTTTTAAAATTTTGTTTACATTGCTACTTTTTATTAAGATTTCTTCCTTTCCGACTCCTGTTCTTACTGAATGTCTTCTTGCTACTCTCCTACATTTTTCCTTCACGCTATTATTTTGTATCAATTATTTTCCTTTAGTCTGAGCATCATCGCACTCCAGGCATAACCTTGCATGCTTCATCTCCCTCAGCAAATATCACAGGCAAATGCTGATCGCTCCAGTAATACACTGAACATATCATATTCGTCCACATATCGTCCTTCAGTGCTGGAAGCACACTTATAGCCACAGTCATCCGTCCTTAAACATGTTATTTCATACATTATTGTGGAGGTCAAGTCGGAGTGGATCCGCCTGATGGCAAGTGACACTGGTAATACGGAAAGCTAATTCACACGCAAATATCAGCCCAGTGCACTAGGAGTCAGTCAGCTGATGACACTCCACAAACTTCGAATACCTTGGATCCATGATTAGCGACAATGGGAACTCTTCATTGGAGGTCAGGGGGAGACTTGTATGTTTACAGCAGTAGCATGTGAATGGACTACACATGAGTCCAACGCGAGAGAACGCTAACAAATACACACACAAAATACTGTATTGTATCTTCAATTAGTAGCCGTTCGAAGAAAAAGGAATCCCTTATAAAAGTGCGCACCCATTGATGTCTTATCATGATCTTTATCAGACAGGTCTTATGCAGAACATCGCTGTGGTCACAATACTCCAGAAAGACTTCGTCTTTCATCAGTTCTCCAGCCTCATGCATGTGCATGCCATGGATATCTTTACTGATGTGATTACATACGTGTTTGTTAACGTCTGCCTCTTCTACCAAGAACCTTACTATCCATTACTGTAATTCACAAGGCACTGTTGCCAAAGTATTTTAGTTTCCGAAACACAGTGCTGTTAATGAGCAGTTTTTTTTTTCGATGTTCAGATCTTGTGGTAGGACAGTTGTTTCGTCTTACTGATCCCCTGTACTCGTAGAACATGTCTGTAACTGGCATGTATATGTTGCCACGGGAAGGATGCACTTTCTCAAAATGCCGTCTTTTATTTGTTTTCTGGTGTTGTGTCATGGGCTGTAAAAATAAAAGTTTCCTCCTGACTTCCGTTGAAGAGTTTCCATTGTTGCTAAGTATGGATGCAAGATATTCGAAGTTTGTTGAGTGTCATCAGTGGGCCCAAATAGTTAACATTTGATATCTGTCAAATGTGTAGAAATCATGGATAACTTTCGGTGCAGTTTAATGTCTTTATCTGAGTAAGGTTTGTTAATGTATTACAACTCTATGTTACTTGCTTGTTTTCATGTTGTCATCTTACCAATACTGGTGTGTGCCGGGAGAATTATTTCAAAGAGGATTACAAGTCTCTTATCTAATAATTATTTAGTGTCTGTGAAGAACCGACTGAGTGAAAATCATATGACAGAATCACCAAAGTGAACACATGGACAGGTCTAAAAAAAAACACCAGTGAATCAAGAGGTAAAACGAAGACTCGGTCGCTAGATAGGACAATCTGAGAATAGTGAGGCCATTGTCTGGAATCCACAAGGCAAAATAAATAAAGAATCAAAAAGATATGGCGAAGAGAAGCAGAGGCAGACATGAATAATATGAAGATGAGATAGACGGAGCTGCAAGGGACAGCTAAGGATAGGAGATCGTGGAGTGACTTAGTCGAAGGCCTATGCCCCGGTGGGCGATAAGGAACCATGGACGCTGCTGTGTGGGATAGCTTAAGATATGGGACCATGGACGCTGCTGTGTGGGATAGCTAAAGATAACGGACCATGGACGCTGCTGTGTGGGATAGCTTACGATAAGGGACCATGGACGCTGCTGTGTGGGATAGCTTAAGATAAGGGACCATGGACGCTGCTGTGTGGGATAGCTAAAGATAAGGGACCATGGACGCTGCTGTGTGGGATAGCTTACGATAAGGGACCATGGACGCTGCTATGTGGGATAGCTTAAGATAAGGGACCATGGACGCTGCTGTGTGGGATAGCTAAAGATAAGGAACCATGGACGCTGCTGTGTGGGATAGCTAAAGATAAGGGACCATGGACGCTGCTGTGTGGGATAGCTAAAGATAAGGGACCATGGACGCTGCTGTGTGGGATAGCTTAAGATAAGGAACCATGGACGCTGCTGTGTGGGATAGCTTAAGATAAGGAACCATGGACGCTGCTGTGTGGGATAGCTAAAGAAAAGGAACCATGGACGCTGCTGTGTGGGATAGCTAAAAGATAAGGGACCATGGACGCTGCTGTGTGGGATAGCTAAAAGATAAGGGACCATGGACGCTGCTGTGTGGGATAGCTAAAGATAAGGAACCATGGACGCTGCTGTGTGGGATAGCTAAAGATATGAGGGCTTGGATTCAGTTGGTTGAAGACCTATTCCCCAATAGTGATAAAGGACGAAAGAAGAAGACCCAAGCCATTGCCTGGCAGTGTATAGATTAGGAATTTGTTAAGTCTTAAACTTTACTGAGGGACCAATACACGTCTGAGAATGTGTAAAGAGGTTTGCATTTGAAATTAGTATTATCTTGAAATTAAGCATCTTTAGGAGCGACCAGATCCACATGTAATAAGTTAATAATGAAGACAGTAATTACACTTTTACAGTAAATGTTATGTTTCTTGAATCATTCATTTTATCAACCATTGACCAATTGTAACAGAGATATCCATTCGCTTGGAGCATCATTGTTTGCCTGCTTTGCATATCAATTTGTGTGTGCTGTTCATCATTTATCTTACTTTGTGCATTAATCTGTGTTACATTGTGTATTAAAATAGGTATTAAATAAATTTACTATTTTGAATACATTTACCCGATAAATACCTGTAATTGCTTGTTTTAAACTTAGATTTACGTATTTTAATGATTATTAACCTTAGCCAATATTTTATCACACACACGCATACACTCACACATAATACATATACTTTTGTGCGTGTTATTGTGTGTGTCCGTGTCGCTGTGTGTTTCTGTGTTTGTGGGTGGGTACCACAATAGCCTGGTGACCAGCAAGCTTGCGAGCCGGTCCTGTAGTCATGCGTTCGAATGGTCATTAAGGTGAGGATTTCTTTTTACATTTAAGTTGCTGTGGGAACCCATAAAGGTAAATAAAGAATAGTATGTGTGTAGATCTATCTATCTATCTATCTATCTATCTATCTATCTATCTATCTATCTATCTATCTATCTATCTATCTATCTATCTATCTATCTATCTGTCTGTCGGTCGGTCTGTCTGTCTGTCTATCTATCTGTCTGCCTGCCTGTCTGTGTGTCTGTCGGTCGGTCGGTCCGTCCGTCCGTCAGTCCTTCCGTCCGCCCGCCAGCCCAGTTGGCCTTCTAAGTGTCTGTCTGTCTTCCTCTCTCTGTGTCTGTCTGTCTGTTTCTTTCTCTGTCTCTCTCTCTCTCTCTCTCTCTCTCTCTCTCTCTCTCTCTCTCTCTCTCTCTCTCTCTCTCTCTCTCTCTCCCTCCCGTCTATCTGCCTGTACATCTGTGTACTTGTCTGTTGGTCTTTCTACCTACCTATCTGTATACACACGCACTCAAGCATAGCATTTGTGCTAGTTTTAAAATAAATCCCTCTACCCAAATCTCAAGGGATATAACTCACTGCCTTTATTTTACAGGGCACGAAGCATCTAAAGTTACCACCCTTAATAAATCTGGTCCCTGTAGATCAAGACTGATTTTTGTGAAAGGCCCTCTGGACAACGGTTCAAATCTGAATCGGGGCGGATTTTACAAATTGACCTGGGTGCCGAGGTCGACTTAGACTAAATGGATTCAGGAAATGCCTGAGCAAGTACAGGCGAGCTGTGTGATACTGACCACACTACCCACCGAGGTCTATAAACACTATAAACTGGTCTATAAACACGTGCCCATCAGAACATGCATAATGCACATTAAGGCGTCTAACAGGTTCCTTGAGTCTTTTATATGTGAAAATGGAGACGTCGATATAAGGTTATTTTTAATGACTGTGCAGTGTTCGAAAAAATTGCGGGTCCAAGTTTTGTAATTACCTATTATGTTGCATTGACTTTACAGAGGGTGAATACAAAACTTGGACCGGCAATTTGTTCACTTCACAGTCATTAAAAATATACCTTATATTAGAGAAACACCTGTGTAGCATTTAAAAGCAGGCAATTGCAGACATCATATAGACCATGCCGTGTGGAGTTGGTGATCATATCTGTCGACAGCCTTCAGTCTCGTGTGCAGCTATAATATCAAAGTGTCCAGACTCCGCTCTCTTGTTCTCACCCACCCCTCAACTCCAACTGCTCCCTTCCCCTCCAAGTTTCCTGTTGTGACGACCTACCCCAATCGTTTTCCTTCTCATGACAGGCCCAATAAATGTGGACTGCCTTCATCACTCTTCTTTCATGATATCTTTATTGCTCTTGCCATCCGTCCACGGTGCTCTCATCATGTATCTGTAACACCACATCTCCGCACCTTCCATTAATTCCTCACTAGTCTGTTAATTGTCTATAATTCGCTTCCGTACATCACAATTAATTCGATAAAGCTCTTATAAACAGTATATATATATATCACCTCAGTTCACTCACATATAGTGCAGAGAATATTCTTCTTCCTGTGAAATGCTGGCTTTACTTGAGTTATTCTACGTGTAATTTCCTTGATGCATCTACCATCTACCGCTACTAAAACACTCACATACATCAAGTTGAGCTATTCTACGTGTAACTTCCTTAATGCATCTACCATCTACCGCTACTAAAACACCCACATACATAAAGTTGAGCTATTCTACGTGTAACTTCCTTAATGCATCTACCATCTACCGCTACTATAACACCCACATACATAAAGTTGAGCTATTCTACGTGTAACTTCCTTAATTCATCTACCATCTACCGCTACTAAAACACCCACATACATAAAGTTGAGCTATTCTACGTGTAACTTCCTTAATGCATCTACCATCTACCGCTACTAAAACACCCACATACATAAAGTTGAGCTATTCTACGTGTAACTTCCTTAATGCATCTACCATCTACCGCTACTAAAACACCCACATACATAAAGTTGAGCTATTCTACGTGTAACTTCCTTAATGCATCTACCATCTACCGCTACTAAAACACCCACATACATCAAGTTGAGCTATTCTACGTGTAACTTCCTTAATGCATCTACCATCTACCGCTACTAAAACACCCACATACATCAAGTTGAGCTATTCTACGTGTAACTTCCTTAATGCATCTACCATCTACCGCTACTAAAACACCCACATACATAAAGTTGAGCTATTCTACGTGTAACTTCCTTAATGCATCTACCATCTACCGCTACTAAAACACCCACATACATCAAGTTGAGCTATTCTACGTGTAACTTCCTTAATGCATCTACCATCTACCGCTACTAAAACACCCACATACATCAAGTTGAGCTATTCTACGTGTAACTTCCTTAATGCATCTACCATCTACCGCTACTAAAACACCCACATACATCAAGTTGAGCTATTCTACGTGTAACTTCCTTAATGCATCTACAATCTACCGCTACTAAAACACCCACATACATAAAGTTGAGCTATTCTACATGTAACTTCCTTAATTCATCTACCATCTACCGCTACTAAAACACCCACATACATCAAGTTGAGCTATTCTACGTGTAACTTCCTTAATGCATCTACAATCTACCGCTACTAACACACCCACATACATCAAGTTGAGCTATTCTACGTGTAACTTCCTTAATGCATCTACCATCTACCGCTACTAAAACACCCACATTCATAAAGTTGAGCTATTCTACGTGTAACTTCCTTAATGCATCTACCATCTACCGCTACTAAAACACCCACATACATAAAGTGCATTACCATGTTTCAGATTGGTTGTATTCAACATAATGTTGCATCTGGGAAAACATTGTCTCTTTGTATTTACCAATACATAAGTTTTTCTGTTATTCAGACTAATTCTAAACAGACATATATTTTATTGAACGCCAGTCTGTCTGTCTGTCTGTCTGTCTGTCTGTCTGTTTGTCTGTCTGTCTGTCTGTCTGTCTGTCTGTCTGTCTGTCTGTCTGTCTGTCTGTCTGTCTGTCTACGGGCTGAAGTACAGGGTACAGCCACAAGCCTCTGGGTTTCACAAGCATATGTTCTAATCATCTCAACATCCTCATTTTTATTTTCATTTTTGAATAAATTGTGGAATGCGAAAGATGGAGCTACAAAAATTATATTTTTAAGAGCATGCATCTTTCCCCATTGCAACATACGCATGTGAGACCTGGACACTTACTAGACAAGCTGAACAGCGCATACATGTCTTTGACTATAAATGTTATAGACGGGTTCTAAGAATATCTTGGATACAGAAAAGAACAAATGCATCCATACGATAATAGCTGAATATTGAAGAAGGTGGTTACTAAAGACAATAAAGCAACGAAAATTTAAATATTTTGATCACTTTAAAACGTCATGAATGTTTTTGAGAGAACAATAATGGAGAGATATATGCCCGGGAAGAGAGGAAGAGGAAGGCCAAAGAGAAGATGGGTACAGAATGTGGCGGATGATCTCCAGATGGGTGTATTGGACACGGGACATCTTGTTTATAACCGAGAGGTTTTCCGAAAGGTTGTTATGGGAGCGAGGTTCTGCAAGGGACATGCTACTGAGTGAATGAATGAGTGGGTGTGTATTTAGGCTCTCTCCTAATATGATATTATGGGGAAGTGTTTGTGTGGGGGGAAGAGGAGAGGTTAAACACCCTGTCTCACGAAGGTTGTGGGTTCTTTTACTGACTCCGTCATTAGGTTCATGAGTGCACTTTTCTCGGAGCATCCATCCAGGGGGTCGTCTATCTTCTCATAACGTAACAAAAAAATGGTGACTGTCTACGTCTAATTTCTCTAATCAGTTTATGGTTTTCATTTGTTTCTTGTACGACTTGGTCATTGGTTTTGCTTACTGTCTCTAGTATTCTTTGCATTCTCCTCAGAAACTACATTCCCACTACCATCATATGTTTTCAGTGTGACTGCTCATTGTCCGCGCTTCACATCCATACACAATTACAAGCTCTATGTAGCACTTCAACGCACTTTTTCTCGTAGCAATTGACATCTTTTTATTGGTCAGTATGTTTTTCATCTTGCTAAAGGCTGCCTTCGCCATGGCGACTCTTGTTCTAGTCTCTTCAAGACATCTCCCATCAGATCTTATGACTGTTCCTACACTGTACCTATTCACTTGTTTAAGAATAATCCCATTTACGTGTAAATTACATTGTGGTCCTTCTACTTAGATACGACTGTAATGTGTGTCTTTTTACAATTTAATTATAACCCAAGTTGTTCACTGTGTGCAACAATCGCATCTACTTAATGTTGCAGATCCTGCTCATTGTCTGCAATCATTACTGTATCATCGGCATACTATATGTATATACAATATATTATTGATGTTATGTCCCAGAAAAATGAATATTGGAGAATATAATTTATATTTGAAGAGAAAAACAGAAAGATTATAAAATACCATACGCAAGTGTTTAAAGAAAAGAAAAAATAAAAAAAAAATGATGCAATTTCACATGCACATATTTCATGACTGTAATCATAGAGGTGCCGGCCCCTCTGGCCGAGAAGTTAAACGACTTTCTCCGTAATCCCGTTTATCCACGTAGGGTTTCGCAGCGCGCGAGAATTGGTAACGGTTCTCGTCGCGTTGGTGACTTACGGAATAAGTGAGCCGGCTGCTCAGAAAGCAATGGCAAACTACTGAGCGTAATCTTGCCAAGAAATCAACAACAGCGGTAAAATTCTGGTGTTGACAGCGATGTCCTGTAAAGGATATGCGAAAAAAAAAATCATAGAGGTGATTAAATACCACCTTCAAATATGTGAGCAAAATATATAAAAAGATGATAAAATACAACATACAAATACTAGAATAGAATTAATGATAAAATAACAACTGGTATTATTCAAGAGAGTTTAGAAATACAGCCGATATTTACTGCAGAATTTGAGGATGCCATTTATTACATAAACAAGGGAAATAACCTGCCCAGGTAACTTTACGAGAGAGAACACAGACGCTTGGAGATTATTTGGGGATAAAAAGTTATTTGTGTGTCCATTACATGAAGTCGCAGTCAACCCCAGAATTTATTGGAAGTTTGTTATTGTCCAGGCAATTTTACATTCAGTAGTTTGCATCTGCTTTCTAAACGCCGACGCTCATACCATTCCGAAAATCAACGCCAAAATATCTGCCTTCAAATTTGGTGCAACTGACTTCAAATTCATCATATTGGATTGTGAAAGTGAATTCACTACACCTTAATCCAACAGCCCCGACTTTTGGGAATGCAACTAACAACAATTTCTAAATTACATCTACAACATACAAGGCCTGCCCGGCGCCCTAATAAAATCCACATGTATCGCTTTGCTATATAAATCGGCGTGTATAGAATGTAAATGTCATTGAACAGTCAGTTAATACGGAGAATCATCATGAGAAGAGTAGGAACCAGACAGGGGGTTGCCGTAGCGAAGTGGCTAGACGCTCGCCTGCTAGCCTGGTGGTCATGCGATTAAATACGCACTAGGGGGTATTTTAAAACCTGACTTAGTCGACCCAGACTTAAATGGATACTAGTAAATGTCTTGGGAAGTAAAGTCGACCAGCGAGATATTGACGAAGTCAGCCACCAGGAATCATCTGAGCTATACAAATGTGGGTCTAGCTCCAAGTGCCCAGTGCTCCTTCAGGCCTGTAACAGGGGTCCTATACTTTGCGTAAAGAAAATGATTGCATTCTCATCTCATCTCATCATGTTCCTCTTGTACCTTGCGGTGTCGAGGTGAAGTATAAAGAGCGGGAGAGTGCCCGCTTATGGGTTTCATGTATGGATATCCCCGTGGACTCTGTTATTCCCTGATTCCATCGTTTACTTGGTCAGCCTTTTCCTCTGCTTCCATCTGGTCTGTACATCATTGCAGGTTGTGGTATACTGTTAGTTGGTAACCTACTTGCATGGCCAAACCATTTGGCTTGCTGCCTTCTAATAAAATCTAGCTCAGCTATAATAACACCCCCCCCCCCCCCCCCCCCCCACTTTAGTCCTGATTTTTTCATTTCTGATCATATCTCTTCTTGATACATTGAGTATTCTTCTCAGAAATCTCATTTCTGTTGTTGTGATTTTCTTTTCTCTTTTTCTGTCATTGTCCAGGTTTGGCATTGGTAACACAGAGTTGGTAGGACGATTGTGTTGTAGAGTGCTTTCTTAGTAGTTATTGATACATGTTTGTTCTTTAGTATTGGTGCCATTTGTCCAATGAGTTGGTTTGCCTTATTGCATCTATTTTCGATCTCGTCTTCTGATTTGCCGTTTGATGATATTATACTTCCTGGGTACTTGAAAGGCATTATTTGTTTCAAGGGATAATTGTTGTTGGTCTTTCTTCTTTAGTTACAGTCATTACCTCTGTTTTACTTATGCTAATTTTCATGTCTTCTTTTCCCTACACATTTCATTTAGACTATTCATGTGGTCTTGTAATTCAGCTTCTGATGTTGCTATTAGTGCTTGGTCGTCCGCGAACATGAGCTCTCTAATGGTTGGATTTGCATTATAAAGTAATAATAAACAGTACGGGTTTGTAAGCTAACGAAGCTAGAATATATACAACAATAAGAAAGAGGCAAACAGCTTTCTTTGGTCATGTCTGGAGAAGAGAGGCATTAGTGAACATTGTGACAACTGGAAAGATCAAGGGGAAGAGAGGCAAAGGCAGACCAAGAGAAATTATGCTTGATCGGACGTTGACGGTGACATGGAGGAATATTATCAGCAGAGTTGATAAAGAACACCACAGACCGAGATATGTGGAGAGGCATCGACGCCTGACAGGGTACTTGATGATGATGATGGTTTTGTATAAAATATTTCGGGAAATTAAGTTAGTGGACATAAAATAAACAACATACTGATAGTTAAATGTTAGAGGAAACTACAGAAAATGATTTTACGGTCATAACAGATAATACCTTAGGCGACACATATGATGGTAATACCAAAAGGATCATATCACCAGGGATCCCATGTCGACCCAACCTAAAACCGGTGCTAGGAAATGTATTGGGAAGTAATGCAGTAACGGCCGCCGGTGTTTTTATTCACCATATTACCAATCGAGTGCTGACTTGTCTATACAATATGGGGTTAGCAGCATAGACCACCCGCGTCACAAGGCGTGGAAAAGGTTTTTATCTTAAATATCACATAAAACTTTACATTTAAAAGCAATGACACTAATCGGCCGACAGAAATATGTCGTGGCTTGGATAACATCTGTTGGGAGATTTACCAAAGAAACAAAGAGCACAAATCAGCAATCCACCAACGAATTACTGGCACCTTGCCGTCTTCATAGACGTTAGTTTGTCAAATTGAGTTATACCTCTCCAAAGCACAGAGCCTGGGCTGAATTTATAGGCCATGTGTTGCCCATCATCATGATCCATCTCTCGGTCTGATAACAGCAATACGTCTGGAACAATAACAGTTACAAAACTTGCCGGATCAGCAATGCAATGCTCTAACTGTCCGCCTGTCGGAGTTTCCATCCTAGATCAGTTGCCCATCAAGACTTAGGGCCTCTCAGCCCTGCTATGACATTTAGTCTTTAGGTTGCAATTTCTAGCACTTGTGTCAGGCTTGTACCCTCCCATTTGCTCTCCTCCACCTGAAGCCGTGGGCACAATGTTGGGGCGTTGGATTTGGTGAGTGCCGCCAAACATTTGGCGCTAACAGAAAGCATACTGTACCGTCTACTGTTATACGTTATCTCAGTCATATCTGACTAAGATCTGACTTACTTTAGAGAATACATTACATTTAATAACAAGAAATGCATTCTATTCAGCCAACCATTATCATTAGAAATATATTGTTGTTCAATGCTGACCTGAATCCTGGATAATTTGTCAATAGCTGGAAATCGCTACAGCAATTTAGTTTTTAAGACGAATGTTATTATTAACAATATAGAATTTGAATGAATATTCTAAGTGCTTTGATAGATGCCATAGGTTGACACATACACCAGCATTTTTACATTGTTTTGCATATCCTTTACAGGACATCGCTGTCAACATCAGCATCTTTCAGCTGTATGTTGATTTCTTGGCAAGATTACGCTCAGTAGTTTGCCATTGCTTTCTGAGCGGCCGGCTCAGTTATCCCGCAAGTCATCAGCGGGGGTCGAACCGCTCCCAGCTCTCGCCCGCTCCGAGACTCTGCGTGATAAACGGCATTACGGAGAAAGTGTTGTAACCCCTCGGCCAGAGAGACCGGCCACATACACCAGCAGTCAAGTTACATTCAATCGAGTCATCAGGAGAAAATAATATCGAGATACACTGAGAATGGCAGAAAGTGCAGATACTGCAGAGGTGTGCACCAGGGTTGCAAATATGTCAGTTCGAGAACGGAAGTTGTGAAGTGGTATGATGACCGAGGTACGCCTACAAACATTCGATGATATTGATAATGATGATGATATTAAAGACGACTATATTGATAAGGGTGGCGATGATGATAACATAGATGAGGACAACAATGATGATGACAATTATGTTGATATCTTGATTGTTATTTTAGGAACCGCGAAAGGTATAATTCATCAGTCAACATACAACATACCCTCTAGGTCACGTACGTTTAAATCTATAACGTATTGTTATTTTCTATCCACTCAGTTTTTATCTAATCCTGATTTGCCTTCACTTAAAAATTACGTAGACTTATTGTGTGCCATTATTCATCTACCCTCCCGTGCCATTTCAACGTGCCAACAGACGCCAGAGATAGCTGGTAGCGTGTGCTGCTGTTCATGATCTCAGCACCTGAGTTCTAAAATTGAAGCTTCCATTTCGTTTCCAAACCCCTACGCCGGTGCACAAAATCACACACACACTCATAAACTCACGCATACATATTTGAAGGGGGAAAATCTTTTCCAGGCAACTCGGCTGCGCCAGGTATGTTAGATGCTGTGTTCGCAACAATTCGGGAGATTTTAGCTCGTGCTCTCAGGATGCTGATTGGCTGATGTTCAACGTCTCACATGCTCAGACAGCCGCGCAAACACCGGGGTATAAATATGTGAGAAAAATTAAAACTTACCTCGCTGAAACCCATGTCTATCATTAGAACTGGGACATCCATTGCACAGTTTTCGTAGTACCTGGTTTCGGCTTGCACCATTCTCATTTCCTTAAGTCTGAGAACTCAGCCAGGTCTGCACAATGTCCGAGCGTCCAGAGATTCCAGCCGGATACTTGGGGAGCCAGCCGAAGTTTGCTGAACTCCGGCTTCAGGCACTGACCCACGACAACCCAGATTTTTCGGTGGATCAGAACAGCGAGCTAGAGATCAAATTTAAAGCCCCTAAACCGATCAAGGTAAGTCGTAGTAGATCATGGAATATTAGTTCTATACTTTCACCAGTATGCAGCTTTGGGAGCTTTGGTAGTGAAGCGTCTAGCACGCTTGCCTGCCAGTATGTCAATCACGTGTTCGATTCCCCCACAATGCCAGGATTTATGTTAATTGACCTGTGCTCTCAGGTCGACCCAGACTAAAATGTGTACTAGGAAATGTTCTAGGAGGTAAAGGCGGCCGGTGCACTATAGGCCACATCACTCACCTCATGCTGACAAGACAATACGGGGCTTTATATACTCTGTATCCCTCAAGGTGTGGAAAACGGACCTTTACTTTTCTGTACTAAAATATAGTTTCACTGAGTTCACAGATGGACCAGCAATGTAAGTGCTTTATGGATTCGAGTATGGAGTTCTTAAATATCTTTACAATGTAAAGTTTCACTTCGATGACAGATGGACCAGCAATGCAAGTGCTTTATGGATTCCAATATGGAGCTCTTAAATATCTTTACAATGTAAAGTTTCACTTCGATGATAGATAGACCAGCAATGTAAATGCTGTATGGAGGCCAGTATAGTGCGGTATAGACAAAATCATTCAACGAGTGCCTATTGGTCTACACGATATAGATCTGATTGATTGATGATTGATTGATTTAGGAATCGACATCACAGCATTCGGGGCATTCCCATAAGTGCTCCAGTCCCCATCCTCAGCAGCCAGCGAAGTGTTCCAACACTAATAGTACCAGAAGCAATCTGAGCGTTGAGCGTCGGCCAGATCCCTTCGTCACTCCTCGTTGTCTCATTCTTGCCAGACCATGGTAATCCATTTGCTCCTCCGAGGTGTGTACGTGCTCCCACAAGGCCGCAACCACGTCTGCCTTGTCATGTATCAATACTCCACCAAGTTCTGCAGAGCCAGCCAATCTGTCCGCCTGTTCATTTCCCAGCACACCGGCATACCCCGGAGAAAAGATCCAGGCGATGCTTGTCACCCGTGACCTCCGAAGCGAAGCAAGCCACTCCGCATGAAGTCTGCCCGTCCTCACCCTCGTCAGCATGCTTTCTGAGTCAGTTACAATCACTATGTGTGTGTGTCGTATTCTCCATCCAGCGGAGAGCCGCAGTGACTGCCTCCACTTCCATTCTTAAGCTGGATGTTGTGGTATCATATGCCAGGCTCTCCTGCCCCAAACATCGACCATTAGCTTTGCTATGAACCCCCAGCAACTTCTCTCACCTCTTGACACCGAACCATCTGTGTAGATAATCACATCACTCGAGTGAGCATTGTCCTGAATTAGTTGCTGGATTTCCACTTCCGTGGCCCCTGCTGGCCACTCCCTGCACTTCCGGCTCAATGTGATTATAACTCTGCACAAGTCTGACTGCACGGCTGGCACTCTGACCCACTCCTCTCCACGCCTAATGTTCTCCAAGGGGCACACCTGTCTGATCGTATCCTCCGCCTGAGCCATCCATGATTTCCCTCTTATCAGTCGCTAGATATAGATCTAACACCATGTACTCAATACGCATAAATGTGTGGACATGTGTTGTTGACTTGACTTATTCACTGTCAGTACTTCAGTCAGGCAATAGTCATACTGAGAATAGAAACTTGGTTAGATTATTGCAAACAGAGATTATCACGTGCGTTGTTGCCTACAGGCGCATTGCTTCATAAGAAATAAATGCAGTGATTGATGAGCATTTATAGAAGAAGATGAAAAATGTAGACGTTAGTGAACATACTAAACAACATAAACTTACAACCATTATATTACCATACAGAGTTTCCAACCTGCACCTCCAAATAACGACATGTTCGTGGTTGATGTAACGAAGTTACTTCGACGAATGGCCAACAAGACATTTCCTTGCAGGCCGCAGATTCCAAGTGACCAAGCAATAGCTTTCAATGTTTATGTTTCTGTGTGTCCTCTGATCTTTGTTTCTGACTTCTACTTCTATAAGTGCAGACCAGTAACTTAGATGTATTTCTTTTACTTTTCCCCATCAACCGATATGAGTGTTTATTTACTGTAATTTCATGTACATTTCATATAATACACAAATAGATTAATGCAATAAGTAACCAATACTGGAAGAGAAGTTTGGTTATTACGACTAATTAATGCGCGGAAATAGAAATATACTAGGCATGTAAATAGTCATGACAGTCTCATCATCATCATCATCATCATCATCATCATCATCATCATCATCATCATCATCATCATCATCATGTGCCATGCCCGTAAGGTCGGCGGTCATGTTATGCCATCTCACTCGATCACTAGAGTCGTGGATCACCTCAGCGTTCTTGTCTCGACCATACAACGTGGCCAATCCATCCAGGTATTTACTTCTGTGCCCTACCCTTGTTCTCTTCCCCTCGATTGTGCCAGTTGTCATCAAGTTCTCAAATTTATTTCTTCTCATAACGTGACCAAAAAAATTGTGACTGTCTACGTCTATTTTCTCTAATCAGTTTACGGTTTTCATTAGGTTATCGAAGGACTTGGTCATTGGTTTTTCTGTCTGTCAATGGTATTCTTTGCATTTTCCTCAGAAACCACATTTCTACAGCCATCAGATGTTTTTCAGCCTGTCTGCTCATTGTCCACGCTACACATCCATATAAAAGTATAGGTTCTGTGTAGCACATTAACACTATTTTTCTCGTGGCAAATGACATCTTTTTATTGGTCAGTATTTTTTTCATCTTGCTAAAGGCTACTTTCGCCATGGCGATTCTTGTTCTAATCTCTTCAAGGCATCTCCCATCAGATGTTACTGTTCCGAGATAATTGTACCTATTCACTTGTTGAAGAATAGTCCCATTTACTTGTATATTAAATTGTTGTATTTCCTTCTTCATGACAGTCTAGACAAGATCTTTATGGAGGAAGTATACTAGAGAGTGAGAGAAAAAGAAGAAGGCCACAAAGTAGATGGATTCAAGGTGTGATATATAATGTGCACATAACATCAACAGAGGCACGGTTTTGGCTAATGGTAGACAGACATTCCTAAAAGACTGTAACTAGGCTGAACTTCTGCACAGGACAGGTCGTTAGAAGAGTTAAATCAATACAAAGCAACTGTTGCAGTTATATTTTCTAAAGGCGATGGTAAACATCGATACTCATGGTCACATACAGTCAAGAGGCAATGGTGGCTTAAGTGTTTATTTTACCGGCTAAAAGCTCTTGGGAGGGGAAGAGAATTTGTTCCCATCCATGAACCCAAGTACCATCTTCAATGGAACTGTGTAGAGCTCGCCTTTCCCTCTCCAAATCCCAGAATCAACAGGTACGATACTGGAAATTCATATGTGTGGAAAGAGATATTAGGATGCATCCAGGTCATAATGCAGCACAACACATATAGACCGGGTGAGGTGAGAACTAGAATAGTCACGTTTTGGCCGCAGATGATGGGTATTCCATTTTCAACAGACAGTGATTATTGTTTCAACCTTACATGAGCTGCCAGATCGACTCAGCCTGAAATGAGTGCCAGGAAATGTTATGGCAAGTAAAGGCTGTCGGTATGATATTGATCACACCATCTGTGCAGTACGGATTGTCCTATACAAGTATGGAGGATAGTACAATATACCTAATACGCCACATACCCGGAGATGGGGTGTTTAACTAGCTAACACATTTGACTATTGTCAACAGTTTCCAGTCCGTTTCCCTGGAATTAAGAGAGCTGGACTTAGCAGATGCGTCTCAATTATTATGAGAATTTGGTATCCATTTTCTGTATGAATAAACTGTACTACTAATTAACACTATCACATTCGTAGTAGTTATCTTGTGAAGCCATATGCAGCAGGACATCCTGGCCCTACTTATAGAGTGCTGAAAGTCTGCAACATAACATACCTACAGATTGTCTCTCATGCCCATATTATCCACAGTTCTAAACCGACGACCATTTAAGTGGATTTTAAGCAAGAGTGAAAGGAAGAAATCGCAAGAAATCAGATCAAACAAGTATGGTACATGTGACACTGCAGAAACACATTTCCATCGTCAAAAACTTCGGTCACGGATGGAATTTCCTAAGTTTGTCTCTACTATATACACTAACATAACGTCTTGCCATATCAGACGTGTTAATGATACTGAGTTAAAATGTGCAATGAGCATCAAGTAGGAAAGCACTTTTCCGTTAATCTCGTTGGCATTGTTACAGTTTTGTCAGTTTTCAAGCAAATTGTTATTTTTGTAATCTCAGCACTCTTTAGACATTTCGAAAGATGTTGTGACGTACTCATAGAACCACCATGTATTAGTCTTTATAAGTGAACATCCTGATGCGTCAAACCCTAGAAGATACTGCCGGATCAGCAAAGCAATGCTCTAACTGGCCGCCAGTGGGAGTTTCAATCCTAGACATCTAGGTTTAGAGACTGGTCTGTCCTGTCATGACATTTAATCTTTAGATTGCATTTCCTTGCACTAAGATAAGGCTTGTTCCCTCCCAATTGTGCTCCTTCGTCCGAAGCCGTTGGCACAATGTGGGGTGTGGGATTTAGTGAGCGCCGCCCAACATTAGACGTTAACAGAAAGCAGTTAGTATTGTCTACTGTCATACAGTAGCTCAGTCATCTCTGACTAAACCCTGTGCTGTAAACTACCTAACTTAGTAATACAAAATCATGGATGAAAGGTGCCGCATATTAAATAATACAGCCTGTTGTATATCATTGTGGGATCTTGTATATATACAACAATATGGAATAGAATATACTTTTATGGCTATATTTTATGAGCCTAAATGATGCACAAGTGAAAGTGAGGTCAACATATCACCAGCAGCCTTTACTTTTTCGGACAAATTATGACATTTTAAGATTCCGTGTCAACCCTAGGGTTCTATTAGCCGGTTAATTCTCATACTTCTGGGGTTGAAACGCAAGACCTGTGTGTAAGTAGGCGGCCTCGTAAATCATAATGATTCTACCACATCAGAGAATTAAGTAGATACTATGGTGTCTTTAATGGACAATAACCTAGACCATTTTAAATTAGAACAGTGCTAACACGAAATCGTGCTCTCGATTCTCTCTTCTCTCTCTCTCTCTCTCTCTCTCTCTCTCTCTCTCTCTCTCTCTCTCTCTCTCTCTCTCTCTCTCTTTCTGCTTCTCTGTCTGTCTGTCTGTCTCTCTCTCTCTCTCTCTCTCTCTCTCTCTCTCTCTCTCTCTCACTCTCTCTCTCTCGTTTTCTCTCGCTATCTCTTTCGAGCTTTCTCTTTCTCGTTCTCTCTCTCTTTCTCGCTCGCTCTCTCTCTCTCTCTCTCTCTCTCTCTCTCTCTCTCTCTCTCTCTCTCTCTATCTACCTCTATCTTCGTCTCTTTCTCTGTATCTCTAGATCTCTTTCTTTCTCACTCTCTCTCTCTTGCTCTCTCTCTTTCCCTGTCTGTCTTTGTCTCTCTCTCTCTCTCTATCTCTCTCTCTCTCTCTCTCTCTCTCTCTCTCTCTCTCTCTCTCTCTCTCTCTCTCTCTCTCTCTTTCTGCTATGTTATGATCGAATACTAGAAGTGCTTTATCAGATGCACAAGACAGACAAAGACAGGAAGGCGCGGCTGGACAGATATATAATAGAGTGCAATAGTTCGAAGTTTATTACTTTAGGATTATATAGTGTATAGAGATGATTAAGATGTGTGATTAAGATGAAACAATAAGATACTATGCACAGATAGGGTGAATCCTTAAACAATACAAAGCTTTTGAGAGATCAAATTAATGACAACAGAAATGTATAATCTTAATATATTCTTGTCAATTAGATCCACTTGTAGATATAATATGATCTCTGTATCGGTACACAGTCAAAGAAGAATTTCAGTGAATAGTACACTAGTATTAAAACATATTAATCATTATAATCGTTCTGAAGTCAAAGAATGCAACTGTAATTACAAGTATCAACATTGTTAGAACATTCTCAATTCCAAGAATGCCAATCGGATAATAATGTTGGGGTGCATGACATTATAAGTTTGTTCAGTTACAATACCCCGAGAGTAAAGAACTTACATGTTTTTTTTTTCTTCCCCAACAAAATAATGGATACGAATAAGCAGAACTCTGTATTGTTCTGCCCTTTGTCCTCTGTTGTTGCATTCACCCTCAGTTAATTATACAACAATGTCTCCATATTCTCTTCTTCGTGTGGCTTAGGTCTCCTGACTTTGTTTTGTGCCATCCAGAAAATATGATGTTTCTAGTTTTACATTCTCACATTTTCTCAGAGTGTGTTCGCTATCCAGAACCAGCGTCCATTTCTCACTCCTTAATAGTAAGAATCTAGGAATCTGTGTAGTTCTGCTTTCAAGCTCAGCATTGATTATTCTGTTATGCCATTTTAATCGTAATCTTGCAGGAACTACAAAGAGATCTACTATTAAAACATTATTAACAACCCGAAGCCTAATAAACTTAACAAATGGATCTTAGCAACAAAGACAGTACATTTCCATAAAATCTGCACACACAGCACCCTTTAGGATTACAATAAACAGATAGATGAGTGTTTATAATTGACACAGATAGATGGGTGTGTGTGACTGACACAGATAGATAGGCGTGTGTAATTGACACAGATAGATGGGTGTGTGTAAATAGATCTGACGGAAATGTCTGGACTGAAATAATCGGTGTAGAAATTGAGAGAAACACAATACAATCTAAAAATACTTTGTAAGCACACAATGCTGACACAATAACAATAATTAAGAAGATACTTAACGTTTTAAAGTGTTAACTGACTCGCACCTTGTCGTTTCGATAGACGATAGTTTGTAAAATGCAGTTATAAATCTCCATAGCACAAAGCCTTGGCTGAAGTTAGAGACCATGTGTTGCCCACGACGCATGATCTCTCTCTCTCTCTCTCTCTCGGCCTGCCTAGTTTATTCCAGAGAAACTGTAACACAAATACACCTGGAACGAAGACAAGCTGCAAAGCTGCCCGATCAGCAAAGTAATGCTCTAACTGTCCGCCTGCCGGAGCTTCCACCCTAATTAGTCACCGAATAAAGGTTTACGGCCTGGTTTCCCTGCCATGACATTTAGTCTTTAGGTTGCATTTCATCGAACTAGTGTAAGGGTTGTGCCCTCTCAGTCGCGCTCCTACATCCGAAGCCGCTGGCACAATATGGGGTGTTGGGCTTAGTGAGCGCCGCCCAACATTCAGTGGTTAATAGGAAGTTATAATATTTAAAGTATAATGAAGTTAATTCAGATGCAACTATTTGAAAGGCAATGAAAGTATAATAATGAACTAGAGAACTTAGTGACAACTTTCAAGATTGAGGGGAAAAGAACAAGTAGGAGGCAGAGAAATAAATATCTGGATAGTTTTGCCACATGGCATGGTCGAGTCAATAACAAGGAGCTGATACACGACACTGGTGATCGTGTAAAATGGCGAATCAAGGCTGTCCACGCTTATCGGCATGGCACATGATGATGATGATGATGATGATGATGATGATGATGATGATGATGATGATGATGATGATGATGATGATGATGATGATGATGATGAAAGAATATGTATCACGAAACTTGAAATGTAATTAAAAGCTATAATATGCTCACATCTTCATCCTATATAGAAGTCTCAGGGTGTCAACACATAATGTTTATTGAAGAGTATTATAGTGTTGAATGTAAATTCAGCATATTGAATATAGTTAAGATCCAACTAGTTTCATCGTAATGAAGAATATCAATTAAGTAAAAGCGTAGTTCGATAAGGAGCACTAGAGTGTAGGAAACACATTTATGCATGAGATATTGCTTTCCACTGTTTATTTAGTATTCGCACTCCTAAATTGTAGATAGTTTTCAAATATAAGAATATTTTCTTTTCAGGTTGTTTTGATTTTCATTCCTAAAGCTATAATGATGTTATACGTAATGATAAAAGGAATATGTGACATGATAATCTGGAAGAAAGAAAACAATCTGTTACAAGTTATGGGGCATGAATACGGGTATGACATTGAGAACACTTGTAATTACTCGTGTGAGCTCCCAAAATATGGGCCCCATATGTCCTTTCAGAATCATGTAACTTTCCTACAATAAAGAAATGGAAAGCCTACATAAACCAAATCAGATGAGGCCAATTAAAGAATTTGAAGTATAATTGACAGGTATTGATAGTTCCAATAGAAAGCATAATCATCGTGTATCAGGACGTCCGGCGCAGGTGATCATGCTGATGCACAAACATCCGACCTCTGTGTTCTTCATAATTTCGACTGCTGATCGTCTTCCGGAGCACTCTATCAAACCATCCAGCATTGTTAAACTCTGTCAAACCATCCAGCATTTTTACACTCTGTCGACTTCTGACCAGAAGGAATAGAAAAGAAAAAGAGATTAGTGAACACATCAGTTAAAGAAGCAACTTAAAATCTACGGGCACACCAAGCATACGAACCGCCACCTCCACATGGCAACACATCCTCGTTGACAGAACCAGCACACTCCAGCGAAGGTAAACGTGTATCCTCAGGGATGCGCTAGGTAGTGGGTTCATTTTACACAGCACTCAGGCGAATTGAAACGTTGACATTTCGTTCAGAAACCTCTGACAAACTTCATTCGTTCATCAGGTGCCCTGCCAATAAGTGTGGGCGGTCATGATTCGCCATCTCATTCGATCACCAGAGTCATGGATCAGCTCAGTGTTCTTGTCTCGACCATACCACATGTCAAAGCCATCCAGGTATTTACATCTGTGACTTCACCTTGTTCTCTTCGCCTCGATCTTGCCAGTTGTCATCAAGTTCTCCAATCTATTTCTTCTCATATCGTGACCCACAACGTTTGACTGTCTACGTCTAATTTCTCTAATCAGTTTACGATCTTCAGACAAACTACTGAACATACAATTGCCTACAAAATCAATCTATGGTTGATAGCATCGTCCCGTAAAGGACATGCAATGTTTTGCATCAGCATGTCTTCTCATCTCTACTTCTTTCGTCTCTTTCTTTGAGCGCCAATCAGTACTTGTGAGTTTGTTCATGTTTTGTCTTATTGGAGGCAAGGTTTCCGCCACAAATTAATATTCATGTGTATTATTAATTAATTCCTCGAGTTATTAAAACCAAAGCGTCTATTGCCCATGTAAGGCTACATATCATCATCATCATCATGAGCCATGCTGATAAGCGTGGGCGTCATGTTTCGCCATCTCACTCGATCACCAGAATCGCGGATCAGCTCAGTGTCCTTGTCTCGACTATACTACTTGGCCAAGCCATCCAGGTATTTACTTCTCTGCCTTCCCCTTGTTCTCTTAACCTCGACCTTGCAGTTGTCATCAAGTTTTCCAATGTATTTCTTCTCACAACGTGACCAAACACATTTTTACAGTCTACGTATAATTTGTCTAACCAGTGTACGATTTTCATTTGTTTCTTGTAGGATGTTTAATCAACATTTAAGGAACGTTGATTTGTTCTGTATTTATAGGTAACAACAAACTTGCTACACAGCAACGGCGACAAGGATGTTAGCGAGTACGTATTCACGCAGACGAAAGACGGAGTTCTGACCTTCGTCCTGATGTTTCCAGAAGCTGGGTACTACAAGTTTCAAATCTTTGCCCTGGAAGCTTCAGACGAAAGTAAGTCGCTTCCCAACGTCTACAACTATCTCATCCAAGTCAAGGATGCTCTCAGACAAGCACATCCTTTCCCCAAGCAATACGCACAATGGAAGGACGGCTGCTACCTCTATTCCCCACTGGTGATGAATGCCAAAACCAGCCTTGCCAAAGTCGACTTCAAGGTCTATGTCCCTAACGCCAACGCCGTGGCTCTGGTAGCCGCTGGGGAGTGGACTCACCTAACAAAGAAAGGTGACAACTGGGAAGGAACTGTAGCCCTCAGCAAACACCGGGGGAAAGATGTGAAGGTTACACTTAATGCAAACTTTGGGGCTGATGAGACCAAGTATGCTACTTTGCTCGAATACGTTGTGTAGATTATCAGATGTAAACTGTAGTTTACGTAAATTGCATCATAATGCTCATACACATTCTATTTACTTCACAATATGTGATTATTTTTATTTCTTTATACTCTTCACATAAAAATTGTATCCGAAACGTGTATTATTTATTTTCATCGTATCTTATCTTCTCTAGTTTTGTTCTTTTTTAAAACTGTTCACAAACGTTAAGTTTCATGCGTGTTTGCAAGCCTATAACTGCTAAATTGATTTTAATTTAACAGTTATCACTTATGCACAATCACGAAGGCTTTTTGAAATAACAGTCTTTACACATTGTGTGTATAACACCGTATATTTGTTGAAAGCTTTACTCTTATATTTCTGGAATATCTCCAATAAAAGAGACAAAACAATGGTTTAGAATTGCTTCTCTGTTGTCAGATATGAATGTACAACACGTGAGGTTCAGTTGGGTCTACTTCACGGCCAAAGTATGATGTTTGTTTGCAGCATGTGTTTATCAAGCTTTCATTACACACAGCTGTAACTGATCAGGAAAACAAGGGGCAGTTTCAGACTTGAATCTTCTGTTTCACAATCTGCTGCTACCACAGCTAGCTACCTGTCTTGTAAGTGCGGACACATTGCTGCCGTTGTGTGATGTATTTCTAGTTAGTTACTTTATTTTCTTTATTGCTACTTATTCACTTTATTCTCTGTCAGCTTCCATATATGTTTATATATTCGCGGATCTATATATCTATCTATCTATCTATCTATCTATCTATCTATCTATCTATCTATCTATCTGTCTGTCTGTCTGTCTGTCTGTCTGTCTGTCTGTCTGTCTGTCTGTCTGTCTGTCTGTCTGTCTGACTAGCTAATTGTATATATGTCTGTCTAACTAGCTGTCTAATTAGCTATCTATCTGTCTGTTGCATGTCTGTCTGTCTGTGTAAACGGCTGTCTAATCCTCTATCAATCTGCCTTTTAAGTAAACATGTAGAGCTTTATGTAAACACAAATATATTTGACAGACAGACCCAGAGATTGACAAATACACAGACAGAAAGATAGACAGACAAGCAGATAAACAAACAGCCAGGCAGACATACAAGCATACAGCCAGACAGATAGATAAGCGAGCAAGGTTGTATCACATGTTGATGGGTTTGGTCATGATGCTGATCACAATGTAAAGGTGGACTGCACGATGTTGATCACATCAGACGTAGTTTCGATTGGTCTATAAATATATTGCTAGCACCATATACCCAAAACGGCTTGTGGTGTCACAGGGGAGTTCTTCACTTTACTAGTTGACTTTAAACAAGAAACTACGAAAAGACTAAAGCTTCGCTATGTTACGTTAGTACATGCTGCTTGCAGTATAAACTAAACAGGAATGGCTAGCGTTAGAGATAATTTCAAATGAAACTTTCTACTAAAAATGTCTATACATGTCAATGGTTTATAATAAACTATGTGAATGTATTTTAAATTCAAATGGAAAACAGGTAACTACTAAAAAACTAAAACTAAAACAAGAAAACAACTAACTAACTAACAAGTTTTTTTTTTTTTCATCTTACTGAGACAGATTTACCAAGAGAATCACTTTATGTGAATGAGCAGTCATTTAAATCCTCAACAAGTGGAAAAGAATACATACTTAACACACTTTCTAAGCTTTAAAACGCGTTCATAATATCCGACCATGTCGCTCAATAACAATAACTAACCATCTGTTATTTATGTTCTCGGCAAGTCCGACAACTGATTGTCTTCCCCTCCAGTCTGCCAACCCATCTCGCCATTTCTCGCTAGATCAGCCTTTGATTCTGACAACATGGAGCTTCCTGGTTGTCACAGCGGTTTCGCAGCCTTAGCTTCTCATGCGGTGACCAGAAAATGACGATTGTCTTGACCTGTTGGGAGCCTTTGTGAATATGCCTCTTGCAGTACGTGGAGAATAGACTTTTCAGCTGTTCTGGCGATTATGTTGCAGAGCAGGATCTTACTTTGACGAATTGCTTCCTTTGCTGGAATTATTCTGGATAGTGTCTATCCATCATCATCAGCAGCGGACAGCAGATCCTTTGTAGAACGTTCTTCTCTTTAGGACCAGCCTGAAAAGCTCTCGGTCTCTTGTTAGTTCCTCTGTCTCGTGGTTTGTTTTATGCCCAAGGTGTTCTTAACGTCCTGTGCCTGTCTGCGTGCTGATGAAGTCTTAACTCTTCTTCCAGGGACCATGTTTTCCAGAGCTGTTCTGTCTCATAACTGTGGCGTTTAACATGGTCAAAGTATGTCAGATTCCAACATATGGTGTTATTTATGAGACACTTCTCTTCAGTATTGAGACCTTATAGAATGTCAGTTTCCAACACATGATGTTATTTATGAGACACTTCTCTTCAGTATTCAGACCTTATAGAATGTCAGTTTCCAACACATGATGTTATTTATGAGACACTTCTCTTCAGTATTGAGACCTTATAGAATGTCAGTTTCCAACACATGATGTTATTTATGAGACATTTCTCTTCAGTATTGAGACCTTATAGAATGTCAGTTTCCAACACATGATGTTATTTATGAGACACTTCTCTTCAGTATTGAGACCTTATAGAATGTCAGTTTCCAACACATGGTGTTATTTATGAGACACTTCTCTTCAGTATTGAGACCTTATAGAATGTCAGTTTCCAACACATGATGTTATTTATGAGACACTTCTCTTCAGTATTCAGACCTTATTGAATGTCAGTTTCCAACACATGATGTTATTTATGAGACACTTCTCTTCAGTATTGAGACCTTATAGAATGTCAGTTTCCAACACATGATGTTATTTATGAGACATTTCTCTTCAGTATTGAGACCTTATAGAATGTCAGTTTCCAACACATGATGTTATTTATGAGACACTTCTCTTCAGTATTGAGACCTTATAGAATGTCAGTTTCCATCATATGGTGTTATTTATGAGACACTTCTCTTCAGTATTGAGACCTTATAGAATGTCAGTACTTTTCTTCTTCCTGGTCCAGGGTTAGTTAAGTTAACTGCATATCCTTTATAAGACGTAGCCGTAAATCCCAGAATTGTTGGCTATTGTTGATTTATTGGCAAGTTTAAGTTCAGTGGTTTGTCATTGCTTTCTGAACGACGGCATACATACCATTGTATTAAAACCAACGCAAGACTGTCTGCGTTTCAGCGTATTGTGACAATGCTGTAATTACGCTTTAGCTCAAAAGCCACGGTTTTCTTCTTTAGCGATTGCGAAATGGCCTGTATCTCAGATTGGCGTGTTGCCAAGAGAAAGATTCATGTTCTCTAAATGTTTGCTTTCATTTGTTTGCTGGTTTTGTTGCTAATTATGTAGCTAAGTTAGTTAACTTATGTGCCGTTTTAGTGCCCTCGTCATAGGTTGTCTTATAGTCCTTAATGGTCTTCATGTTTGTTCTCGGCTTCCTGCTTCGCCTGTTATCAGTAATATCTGATACCGATGCTTCTCCATGCTACGATGAAAAACTTCCTAACACAGTCTCTTTCGGTCTTGTTTCCTATCATTCCAATAGTACTTTTGTCAAGGAATTTTTCAGTTTATCTTTTCATAAACGTGCCAAAAGTAAGCGCAGTGCCTACTTCTGATTCCAATAACCAGCTCACTTCCTGGGTTGGTTTCTGTAAAGAGGCTTTCATTACTCGTTTTATCTGTCCAAGCTGTTTTCAGCATTCTTTTATTGAACCCCATTTCCGGAACCTGTAAATAACTTCTGTTTCTGTTAACATAAACACGTGGGCACGTCGCATAAATTATTCTTCATTTAGTAGAATATTACTTTGGTTTGAGCTACATCATTAGTTCTACAAGAGACGTCTGATTGTAGCGGAAAAGCGGTTTTTGGATAAAATACACAAAAAAAAAATTATAGCCATGTGAGGAAAAACACAAACGAGACAGTCCTCCAAGAAACAAATAGAAATCGTGAGCTAAATTTGAACATTTTGAAAAATTAGACGCAGGCAGTCAGATTTTGGGTATGCTATGAGGAGAAGTAAACTTGAAGCTGTAGTTAAAACAGAGACATTTTATAAGACAAGATAAAGGAAAAAAGCAAATAGATCAATATAGGGATTTTTGCCACAAGGCATAATCGGAACAAGAACACAGAACTGATCCAAGACTATTGTGTTTGTGTGAGACAGCGAACCATGACAACCCACGCTTATCATATGAAAAGGCCACCATGAGAACTCACCTGAAAGTGAATATGAAAAATATGACTGCAAAAGAAAGAAGAACACAAACATTATAATCTCTTCACTTCAGAATCAGGTTGCTGATTAACAATATACATCTGATGACTATTTTACCTCAGTTACTTGCCCATTACTTCAGGTAGCCATGCATTCTCTTCCTGGGTGTTGATCTTGAGCTTCATTCCCCATCATGGTGGAATTTCTGTTGTGATAGTGTAACTAGGTAATCCTAGCCCTAACACTAACAAAACTAGACATTACGAAAGTCTTTTAGTGGTCGCGTTGCCAGTCTGGTACTGACCACGTCACCCACATAGAGCTCTGTGGTAAAGATTACATGGGTTTACTTTCACATTCTAAATCTGTAACGATAGCTTTGATACAGATTGCTTCCCCCTTTACAATGTTTTGTTAACCTGGAAATAGAAAATAATGTCTAATTCTGCCCCCTTAACATTTGTGAGTACATTTGAATACCAACTATGTTAATTTTCCAACACTGTCATATAGGGTGTATTTTTAACGACTGTGCAGTGTTTGAAAATATTGCCGGTCCAAATTATGTATTCACCCTCTGTAAATTTCATGCAACATAATAGGTAAATACAAAACTTGGACCGGCAATATTTTCTAAAACTGCACAGTCATTAAAACTACACCCTGGATATCTGCACAATATCTTTAGCACTCTTGTATTATCTTCACAACGTTTCCAAAACTCTGGTATTACCTTCGCAACGTTGCAGCGATGACACACAAAAACTATACCTATTTAACAAACGCGAAAGCAGCGTACTAAAAAACAGAAGGTTCTATTTGGCATACCCTGCTTAAAGGTAAATTCTGTTTGGCATCATGTTTGTACGGGGAAATTCAATCTGGCATATCTAGGATAGAACGGGGCAGAGCTAAGCCTCGGCTGCCGATTCTTCTTTTAGGTAATTCCTTCAGGTCTAGTTCCTACCTCTATTTGCTTGTTGCACTGTGTAAACCTACCTGAGACATTACTCATGGTTGAGACATTCCTTCCCTGGTAGTGTTGTCTAAACTATATCATCAAAGGAATTCTATGGAAACAGCCTTCAGTGACTCAGTGTGAGCCTCACTTTCTTCCTGCGCTCTCATTATCTTCTAAACGAGTAGGCAGTGAATACGATAGAAGACGGTTAACCAAACGTTCTCACATTAACGTTTCCTGCATTATTCAGTCGGCAAGCAGATAAGTAATTGCTTTACACCTCTTTCCTTAAGTTATAAATTATCTTCACTAGATGTCTAAAGATGAATAAAGAGTCGCCAATGTTCTCTTATTTTGTATGTCTTTCTCTTTGTCTACCTGTCTGCCTGTTTATTTGCCTGCCTGTCTCTCTCGCGCTCTCTATATTTATTCCATCTCTCTCTCTCTCTCTCTCTCTCTCTCTCTCTCTCTCTCTCTCTCTCTCTCTCTCTCTCTCTCTCTCTCTCTCTCTCTCTCTCTCTCTCTCTCTCTCTTTGATGGCCAAAGTCACTATTTCACAGCAATATTACCTCGGCGAAGATTCAGTGATTGGACGTCTCTTATAACAGGGCGTTGTTAGGTGAGGTATCCAGTTTTCTCCCACGCCGTGAATGCTTCGTAGAGTATTTCCTCTACACCGGTGGTTCTCAACCTTTTTTGGCCCGTGCCCCCCTGCACCATATTTTTAGGACGTCATTCCCCCCTCCCCTCACCATATTTTTAGAACGTCATTGCCCCCTTTCGTATTTCCTCCCTAAAAATTTCCCCCTGCCCCTACACAAATTACGTAATAATTGAAGCTAAATGTAATAGCACATACTAAAACAAGTCTAGACGTCCACGTAAAACGTGATTTGTGGGTCTACTTACTTTATAAAATGAATTTTAGAAGGGTGGGACGTACAGAACCATAAAGTATGAAGGGAAAAACAAGATCAAGTAATCGGTTCTTGTATTAACGCAATCTTGAAATAATCTTCATCCCCCCCCCCCTGAAAACCCCAAAATTCCCCCTGGGGGGGGGGGGGGAATTCCCCACCGGTTGAGAACCACTGCTCCACACATTTCATGGGGCTTGGCGGACTCCAAAGCGCATGCATTAAGGTAATACCTACCACCTCATTTAGAGATTGATATCCTCGGTGTCACAGTAGTTAGAGCACTTGTCTATTGGCCCACTGGTAATGTGTTCAAATCCTATTCGAGAATGAAATACGTTTTCAATGAGATAGACCAAACCTAACAATGGTACCAAGAAGTCTCCTGGGAAATAAAAGTGGTCGAGGTGTTATTGATCACATCAAACATGTGGTGCAGACTGGGAAACTATGACCGCGAGGTCATGGGCTAACGGGGATATGACTCGCCATAAGGGATAGACTCCCTATGGTCAGATTTTTGTCTTAAACCTGCGACTGGCCTAGCAAGCCGGCAGGGGATCTTCATACTGCTCGTAGAAAAACTAAGAAGTATAAACGAACTGACCCTAATGGATATAGACCAGGCAATGTTAATGGACTACGAGATAGATCAGCGATTCAAAGTATAGGTACAATGAACGTCTGCGATTTTAATAGTAAAGAAGAAGAACTTATAGAAGCAATGGAAGAGAGGAAAATTTTACAGATGGGAATAGCGGACACCAGAATAAAGGGGGAAGGATGCAAAGAGATCCACCACAGTTACACATTTGTCTACTCTGGAGTGGAACAGCAAGAAAGGGCAAGACACAGTGTGGGAATAGTTATTGAACCACGCCTAGCAAGAGGAATACTAGACATAATATATATATATATATATATATATATATATATATATATATATATATATATATATATATATATATATATATATATATACACACACATATCAGAAAGAATGATAACAGAGAGAATAAAAGATATATATATATATATATATATATATATATATATATATATATATATATATATATATATATATATATATATATATAGTATATATATATATATATATATATATACACATATATACATATCAGAAAGAATGATAACAGAGAGAATAAAAGAACAAACAATTACAACATATGTACAAATATACGCACCATGTAATATAAACTTTAATGAATGTGAAGCAAGAATATGAGGACTTCTAAGAAGACATCTATGACGTGCTAAATAAAATAGATAAGCAGGACAACATCATAGTTATGGGAGACTTCAATGCAAGACTAGGACACAACAGAGCGGGCATAGAAAACATCTTGGAGCATTTGGAGACCAACATAATGAAAGAAATGATAATGGAAGTAGACTGATAGAGCAATGCAGCCAAGACGACCTTTATATAACAAATACATTCTATAAATACAAAGACTCACAAATATACACCTGGTATAAATGGAATGATTTAGATATTAAAAGCCAAATTGATTTTATATTAACAAGAAATAACAGAAAGAGAAATATATTAAATGCAAGGGCAATGCCCAACTTAGGTATAAACACAGACCACAAAGCAGTCGTTGCCACAATAAGAATCATCAGTAGAAGGAAACAAAGACCAGGAAAATACATGCCATGCGAATCAGTAAACTTAAAGAACCTCATAGACGAGGCAGTGAGGGAAAATTATGAAAAAGAGCTAACTGAAATCTTTGTAAAATTACCTATAGAAAGAAAGACAGTGGAAGAAGAATGGGAGATGTTCAAATCAAGCATTTTAAATACTGCAAAGATAACATGTGGAACCACGAAAAAACACAAAACACGGATAAAGAAAATAACAAGTTGGTGGAACGCAGAAGTAAAGAAAGCTGTAAAAGACAAAAAGGAAAAATATAAAAAGTGGTCGAAGAGCAAACAGGAATGTGATTACATAGAATATAGAATAGCGAGACGACATGTGAATAGAATAGTAAAGAGAGAGAAACAAAAAGACTGGGAGGAGTATGGAGAAACTCTAAATAAAACCTACAAGGAGGCAACTAGAAACTTCTATAAAAAGATAAGTGGAATGATAACCAGAGGAGAACCCTTTGACCCAACAGAAATAATTAACAACGAAACTGGAGAACCAATAAGTGAAAAAAAGCAAATCCTAATAAGATGGAAACAGTACTTCGAACGAACAACTTCTCAACATCCCATCAGATGCCACAGGAATTCAAGAAACCGACACAGATACCACCGAAGAACTAGAACCAGATATACTGAAAGATGAAATTATAGAAACTGTCAGATTAGCCCCATTGAACAAATCACCAGGACAAGATGAAATACCAAATGAACTAATTAAAGTAGCAAGAGAAGTAGGAACAGCATGGCTGCATAGACTATTCAACCATGTTTGGGTAGAATAACAGACACCACGAGACTGGGAAAAATCCCCAATTATCCCATTGTGGATAAACAAAGGCCGCAGAAGAGACTGCACACAATACATAGGCATTTCACTATTGAGTCATACTGGGAAAATATTTTGCAAAATTCTTGAAAAAAGATTAAGAACTATTATAGAACCCCAGCTAAGCGAAACACAACTTGGATTTAGGAAAAACAAAGGATGCACAGATGCCATTTTTTCTCTTAGACAACTTATAGAAAAATCAATCGAATTCAATGAAACACTCTATTTAGCCTTTGTCGACCAAGAAAAGGCATTTGATAGAGTAGATAGAAACAAGCTGTGGGAAATCCTTAAACAATATGGAGTGAGTACACATCTAATAAACCTATGTAGAAGCTTATACAACAACAGTGAATGCATAGTGAGAGCAACTGGAGGACACTCAGAACCCTTCACCATAAGATCTGGAGTACGACAAGGTTGTGTCCTGTCCCCTCTCTTGTTCATAACATATATAGACAACATATGTAAAGAAACCAGCCAAACAGAGACCGCAAGAACACCGCATGACGAGAACACAGAAGAAGAACCATCTGCAAATCTAACCATTAGAGAACTCCTGTTTGCGGACGACCATGCACTAATAGCAAAATCAGAAGCAGAATTACAAGACCACATGAATAGTCTAAACGAAATGTGTAGGGAACATAACATGAAAATTAGCACAAGTAAAACAGAGGTAATGACTATAACTAAAGAAGAAAAAGCAACAACGATTCACCTAAATGAACATCCCTTGAAACAAGTAAAGAGTTTCAAGTACCTAGGAAGTATAATATCATCAAATGGCAAATCAGAAGACGAGATCGAAAATAGATGCAATAAGGCAAACCAACTCATTGGACAAATGGCACCAATACTAAAGAACAAACATGTATCAATAACTACTAAGAAAGCACTTTACAACACAATCTTCCTACCAACTCTATGTTACCAATGCCAAACCTGGACAATGACAGAAAAAGAGAAAAGAAATATCACAACAACAGAAATGAGATTCCTGAGAAGAATACTCAATGTATCAAGAAGAGATAAGATCAGAGATGAAGAAATCGGGACTAAAGTGGGGGTTACAGCTGCACTAGATTTTATTAGAAAGCAGCAAGTCAAATGGTTTGGCCATGCAAATAGGCTACCAACTAACAGTATACCACAACAAGCAATGATGTACAGACCAGAGGGAAATAGAGGAAGATGCCGACCACGTAAACGATGGACGCATGGAATAACAGAGTCCATGGGAATATCGATACATGAAGCCCATAAGCTGGCACTCTCCCGCTGTTTATACTTCACCTCGACACCGCAAGGTACAAGAGGAACATGATGAGATGAGATGAGATGAGATGAGAAACATCAAGTAGCGATTTGATTTAAGACATAAGGCTTGAATCCTATCCTCTATTTGCCTCGAACCCTGAACAAGAGACCTTTACTGTAATTCTCTTGGAGATTGGACTCCAACAGTTGTACGATTGTATCACTCAACACCGCACTAACTCTTCGCGAAGCTTGCACTTGTGTGACACGAAAAATTCTTGTCGTATATATTAAGACACGGTTTACGAGATATGGTAACCAGATCCTTTCCTGTATTTTATTCTCTTTACCAACTCAGCATAGTCAGATTGTTCATAACACCGTGATAAGCGACCCCGAGAGTTAGTCTCAATGTCACCCATAGCCGCAGCAGTCAACCTTCATTCCCGGCGCCACATTTATAGGGCGGCTATTCTTTCTATTCTTCCTTATGGCAAACTACTGAACGTAAAACTTATCCACGAATCACGAACAGCCAAAATTCTGGAGTTGGTTGCTACGGCCTGTGAAGGACATGCAACTATTTTTTTTAATTCTTCCTTGATTGACTGTTGAATGTCTTAAATCAGATGGCAAAAAAAGGCATTATTCCATCAATTATAGAATAAAACGTTTAACCTATGCCTGCCCATGGAAGTTAGGAAACTAGTTTCTGAATGATATATCTTGTCCATACAATTGTATACACGTGAACCATCGACATTGAATAACAAAGTAGATACCGGAAGCCACAGGTTAGTGTATAACATGCTGAGAATCACATGGACTGGTAAGAAGGCAAATAACCAACTACTACCAGAGGCCGGTTCTAGGACAGGACAATCTTACACGACGTGACGTGACATGGCGTGACACTGTGAGCTGTCAATTTCACGTGGAATGCTTTTGCATCGGCCCGTGGTTGTTTTTAGCATGAACTGCATGTTCGGAACGATGGCGGCCGGCTGTTGCTGAATTGACTGGTTTGCCTTTTCGGTTCACAAGTACTTTTTTCAGGAGACTCCTGCGAGTCGGCGCTGTAGCTACGGAGTTCGTGCTTTGTGCGGCGCTTTCGGTGGGTCGCCCTGCGGAAAGAGACTGAGCCATATGGGATAAAACCCGGGTCAATGAAGTCTTTCTGGTGACTGCCGTTTCCATCGACGATGAACTATTTTTCGTGGAGGACTTTTGTGTTGGCATTCTGGCGGTGGCATTATGCACAGTGTACCTGTGCGGGCTGTTGGCTAGCCGACACTCCTGTCTATTCCATTGTTCACATAGGGCAGTGAGGAGCATTTTGTGTGATATTCACTGGCACAGGATCGGAGCAATATGGGGATGACCCTTTGCCGTGAAGTTGGAACCGCAACTAACTAACTAACTAACTAATCTTACACGAGTATCTTACGATAGTATCTGGAGGAGATTGTGACAACCAGAACCATTAAAGGTGTTTGAGACAGAGGGAGAAGAAGCTGGATGGTTTGACACGGAATACGATCAGTGGTAGAACTTACCAACAAAACAGAGATTACATGATTGTAAAAGGACATTGATCGCCCGCGTCGCTCAGCATGGAAGATGATGATGATAGCAGGCATCAACAAACGTTGATCGAGCTACGACTAGATGCTCATGACGCATTCCAGTGGTCTTCATGAATATGTCTACCAATAGGTGAATAGCTTGGTATAGAGCGGACCAAGCCACTTTTTAAAGTTTGCAATCATTATACGGTATATCATGAATAAACCAATGACCAAGTCCTACAAGAAACAAATGAAAATCGTAAACTGAATAGAGAAATTAGACGTAAACAGTCAAAATATTTTGGTCGCGTCATGAGAAGAAATAAATTTGAGAGCCTGGTGACAACTGACCAGATCGAGGGGAAGGGAACAAGGGGAAGGCAGAGAAATAAATACCTGGATGGCTTGTTCCCATGGACTCTGCTATTCCCTCCGTCCATCGTTTACGTGGTCGGCCCCTTCCTCTGCTTCCAATCTGTCTGTACATCATTGCCTGTTGTGATATACTGTTAGTTGGTAACCTACTTGCATGGCCAAACCATTTGAATTGCTGCCTTCTAATAAAATCTAGTGTTGCTATAACCCCCACTTTAGTCTTGATTTCTTCATTTCTTGTCTTATCTCTTCTTGATACATTGAGTATTCTTCTCAGGAATCTCATTTCTGTTGTTGTGATTTTTTTTTCCTTTTCTGTTTTTATGTCATTGTCAAGGTTTGGCATTGGTAGCATAGAGTTGGTAGGAAGATTGTGTTGTAATGTGCTTTCTTATTAACTATTGATATTTGTTTATTCTTTAGTATTGGTGCCAATTGTCCAATGAGTTGGTTTGCCTTATTACGTCTATTTTCAATCTCGTCTTCTGATTTGCCATTTGATAATAATATACTTCCTATATGAATGCAGCTCGTTACTTTTACTCAGTATTCACTGAGTAAATTCGGAAGATACTGTATATGAGAACTGGAGTACCCAAGAAACCTATGTAAAATGACACAAAGTAGTGCAGCTTTACATAACAGAATTACGACACATACAGCGGTGATTAGCCTTCACCAGTAAAAAAACACATACACAAAACACAACATATAGTCACAGAGATCTCCTGTGACTACATTAGGACGTGACGGCAGGATGAGAAGAATAAATCTCAAATCCAGATAGCAACATATAACGATTAACAGAAGAAGATAGTACACTTAGCTGCAGTTGTAATCATGGTAAAAATATGAATAACATTTGAAGAAGCCAAGAAACCTAGCATTGACTACCTAATAGCAGTAACATATCATTTGTAAAAACAAAGATTTATAAAAAGATTTAATGGCAAACAACGATTGTGGCGAAGGAGTTACGGACGCAATTCATAATCCCGCATACAGCATTCGACAAACATCTGCGGGCGATTTCGCAACAGACCGCCGTGCGTTGGTTTTCATACGATGGTATAAGTGCCATTCATTTAAAAAAAAAATACAAAAATAAAAAAGGATTCTTACTACAGAAAGTGAACAGTAATCCGAAAAAAAAAAATATTAAACGGCCGGAAAACGGGGATACTATATTGTGTGTGTTATTTTTTTCCTTTCGCCAAGCTTCCCAGTCGTTCAAACCATTGTTTTCCCCTAGTGAATTAGAATAATGAATACACAAACAATCATCATCATAATCAAGTGCCATGCTAGCTGGCGTAGGCGTTCATGTCTCTCCACAGATCTCGGTCTTCGGTGTTTTGGATCAACTCTGCTCCTGGTATTCCTCCATACCACCGTCTCAGTCCATCCAGCATCATTTATCTTGGACGGGCTCTGCCTCTCTTCCCCTCGATCTTTCCAGTCGTCACGATGTTTTCCAGTGCCTCTCTTCTAATCACATAACCAAAGAAAGCTTTTTGTCTCTATCTTTTTATTGTATATAATGTTCTAGTTTCATAGCCTCTTTCAGGCAATCGTCGTTAGTCACTCTGGCAGTCCAAGAAATTCGCAACGTTCGTCTTAGAGACCACATATCTGTTGCTTCCAAGTTCTTCCTAATTTGTTCATTTACTAGTACATTCGAAGATTCGCTTCCATACCGCAAAACAGGTTCTGTATAGTGTATAGCACTCCAGCACTCCTTTTCTTACATTCAATGATAGTGAATTACACAAGCAATAGGCCGCACAACTTATTATATTAGGTGTAATAAGCTGTGCTATAGGTTGTGCAGTCAATTGTTTGTGAGTTCATTATTCAACACATAGTCGTATCTAGTATCTCGTATTTGTATTATTATTATTTGTTTGTACATTCGCTGCGTAGTCCTTGGTAATACTTCTAGGGCATTGGACTGGTTTCTGCGTGTGGATTAGCTTACCCTACAACCAGTGTCCCTCGCCATCAGGCGAACCCACTCCTACTTCTGAGGTACTTGTAATGTACATCCCCAAGTCAATGACGAGAAGTCAACATTTTAGTCCAACTGACCCGTGTAGGGGTTGTACCCGCTACATTGGCATCAGCACACAGAAACTTTAAGAGTGACCACTCTTTTCCATTTGTCATACTGACCTCCGAATCTTGTATTTTATTTCGACTCTAGTGTTAGCTCTG